>CM042253.1:5520595-5873095 GCA_023566225.1 Romanogobio albipinnatus | reverse complement strand
GAGGTTTTCGGCTCTCGTTTGAGAATACGAATAGATAAACCAAAGAGCGAAGGACACCAACATCAATTATGCCAAAATAAGACCTTCTAAAATGACAGCAGAAAAACATATTTTTACAAGAAAATACTATTTTTGCTTTGGTGATGCATTCACTAACATTAAAGGGATAGTTCACCCAAAAATGAAAGTTCTGTCATCCTTTACTCACCCTCAAGTTGTTCCAAACCTGTATGAGTTTCTTTGTTCTGCTGAACACTAAAGAAGAAGATTTTAATGAATGTTTGTAACAAAGCAGATAGAGCAACCATTGAGTACCATAGTATTTTCGCCCTACTATGGCAGTCAATGGTTGCTCTATCTGCTTGGTTACAAACATTCTTCCGAATATCTTCTTTTGTGTTCAGCAGAACAAAGAAACTCATACAGGTTTGGAACAACTTGAGGGTGAGTAAATCATTTTTGGGTGAACTATCCCTTTAACAGGGACTCTGAAGATCAATTTAAAGGGATAGTTCACCCAAAAAATAAAATTCTGTCATCATTTATTCACACTCAAGATGTTCCAAAACTGTATGAGTTTCTTTGTTCTGCTGAACACAAAATATGATATTTAGTTTGTAACAGAGCATATAGAAAAACCATAGTAGGGCAAAAAATACTATGGTAGTCAATGGTTGCTCTGTCTTCTTTGTTACAAACATTCTTCTAAATATCATATTTTGTGCTCAGCAGAACAAAGAAACTCATACAGGTTTAGAACAACTTGAGGGTGAGTAAATGATGACAGAATTTTTATTCTTGGGTGAACTATCCCTTTAAGACCGTTTCAAGACCTTTCTAAGACCAATTGAAGAAAACGCAAGGCATAAATGGATGTTCTCTAAATGTAAATGTCTAGGGTGAAACACAATGAGTTTTAATAGCAGCACTTCAGAGTTTAATATTCGTTACTTTTTAATACATTTTTACAAAAAAAGTCACTTGAATCGCTCTAATCTCTGGCACTAGAATACAGAAATCACTGAAGCTTCTGACAAATGTCATAGCGCACAAATGTGATGCAAATGTCTAAAGATTGTCAAATCAAAGATACATTTCAAACAACATGAAATATGAAGTCTTGTTCTCTGTGAAACTGATCAAAATGAAGCGAGTTTATGATTAAAACAAGAACAAATGGGCTCAGAAAAAAACACCTTAATTCAAAGGAACAGATTCGTTTAAAGCACAAACTCACTTCATTTCACATTTGCATTTCAAATGCATCTTGATTTAAAGATGCTCAGATGTTTGTATTGGAAAGCAGGACAAAAATACAGAGGAAAACATACATTTAAAGGCACGACTTTATGATTTAAAACCGTTTTAAATCATGTTCTGGTGAATTACGAGCCACAGAATCCCTGATTAACTAACAATGAGCAATACATTAGTTACAGTAGGCTATTTTAACTGTTCATGATAGCCCAAATGCACTGAATAACATTAAAAATACAACTACTTACTATCGGGGTTTGGTTTAAGGTGTAATTCTGCACAATCTATGGTAATTGCTACAGTGCAAGGACACAATGGCTGTATTTGTTTATTGTTAGTTCAGGCTAAATTTTAACAAAAGGAACCTTATTGTAAAGGTTTACCTTCCAAAAGTTATGTTTGGTTCAGTGTGTAGGGCTCATTTGTTGGCGAGTGGAAACAGGTTTTCGTTGAGACTAAATTTAGCCAAGAATGGCTGAACCTGTATTCCCTGAAGTCCTCTATTGATCGTCACATGGCTTCAGCCCCCTCCTCCGTGTGTGTGTGTGTGTGTGTGTGTGTGTGTGTGTGTGTGTGTGTGTGTGTGTGTGTGTGTGTGTGTGTGTGTGTGTAAACACACACCCCTCCACCACAGACCAGAGACTTCCTGCATGACGGATGGAGCCGAGGAAAACATGCATGAAACAGCGGAGCAGCAGAGACGAGAGAAAGCAAAGAGGAAGAGGAGACAGAGGGATGAGTGAAGACCCTGAGACACACACACACACACACAGAGAGAGAGAGAGAGATCACCTCCTTCTGTCGGGAAACAATAACTGGGGAGATGGGCGGCAGGAGAATAGGATTAGGAGGAGGAGGAGGAGTCATGTACAGTGTCCTTTCAGCTCCCCCTCCACACACACACACACACAATAGTGTTTTCACATACCACCCTTGAACATATTCACCCTCCAGCACAATACTGTGGCATTTTCCAATCGAGTTACATTCAAATGCAATCACAAAGCCACAGCGCTCTGAAAGTGCCGCCCAGGTGCCTCGGCAAACCTCTCGTTATCATAATCGCTGGTTAAGAATACATCAACATGATAGATCACCGCTAGTGGCCTTTAAATGGCTGACGTGTGGCTAATGGCCAAATGTAATGGCACCAAATAATATAATATAATATAATATAATATAATATAATATAATATAATATAATATATAACTAATATAATATAATATAATATAATATAATATATAGTATAATATAATAAATATATATTTTTAAATGTCTATTTAATTTAATTATAATATTTAATTGAACACAAATACCAATAAAAAAACTGTTCAAATAAATATAAATAAATTAAATAGACATTTAAAATGTTTACAATATTATATTAAATATTTTAAATGTTGTTAAATAGACTAAATAGACATTTAAAAAATAAATAAAACATTAATAAATTAATTAAAAAGACATTTAAAAATGTTTACAATATTATATTCAATATTTTTTATGTTTTTTAAAATATTTAAATAAAAAAACTGCTCAATTAAATATAAATAAATTAAATAGACATTTAAAATGTTTACAATATTATATTAAATATTTTAAATATTGTTAAAATTATTGAAATAAAAAACTGCTCAATTAAATATAAGTAGATTAAATAGACATTTAAAAATATATATAAAACCATATATCAATTAATAAATAAATTAAAGACATTTAAAAATATGTTTACAATATTATATAAAATATTTTAAAATGTCTATTTAATTTATTTATTATATTTAATTGAACACAAATACCACTTTAAAAATTTGCGTTAAATTAAATATAATAAATACATTAAACAGACATTTAAAAAAAAAACATAAAATATAGCAATTAATAAATAAATTAAATACACATTTAAAAATAAATAAAACATTATATCAATTAATAAATAATAAATTAAATATATATTTAAAGAATATTTAAAATATTTTTAAATGTCTATTTAATTTATGTATTATATTTAATTGAACACAAATACCAATGTGAATATATATATATATATATTTTAACTCGCAAGCCTGCTTTTAGAACACCTTATATCACCACCCATCTCTCAAATTAAAGTCTGTGAACATTTAGATTATATATTTACATTTTTTTTAAATTAAGCTGTTAAAATTAGGCTGAAACATTAATGTTATATAAAAGCAAAATCGTGAGATATGAAGCAGCAGAGGTGTTTCATATCCCCTATTTGACACATTCGTGATACTTTATGAATTGCTTTTTTCCTATTATTCATCCCTTCATAAAACAGCTGCATCTCTCATATAAATGTGCATTATATGAAAACTGTGTGCTTTTCTTTAAGCTGTTCCTATTAGCCCGAACGCAGACTATATAAAACATGCAAGATGTTTACTTAACAATTGATTTTTTTCCTCCTAAACACACCTCAGGATCCTTCAACTATTAATATGCACAGAATCTCAAACCTTTCATCAACGGGCCGTTCGCACCTTCGGTCCTTACGCGTTTTCACACCAGCTTTTGAGGAAGGTAATTGGCGGGATCAAATTAAACCTAAAACTAACATGCGGCAGACAGAAAGCTAATAACACATTTATTCAGGATAGCCAGAACGCCTGCGCAGGCTTCACACTTCTGTGTGTTTGTTAAAGAGGGCTTCGGCCAGGGGTGTGTGCCGCCATTTTGGGAGGAGATATTGATTTTAAAACAGTAGTTTTGTTAAGGAGTTGCGTTCGGTGTCAAGGTCCAAGGCCGCCCAATGAGCGCTTTAAGACACAATACTTTGACCTTTAGTGTAGTGTGTGAGTGCTATTGCACCAGAAAGAGCTATCATCATTACAGAGCAAACGGAGATACAATAATGTTGGCGAGCTGATAAAATCTAGAGCTCTGAGGGGTGAAGTTTGGGCTACAGTGATAAACCCACACGGGGGTTGTGTGTGTGTGTGTGAGTGAGTGAATCGGGGGTTTGAGCCTCGCTGACCCCCGCTCTCATCGCATGAAGACAGCTGCCCGCTCAGCACAGAAAACCTTTTCCAGATGGGCCGCAGCCCGCATACCACAGAGCACACACACACTATCACCATAAACCTACTGAACACACACGCACCAGCCACCAAAATCCTCAGAGAGAGGGGAAAGAAAACATGGTGCTTTACTGAACGCTCACATTCAAATGCAATGCGTTGGATAGCATGCATGCATTTTATTTTAAACCCATGAAAATAAAGCGCCATCCTGCATTTATGCAAACCTCGTGTAAAGTGAAAACACACACGACCTGCGATCAGGTCCATCCCAGTCGCAGAGCATAACAACAGAATCGGCAATCAAACCTTATTTACTGGAGGTCGAACTGAACAAACCGCACGTACAGTATTACAGATTCCTCTCCAGCTGTATGAAAACACTAAGGGAACTCTTGAAGCAGAAGCAATCAAGTAAGCTATTTTCTGTATTACAGGCGAATAACTAGATTTATGGCAAACGATTTGAGACACAAATCAGTGTGTTTATGATTACAATGAATTAAAATAAGCAGCTAAAACATGGGTGTTAAACACAAAATGGTTGAATTAAATATTCACGATCATTTGGCTTAAACAACACCATCATCTGATATTCCTCAGGAATATATACAGTACAGCCCGCTTCAGTCACATTTAGAGCATTAGGACGAGACTACACTGGCTACACAATGAACCTGATCTGAAATCAGTCCTTTAAAAAGCCTCGCTTGCAAAGCAACATCGGCGTGCTCAGCTTACCTTCCCACGAATCCATCTCATGTCTCTCCTGGTCTCCCTGTCATCTATTCATACACGTATCCTCCTCAGGAACAGCGTAGGCCTCATGACTCTCTTCTCTCTCTCTCTCTCTTCGCTCCCTCCTCTCCTCTGTTCTGACTCTCACTGATCCGCCTCTCAGCCTCAGCCCTGCTGGTCAGTTTCAGCCCGGTCACATGACCGCTGAGTTCAGGCCCCAGGGGTCACGGTGTGGCCGGAGGGCCAATGGCAATACGGGGGTTATCTGAGTGGAACTGATAGCCCTATTTTACCCTCCTGCTGAACAATGCAAGCCCCCTCTCTCTCTCTCTCTCTCTCTCTCTCCTCCCTCTCTTACTCGCTCTACCTTTCTCTCAAAGTCAGCAGAAGTGCACGGACGGTCAAAGGCTGCAAACCTGAGCGCAAGAACAGATTAAATTGAGCTGTTTTGTTGTCAGAGCGTGCTGAGCTGTCGACTTTGTCCAACTGGACTGGCTGGCTGAAGCCACACGCAGATCTTTATATTTAGTAATATACAGCCACACAGGCAAGAGAGATCCAGCTATACAAGCAATGTGCACAAAGCTCCATATTTGAGCATTTAAACACTTAAAAACTAAAACAAGCACTTTTAAAAAATAAAAACACAAGCTAAATTCCAAATTAAACCATTATTGGTTTGTTAAAAAATACTACGGGATTTATGTTCTGCTTTGTTTCATTTTGTTATATACATATAAATAGTTATAATAAAATAAGATGAATAAAACATTATATTTGGGACACTACCATGATGGTGATGTCATGATTTTCTCTGAAATACCTAGCACTGGATAAATATACCTTATCACATATAAATAAATAAATAAATAAATAAATAAACATGCCATGGGGTGTGTGTGTGTGTGTGTGTGTGTCAGAGAAAATACCCAAAATATTGTTTTATAATATATGTTTATGTATATTATGTTTTGCTTTTTTTGTTTAGTTTATTATTTTGTTTTTGTGTATTGTTTAGTTTAATTTTTGTGTCATTTGTTTTGTGGTTTTTGTTTAGGGTTTTTTTTGTTTAGTTTTGTGTTTTGTTTAGTGTTTTGCATCTTGTGTTGAATTTTGTGTTTTTGTTTTGTTTGTTTTCTGTATTGTTTTGTTAAGTTTATTTTTTGTTTTCTTAATTTGTTTTGTATTTATTTTGTGGAATTTTGTTTTTGTCTATTGTGTTTTGTTTAGTTTATTTTATTTGTCATTTGTTTTGTGGTTTGTGGTTTTTTCTTTAGTGGTTTGTATCTTGTGGTGCATTTTGTATTTTGTTTTGTTTGTGTTACTTTGTTTTTGTGTATTGTGTTTTGTTTAGCTGATTTTGTTTGTTTTCTATTTTTTTTTCTTTAGTTTTGTATTTTGTGGCGCATTTTATGTTTTGTGATTTGTTTTGCATTTTGTTTTGGTTTGTGCCATTTTGTTTTTGTGTATTGTGTTTTGTTTAGCTGATTTTGTTTGTTTTCTATTTTTATTTCTTTAGTTTTGTATTTTGTGGCGCATTTTATGTTTTGTGATTTGTTTTGCATTTTGTTTTGGTTTGTGCCATTTTGTTTTTGTGCATTGTGTTTTGTTTAGTTGAGATTTTAGTTTTTTATTTTGTTTGTGTTATTTTGTTTTTGTGTATTGAGTTTTGTTTAGTTGTTTTTTGTAATTTGTTTTGTGGTGTATTTTTTTCTTTAGTGGTTTGTATCTTGTGGCGCAATTTGCGTTATCGTTTTGTTTGTTTTTCTGTATTGTTTTGTTTAGTTCATTTTTTGTTTTTGTTTTGTGATTTGATTTGTTTTGCATTTTGTATTATTTGTGCCATTTTGTTTTTGTGCATTGTGTTTTGTTTAGTTGAGTTTAGTTTTTTATTTAGTTTGTGTTATTTTGTTTTTTTGTATAGTGTTTTGTTTAGTTGTTTTTTGCAATTTGTTTTGTGGTTTGTGTTTATTTCTTTAGTGGTTTGTATCTTGTGGTAAATTTTGTGTTTTGTTTTGAGTTTTGTATTTTGTTTTGTTTGTGTTACTTTGTTTTTGTGTATTGTGTTTTGTTCAGTTGATTTTGTTTGTTTTCGGTTATATTTTTCTTTAGTTTTGCATTTTGTGGCGCACTATGGTTTGTGATTTGCTTTGCATTTTGTTTTGTTTGTGCTATTTTGTTTTTGTGCATTGTTTTGTTTAGTCGAGCTTTTAATTTCTAATTTAGTTTGTTATTTTGTTTTTGTGTATTGTGTTTTGTTTAGTTGGTTTTTTTGTAATTTGTTTTGTGGTGTATTTTTTTCTTTAGTGGTTTGTATCTTGTGGCGCAATTTGTGTTATCGTTTTGTTTGTATTGTTTTGTTTAGTTCATTTTTTGTTTTGTTTTGTGCATTGTGTTTTGTTTAGTTGAGATTTTAGTTTTTTATTTTGTTTGTGTTTTGTTTTTGTGTATTGTGTTTTTAGTTGTTTTTTTGTAATTTGCTTTGTGGTGTATTTTTTTCTTTAGTGGTTTGTATCCTGTGGCACAATTTGTGTTATCGTTTGTTTTACTGTATTGTTTTGTTTAGTTCATTTTTTGTTTTGTGATTTGTTTTGCATTTTGTATTATTTGTGCTATTTTGTTTTTGTGCATTATGTTTTGTTTAGTTGAGATTTGAGTTTGTTGTTTTGTAATTTGTTATATTATTAAGGCTCATACACTTTTTATTATTGCGTATTTCTTTATATGTTTTTAGATATTTTTCACTCTCATATACCTTATTTAAAATATTTCTCTCTACACTTATATATTGTACAACGACCAGTGGAAGACAAGACAACTAATTACTTGATATGATCATCAGATATCGAGGTATTACTGAACTGTAGTGTTTTTTAAAGGGTCTTTACTTTGTGTCTTGTAGGCAAAAGTTGGGCCACAACCTGTTGAAGTAACTTGAGCTGAGGTCTGTTTTTATTTAACAATCTACATTATTAGTGTTGACGCATTCTTTATGGGTGGCTTTGAGGATTATTTGTGTTCCCAAAACCAGGAAAAGATCAGCCCAATCCAGTTCAAGCCTGTATGACAACATTAGCCCTCTGCTAACGCTAATGACGCCCCTCCCCGAGCCACACATAAGAGGCTTTTCACATTCAAATGCAACAGGAGAGTCAGGAAGGGGGTGAGGGAGGAGAAGAGGGGCTGTGCTGGACTTTGTCATGTAGAGGTGAGGAGGGGTGGGTGTAGTCGAGGATGAAGAAGTCGGAGGAGGTTCAAGTTTCTGCTGCAGCTGTCGCGGCATGGCTGGGTTTGACCCTAAGGCTACTGCTGAAACACATAAGCTAAATGCATTTAATTATCTTCAGGCATGCGGGAGAGCTGCGGACACAGGAATCACAATGACACAGCCCTGCCTTTTGTTTCTAAATTGCTGCTCACCTCCAAACACGTCTCAATAATATGAGCTACACCCAAACATTAAATATTGACTTGGGGCCTGGCCTCAAACAAGCAAACGCTGGTTCAGAAACCTTGACTGTTGCGTGCGCTCTGTGTGGAGAGACAACACTGAAGGTATTTGATCTGGAAAGATATTCTTATTGCCTATACACCTTTCACCAGACTGAGTAAGTGAATAAATAAATGCTAGAGATGACCACTACAAAAACATACCATGGAAAACAGTTTCCACAATAACAGTCACTACAGTTACTATAGTTACTATAATAGCAAACAGCACCCAAACAAAACAAACAATACAAAACAAAAAATACAAAACGCTAAACAAAATGTCAAAACAAAAAAATTCAACAATAAACAAAACACAAAATAATACAAAACACTAAACAAAATATGCAACTAAACTAAACAAAAATGCAAAACAAAATTAACTATATAAAACACAACACAAACTAAATAACAAACAAACCGCAACAAAATAATACAAACCTAAACAAAACACAAAACTAAAAAAACAAAACTAAAAAAAAATTAACTAAAGAAAACACCCAAAAAATAAATAACACAACGCAACACAAAATAATGCAACACACTAAACAAAACTAAACACAAAACATAAAACTCAAAACAAAACACATACAAAACAACTCAAATCACAAAAAAGCGACAAAACAAATCAGAAATTAAATAATACACAAACAAAATAAACAAAGTAAAAGTAAAGTAACAAAGTAAACAAAAAAATAAAACAAATTTCAAAACAAAAAATCAACTAAAAACACAATATACAAACAAAATAACAAACAACACAAAATAATAGAAAACACTAAACCAAATATACAACTAAAATAAACAAAAACATAAAACAAAACTCAAATTACAAAACAAAAATAAAACTAATTTTAAAACAAAAAAATTAACTAAAAACAATACACAAACAAAATAACAAACAAAACAACACAAAATAATAGAAAACACTAAACAAAATATACAACTAGAGTAAACAAAAACATCAAACAAAACTCAAATTACAAAACAAAAAAAATCAACTAAAAACAACACACAAACAACACAAAATAATAGAAAACACTAAACCAAATATACAACTAAAGTAAACAAAAAAATAAAACAAATTTCAAAACAAAAAATCAACTAAAAACACAATATACAAACAAAATAACAAACAACACAAAATAATAGAAAACACTAAACCAAATATACAACTAAAATAAACAAAAACATAAAACAAAACTCAAATTACAAAACAAAAATAAAACTAATTTTAAAACAAAAAAATCAACTAAAAACAATACACAAACAAAATAACAAACAAAACAAAATAATAGAAAACACTAAACAAAATATACAACTAGAGTAAACAAAAACATCAAACAAAACTCAAATTACAAAACAAAACAAAATCAACTTAAAACACAATACACAAACAAAATAACAAACAAAACAAAATGCAACAAAATAACACAACACACTAAACAAAACTAAACACAAAACATAAAACTCAAAACAAAACACATACAAAACAACTCAAATCACAAAAAAGCGACAAAACAAATCAGAAATTAAATAATACACAAACAAAATAAACAAAACAACACAAAATAATAGAAAACACTAAACAAAATTTACAACTAAAGTAAACAAAAGCATAAAACAAATTTCAAAACAAAAAATCAACTAAAAACACAATATACAAACAAAATAACAAACAACACAAAATAATAGAAAACACTAAACCAAATATACAACTAAAATAAACAAAAACATAAAACAAAACTCAAATTACAAAACAAAAATAAAACTAATTTTAAAACAAAAAAATTAACTAAAAACAATACACAAACAAAATAACAAACAAAACAACACAAAATAATAGAAAACACTAAACAAAATATACAACTAGAGTAAACAAAAACATCAAACAAAACTCAAATTACAAAACAAAAAAAATCAACTAAAAACAACACACAAACAACACAAAATAATAGAAAACACTAAACCAAATATACAACTAAAGTAAACAAAAAAATAAAACAAATTTCAAAACAAAAAATCAACTAAAAACACAATATACAAACAAAATAACAAACAACACAAAATAATAGAAAACACTAAACCAAATATACAACTAAAATAAACAAAAACATAAAACAAAACTCAAATTACAAAACAAAAATAAAACTAATTTTAAAACAAAAAAATCAACTAAAAACAATACACAAACAAAATAACAAACAAAACAAAATAATAGAAAACACTAAACAAAATATACAACTAGAGTAAACAAAAACATCAAACAAAACTCAAATTACAAAACAAAACAAAATCAACTTAAAACACAATACACAAACAAAATAACAAACAAAACAAAATGCAACAAAATAACACAACACACTAAACAAAACTAAACACAAAACATAAAACTCAAAACAAAACACATACAAAACAACTCAAATCACAAAAAAGCGACAAAACAAATCAGAAATTAAATAATACACAAACAAAATAAACAAAACAACACAAAATAATAGAAAACACTAAACAAAATTTACAACTAAAGTAAACAAAAGCATAAAACAAATTTCAAAACAAAAAATCAACTAAAAACACAATATACAAACAAAATAACAAACAACACAAAATAATAGAAAACACTAAACCAAATATACAACTAAAATAAACAAAAACATAAAACAAAACTCAAATTACAAAACAAAAATAAAACTAATTTTAAAACAAAAAAATTAACTAAAAACAATACACAAACAAAATAACAAACAAAACAACACAAAATAATAGAAAACACTAAACAAAATATACAACTAGAGTAAACAAAAACATCAAACAAAACTCAAATTACAAAACAAAACAAAATCAACTTAAAACACAATACACAAACAAAATAACAAACAAAACAAAATGCAACAAAATAACACAACACACTAAACAAAACTAAACACAAAACATAAAACTCAAAACAAAACACATACAAAACAACTCAAATCACAAAAAAGCGACAAAACAAATCAGAAATTAAATAATACACAAACAAAATAAACAAAACAACACAAAATAATAGAAAACACTAAACAAAATTTACAACTAAAGTAAACAAAAGCATAAAACAAATTTCAAAACAAAAAATCAACTAAAAACACAATATACAAACAAAATAACAAACAACACAAAATAATAGAAAACACTAAACCAAATATACAACTAAAATAAACAAAAACATAAAACAAAACTCAAATTACAAAACAAAAATAAAACTAATTTTAAAACAAAAAAATTAACTAAAAACAATACACAAACAAAATAACAAACAAAACAAAATAATAGAAAACACTAAACAAAATATACAACTAAAGTAAACAAAAACATCAAACAAAACTCAAATTACAAAACAAAAAAAATCAACTAAAAACAACACACAAACAACACAAAATAATAGAAAACACTAAACCAAATATACAACTAAAGTAAACAAAAAAATAAAACAAATTTCAAAACAAAAAATCAACTAAAAACACAATATACAAACAAAATAACAAACAACACAAAATAATAGAAAACACTAAACCAAATATACAACTAAAATAAACAAAAACATAAAACAAAACTCAAATTACAAAACAAAAATAAAACTAATTTTAAAACAAAAGAATCAACTAAAAACAATACACAAACAAAATAAACAAAACAACACAAAATAATAGAAAACACTAAACCAAATATACAACTAAAATAAACAAAAACATAAAACAAAAATAAAACTAATTTTAAAACAAAAAATCAACTAAAAACAATACACAAACAAAATAACAAACAAAACAACACTAAATAATAGAAAACACTAAACAAAATATACAACTAAAGTAAACAAAAACATCAAACAAAACTCAAATTACAAAACAAAAAAAATCAACTAAAAACACAATACACAAACAAAATAACAAACAAAACAAAATGCAACAAAATAACACAAAACACTAAACAAAAACAAGTCAACAAAACAATACACAAACTCAAAACAACAAACAAAACACAACAAACCAATACAAAACACTAAACTAAACTAACAAAAAACAAAACAATTAACAATAAAACACAAAACAAAACAAATTCCAAAGCAAAAAAATAAACTAAACTAAATAATACACAAAAACAAAATAATACAAAACACTAAACAAAACACAAAAGTAAGCTAAACAAAAACATAAAAGAATATAAAATATAAACTCAAAATCACAAAACAAACCAATGCAAAACACTAAACAATAAAACCCAAAACTATAAAAACACACACGCACACACTAAACAATGATTCTGACACTGTTTAAAGAAGATTGATTGATTTGTGATTTTAGAGCAGTAATAATAACTGTAGTAAATACTGTATATTTGATGAACCTGTGATCAGCATTGTAAAATTCATGTAAAGAAAGGAACAGAGAGAAGCATTGTGCTGTTGGCCTTGATAACACAAACATGTCCGGTGTGAAGAGAAGAATAAAGGACGTGACATCACAGCACAACAAATGCTTACAGCTAATGCCTCTCTAAGAGGGGCTGCACCATATGCTCTCAGTCACAACCTGACCTAAAGAAGCCCGTCAGGAACGTCTCAGAACCCTCAACAGGCTTTCCTCCTCAGCTCTGACAGGAGCCTCTCGTCGTCTGCTCACTTCAGCAGGCCAGCGTTACGCTACACATCTGATCGCTCGAGTTCTGGCGACGCGACTGTATAAACATTCAGCCAGAGCAAGACCTTTTCCGGCAGTAATTAAGAGAGCATAACAGCATTAGGGAAACCACACTGAGATCCAGGCCTTGGCACACAGGCTTGCCCAGCATGAGGCCGGATGGAATTAATGCTACTAACAGAACCTCACAAACACACTCGCATCTCAATGATGCTCAATGAGTCAAAACTTCAATTACAGACAGTTTCAACAGAAACCAGATTAACTACAAGAGATATTCATACTACAATGATCCCAACTAACAAAACATGCTTAACGTTATAAAGTATTCAAAAAATTATAAAAACATTTTAAGCTGTCATTTGGTCATGTTACAATGTACCCCACCTATGGGGCATGTTGTCACGTTTCACTTCTATTCTTAGTTGGGATCTTTTTCTTATTCTTTAGTGTTAGTTGGGATCATTGTAGTATTAATATCTCTTGTAGTTAATCTGGTTTCTGTTGAAACTGTCTGTAATTGAAGTTTTGACTCATTGAGCATCATTGAGATGCGAGTGTGTTTGTGAGGTTCTGTTAGTAGCATTAATTCCATCCGGCCTTATTCTGAATATTCTCTGAATGTTACAAATGTTTTTTCTTGGTTATTTGAACGTTAAAGGGATAGTTCACCCAAAAATGAAAATTAGCCCATGATTTACTCCCCCTCAAGTCATCCGAGGTATATATGACTTTCTCTTTCAGACGAATAAAATCTGAGTTATATTAAAAAAGTTCTGGCTAATCCAAGCTTTATAATTGCAGTAATAGTTGTTCCGTTTTTGAAGTCCATAAAAACTGCATATATAAAACTTTATAAAGTAAAGTTTCGGCCGACCACCTTCCGTATTCAATTTATGGAAACAAAATATAACTAAACAAAAATGCAAAACACAAAACAAAACAAAATAAACTATACAAAACACATCACAAACAAACCGCAACAAAACAATACAAACCTAAACAAAAAAACACAAAATTAAAAAAATTAACTAAACAAAACACCAAAAAAACAAAACGCAACACAATACAAAACACTAAACAAAACTAAACTAAACACAAAACATAAAGCTCAAAACACATACAAAAATTAAAACAATACAAAAACAAAATAAACAAAACAACACAAAATAATAGAAAACATTAAACAAAATATACAACTAAAGTAAACAAAAACATACAACAAAACAGAAATAAAACAAATTTCAAAACAAAAAAATCAACTAAAAACACAATACACAAAAATAATTGCAATTATAATTGCAGTAATAGTTGTTCTGTTTTTGAAATCCATAAAAAATGCATCTGTGTACGAAAAATATCCATTTATAAAACTTTATAAAGTAAAGTTTCGGCCGACCATCTTCCGTATTCAATTTATGGAAACAAAATATAACTAAACTAAACAAAAATGCAAAACACAAAACAAAACAAAAACTATACAAAACACATCACAAACAAAATAACAAACAAACCGCAACAAAACAATACAAACCTAAACAAAAAACACAAAACAACTAAACAAAACACCAAAAAACAAAACGCAACACAATACAAAACACTAAACACAAAACATAAAACTCAAAACAAAATACATACAAAAATTAAAACAATACAAAAACAAAATAAACAAAACAACACAAAATAATAGAAAACATTAAACAAAATATACAACTAAAATAAACAAAAACATAAAACAAAACAGAAATAAAACAAATTTCACAATACACAAAAATAATTGCAATTATAATTACTTTATAATTGCAGTAATAGTTGTTCTGTTTTTGAAGTCCATAAAAAATGCATCTGTGTAAGAAAAATATCCATGTATAAAACTTTATAAAGTAAAGTTTCGGCCGACCACCTTCCGTATTCAATTTATGGAAAAAGTGTTGAAAATATGGATATTTTTCTTACACAAACGCATCGATTCGTTTCAGAAGGCCTTTATAAACCCCCCAGAGCCGTGTGGAGCATGTTATTTGATGGACAGATGCATTTTTCATGGACTTCAAAAACAGAACAACTATTACTGCTATTATAAAGCTTGGAAGAGTCAGGACTTTTTAAATATAACTCTGAAAGAAGAATGTCATATACACCTAGGATGACTTGAGGGGGAGTAAATCATGGGATCATTTTCATTTTTGGGTGCACTATCCCTTTAAAGGTGCAGGGTGTGAATTTTAGCAGCATCTAGTGGTAAGGTTGCAACCGCCCACCGCTCAACCTTCCCTTTCGAAGCACATAGAGAAGCTACGGTGGCCTACACAGGACAAAGATGTGGTCGTCTGAGACAGCAGAGAGTAGCTAGCGCTCTGTAGAGCAGTTTGTCCCTTTAGGGCTACTGTAGAAAAATGGCGGCGACTTCACTGTTATGGCGCTTTTCCATTACCAGCTTGACTCGACTCGGCTCGCTTTTCGCTCTGTTTTCCATTGCAGATAGTACCTCCACAATAGCACCTGGTCGTCATAGCGACGCCGCAGGAAACTTTTTCGTTCCTCGTTGCCCCATCAAGCTCTCGCTGGATCCTCTCTTCGGCAACCAAACAAAGGAAACCTCCGCGTTTGACCACGGCGTATTCTTCCGAGTTACCATAATAGTAATGGGTATATCACGCAATCTCAGGCCAAACTTTTTAAAAATGGCGGGGTTATTCAGGATACTCCGTCTGGCGCGTGCAATGATGACGCAGTGAATAGTGACGATTCTCTCTGACCAATCAGCAGTCTGCCGTGTTTTCATGTCACATTTTAGTATCGCCTCAGCTCGCGCAGAACCTCGCTGGAAGTGATACGAAAAAAAAAAATCTGGAAGCAGGTACAGGCAGGGGCGTAAATCGCGGGGGGGACAGGGGGGACAGGACCCCCCCAATCTGAGGGCTGTCCCCCCCTAAAAACCATGCTGAGTATTGTAAATAATATAATATATACTTAAAATAAATGTGTAAGTAGTGAAACAATACAAACGCAAACGGGGGGAAAAAAATGCGTTTTAAGTTTAGAAACATTTTGAGTCCCCCCTCCCCCCTTGCCTCACAGTGGTTTGATCCACCGCGCACCTCAACTAACGTTACATAGAACGTAGAAAAACCACCACACAAGTTTGGGGAGACAACAAGGCTCTTCAGACAGCAGTTGTGAAACACCAGTAAGTAGCTGTCAAGGCTATTATATTCACTTTAAACGTCAGATGAAATTATTCTTTTCTCTTTAATACAGATTAGACAGTTAACATCCTTTCCCACCGCCGCACCGCCCCGCTCCGCTGTACAGTAATAAAATCATTGAGTTCAGTTAGAGAACTGACAAAACAATTAAAAACTGAACGTGTCTGCTCAATACAAGCACGAGCCGAACGAGCAAACCGCTGACAGACAAGATTATCGAAGATTTGGTTTCAAAGCGTAAAAGCGCCTATTTAAGGGAGTGTGTCACTGTTTTGTTGTTGTGTTTTTCATTACGAATAATAGGCTAATGAACCCAAAATTCAAGCAACCCGCCCCCAAATTCTAAAAATTGGCTAATTCTAAACCGAAAGTTCAGTCAGATCTGTGTAGGGTTTTGCTCAATATGATAATAAGTGGCAGATCAGAGGGCTTGCTGCAGTTGAATATCTAAATATCTGAATATCATAGTATAAAATACTATGTGGAGGACGCAAGATAATTTAATAATTATAATATGACCGCTTTGTGTTGTTGGTCAGATAAAATGACAGAGAAAAGAAAAACGGACATTAATAATTTTTCAGTGCACCAAAACACCCCCCCTTTTTTTTTTTGTGGTACACATATCCTTACAAGTACGATTTTGGCTGCATTATTTGTGTCCCCTTCAAAAATTGCTCTTGAGAAATTTCATGTTTATTGTCCCCCCCAACTTTTAGATGAAATTTACGCCCCTGGGTACAGGTACAACTTTTGCACAGTGGAAAACCAAACAACCACTGATAACATAGTTATGTATATTATATTGCATTTCTGTCAATAGATCCTCATAAATATTACACACTGCACCTTTAACTGAACATTCCATTTGATCATTTTGCAAACATCATGGAAACGTTACTTTTGAATGTTCTCTGAATGTTCCGAAACAATTAAAAAATGTTATATTAACATCTGGTAAAAACACTCCATGAAATGATGTATATGTTTTTGTGTTTTCTGTTTAAACCACATTAACTACAAGAGTTACTAGATACTAATAGAGGAAAGCGGGGCACAACCTCACATTTTTTGACTTTCTCAGTTTGTGTAAATCCACTTGGGGTTCAGAGTATTTATTCTTTCCCACATGTCACTTATTTCTTGATTTACCCCGAAAGAATAGAAGTGAAACGTGACAACATGCCCCATAGGTGGGGTACATTGTAACATGACCAAATGACAGCTTAAAATGTTATCTGATACAATAAAAAATATTTTGTCAATAAAATGCCACGATTAACTTTTAAAAATAAAATAATTGCAATTTTTTTTTTTATATAACTACAGCTATATAGCATAGTTACATAATAATTAAAGGGTAACTTCAGTGATTTAGCATTAGGCTTTGTATCAGTAGAAACCCGGTAGTATGTTCAAATTATGGTACTTTCCCCCCTGAGACGAGAGAATTATGCATTTTATTTCTGGAAAAAATCCTCAGATGACGCAAATATCGTCATTTTGCGTCATCGGAGGATTTTCGGCCAGAGGCTAGAGACTACAGGAGCTAGTTCCGCATGTTTTCTACCCGCCCACAGGGGAGGGATCTCACTCACAGAATGTAAATGCGCACAGCCGCTCGGCTCTGGCATTCATAACAGAGCGGTACAGAGCAATGTGAGTGTTTCAACTTTTCAATGAATTCCTATGAAAGTTTAGCTTCCATATGCGATCTGATAACTCGCCGGACTGGACACGCATTGTGAATGACTGCTGCGCTTACCTCAGCTCTTCTCTCTCGTGAGGAATGAAATCTGACTCCTGCTGCGGTTGTGCCGTGACTTTCGTTCGGCTCACTCACACGTTATTGAAAATACACGTTCAGTTTTAATTGTAGTGTGTATTCTCTAATGAACTAAATTATTGTATTACTATGAATATCAAAACGACGGTGGGGGCGGTGTAATGGTGGGCAAGTGATAACCAGTAGCCGTGGCTTTGGGAGTGGACTCGTTGAGCACCGAAGCAAGTGCATTCTGGGAGCTGTTGTCCTTCATCCACATGAGACAAAAATAAATTTTCTGTCTTTTCTCAGTCTATAAGGCACCAAATTCAAAATTAATTTCACATTTCTACTCCATAAATGACCCAGTTTAAATACACATTCATCTTCCCAGCGCTGAAGTACCCCTTTAATAACTTCTGAACATTGAGTCTTTATTCACCTTTTTCTCATGGTTTCTCAATAGAATTCATAAAAGTATAGAATATAATAGCATAGTTCTAATAGGGGCTCATTGTAACGCAGTGTGAGAATATGCCCCACATGTGCAACTGGGATTTAACCCCGGCTTGTGTCTTCTGCTGGTTAGATCAGCATTAAAGAACTATATCAACTCTAACAGATAAAAGATTAAAATAATATCAGATTTGTCTTATTTTAAATAAACACAAAAAACAGAGATGAAAAATTAACCCAAGTAAGAAATTTACTTTTGCTATGGTTAAATAAATATTCAGCAATATTTTCCAAAGATTTTTTTATTTTGGCACATTTTTTCCTCTATATAGTGTTGATATGACAATAGTAAATATACTAAGTTTCGTCATCCTGGCATGTGTGGAACGTTTTAAACCATGCGTGTTACAACTCACCCCACGTTAGGTTGTGCCCAAGTGGAAACCTTCCCCAGTTTCTCTTGAAGCCAATACAGAAGTGACTTAAACTGCAATTCATCGACTGTCCGCTAGGGACAGGCTCCAGAAGGGAGCAGAATCTCATTGAGCCCCCTGTTAAAATGCCCAACTTTACAGCAGAAAAAAACATGTTTACAGCCTGTTTTGGTCTATACGGTTAATTTTGCCCTTCATGACAACTGTGAGGGGGGTGAACTTTTTTTATAACTCACTCGTTTACATTATATAAAGTTCTGCATAATTAAGGGTGTGGCCAATTTGAGTGACAGGTGGATAGCCATTTATCTGCTGTCTGTTATGGTGCGTTCATACCGGACGCGATTCGCGCGAGTGATTTACATGTTAAGTCAATGCAGAGACGCGAAATGGCATTCTGCGGCGCGATTCGCGCGAATGAGGTGGCGAGATTCGCGCGATTGAGGCGCCGCGAATGACGCGAATTGAGCGCTTTGAACACGCGATTCGCGCGAAACGCTCAAGTTGAAAAATCTGAACTTTCGCGGATATTTCGCGCCACGTTAACCAATCACGAGCTTGCTCTAGCAGTGACGCATTTACAAGCGGAGGCAGAAATCTGAACAACAATGGAGGACAAAATAATCGTGGCCGTATGTGGATACCCGGAGCTGTATGATACAGCATCCTATCACTACAGGAACAGGAATAAAAAGGATCTTGCTTGGAAGAAAGTGAGTGAGGAGGTCGGACAGTCAGCTACCCTCTCAACAAAATCTATGTCAGCCATTTCACAACGAGACTGGAGCAGAAAAAAAGAGCCAGAGCCAGCGGTAAATGTGAGAAGGACTAGCCGAGGAAAGGCGGGTCTCCCCGGGTAAACGAGCGAGGAATGTCACTGATCGCCTGGATCTCACAACTCCGAAAACGCCAGATAAAATGCTCAAATAGGCACTCTTTTTATAAATTAACCACAGATTTGAGCTTTAAACAACCATATTATCGCCTGAAAAAGTCTTTAAACTACGTTTTGTCACACATTAATAGTAGTATTTTTTACAAAAAAGACGTCAAGTGACCGAGACGAGCTGGCTCATATAGAAGCCCCTCCCATGACGCGAATTCGCGTCTGTTGTGTAGTTGTCACACGCGAATTTCACGCGCGATTCGCACGAATGAAGCGAGTAAACTCAGAATGTTCAAGCGTCCGGTGTGAACGCCACATTAGTCATCGCGTCACCTCAGCTCCGCCCACGTCCCGCCTCTTTGCCCATTTTCTATTATCCGGGAGTGACGCACGATGACGCGCTGACAAGATGGCAACGGCCAGCTCGTCCCTACTTTACACTTCAAAACCGCTCTTCAGAATCCTATGGGGGACGTCATGGAGACTACGTCCATATTTTTTTACAGTCTATGGTTGTGCCCCGCTCTCCCCTACTACAATGATCCCAACTAACCAAAAACATTATAAGAACACGTTTCTAACGCTCCTTTTAAGTTATAAAAACGTCACGTCTGAAAATTCTCTGAAAGTTCAAAATATCCTTTTTTTTTGTCTTGGTTATTTGAATGTTAAGGGAACATTCCATTTGATCATTTGGCAAACATCATGGGAATGTTACTTTTGAAAGTTCTGAAACAATAAGTAATATTTTAAAAAATATGTTACGAACATTCTAAAATGTTTCAGGTAAAAACATTCCATGAATGATGTATATTAATGTTTTTTGTGCTGAGGCTGAGAGAGCCAGACAACTTTGAACAAATGCTTTATTAATGTTACTGGAAGTATGTTCGGTTACGCTTTATTTTAAGGTGTCATTATACATTTGAGTGCTGATTAATATGAATTAACTACATGTACTTACTATAGGGTTAGGGTTTAGTTTAGGGTTAGTTGTGTGTAATTATGCATAATCTACTGTTATTACTATGGTTATAAAGACACTGTAAAATAAAGTGTAACCTGGTTTGTTTAAGGTTAGTTAATTAGGCAAAATGTATGGTCATTACTATAGAAACTAAATGTAACTTGTAACAAGGGCAAAATGTTTTTTCACAACTTTGAGAGAACCTTGCAACAACGTCAGCTAAAGTAGCGTTAGCTAGGATGTGCTAGTGAAATGAATATCCTGATAAATCTCCACACATGGTGTAATAATGCACCCAAAGCATTTGTGAGATTTAAAAACCTGGGGGAATGAATGTGGAAACATCTAATCAATACTTCCATGGGTTATGCTATGACATTCGATGGTGTTTATAATAGAAGCAATCAAAGCGAAGTATTGTGTTTCAATAGCACGACCTTGGCTTTTCTTCTCAATGTGAACGGTGGTATTCCCCGTACGAAGCGCATTACGACAACAAAAGCATTTCCCGCCTCAAACGCCGCAGTCGTGCGTTTAAAGAGAGACGGGTTACTTTACTCTCCAGAGTTCAAATCTAATTAGACCGGCTAGAGTAATTAATCTTATTAAAATATTAACCTTGTGAGACTGTGCAGCGAGTTAAACAAGGGAACGGGGGAAGTGTGTGAGGATTAATACAGCACACCAGCCTCAGTCTGAAAAGAGCCGCCGCGTGCAGGGTTTGACCTTGGCTTGTCATTTTTAATAGGTGATCAAACTTGATGAACAGGAGATTAGCCAATGGGAAGAGACCATATGTCACCCTTGACCTTGCCGTATCCTTCCTGACCCTTCTACTTAGCACGCGCAGGATGAATGGCATAATCAGCTGGTTTGACCCCGAGGTCAAAGTTGAGCGAAGTATGTTGCACTAGCATGGGCTCCGAGTGAACGAGCCCAAGGGCAGCAGAAACACACCACCAGTGTTATGATGCAGCACAACCAGCCGGGGACAGGATGCATGGGTAATGGGTATCTCTGTCACATGTACATGGGGATATATGACATTTTAAACCATGAGAATGTCCTAAACGTTCATCTGTATGAAGACATTTGTAGGCTGCTGGTTGACTAATAAAGCTAAACAATAAAGAAATCCTTCAAATGTATACTTGCCCTGTAGATATTTGGAAGAATTTCTGCATTTATTGGATCAAATATACAGTAAAGCTGTAATATTGTGACACAATTTAAGTAGCTGTTTTCTATTTTAAGATATATTTTTAAGATTTCTGTGATCAAAACTGACTTCAGTGTCACATGATCCTTCAGAAATCCTTCTAATATACTCATTTGATATTAAGTACTTTTATTAACTCTTTCCCTGCCACTAACGTAAATTTCCGGCTTTTCACTGTAAGGGCGTACTTACACTAGGCGATCTGAACCGTGACCCCCAAAGTCTGGTTCGGTTGACTAGTGTGAGTGCTCCGTACCGTGCCCGGGCGCGTTTGACGCCCAATGTCTATTTCAGTTGACTAGTGTGATTGCTCCGTACAGTGCCCGGGCGGGGTTTGTTTAGCCGGCCCTGGCCCGCTTGGTAGAGGTGGGCCAGAGCGCGGTCTGGTTGGGCTTGGGCGTGGTAAGCATGTAGCGTGATCGCTAACCCATTACGACAGCAAACACCCAACTATTACTACTTGGATACACTTTTCAATGAATTCAAGTGTATTTAGGTTTATAACGGGTCTGGATCTCACCTTATTGACGAACAGAGATTGTAGTTTGTAGCAGCAAATTCCTCTATCAAACTCATAATAATGATTATGTATTATCCATCAAAGTAATAATCTTCTGATGCGTGCAGTGCAATCAAGTGAAAATCGCTGCAAGGCATAAATGCTAAATCTATTAGGCAGTCTATTAGCAAAAGCGCTTTTCTTCCTGTCTTCTTCAAAACAAAAAGTTGCCAGGAGAAAGGTTGTCTGACTGCATTGTGCCAAGTGTAAAGTTTGGTGGAGGGGGATTATGGTGTAGGGGTTGTTTTTCAGGGGGTGGGCTTGGCCCCTTTATACTCCCAACTTTGTGGGAACAGTTTGGGGATGGCCCCTTCCTGTTCCAACATGACTGCGCACCAGTGCACAAAGCAAGGTCCATAAAGACATGGATGAGCGAGTTTGATGTGGAGGAACTTGACTGGCCTGCACAGAGTCCTGACCTCAAATCGATAGAACACCTTTGGGATGGATTAGAGTGGAGACTGCGAGTCAGGCCTTCTCGTCCAACATCAGTGCCTGACCTCACAAATGTGCTTCTAGAAGAACGGTCAAAAATTCCCATAAACACACTCCTAAACTCTATAATAAACCCTACGGATTAAGAATGGGATGTCATTAAAGTTCATGTCCCAAAACTTTTGGCAACATATTTATATTATAAATTAATATTTTTAAATCTTAATGTAACAATGGAAAATTAAAAAGTTTTACGTTTTCAAATGATTCCTTCCAAGATCTTCACAAAAATAATTCTCACAATGTAGCACTTTTGCCGTGTAAATTCTGAGTATGTAGAGCAGAAACTATAAAAATGGTGTGAAGCGAGTACTTTACTGTTAAACTTCGGTAAGAAAAAATTATTTATTTTAAAATCACCCAGCCCTTACAGAAATAATGTGATGTGATCAACCTGTTGAAATTGTGAAGACCTTTAAGTATTTGGGAACTATGATAAATTGAATGTTTCTGATAATGTGGGTCTTTATCTGTAATAAAGCAAATCAGAGCTTATTCCTGCAAAGGAAGCTGAGAGAATTTTCTGTAAGTCGGGTTGTTTTACTAAGAGTTTATACTAGAGAGTGTTTTAGGGTATAACTGTGTGGTTCGGACGAATTACATCTTTGAATAAAGTAAAATGAAACAGAATTACAAGAATAGCAGGTAAAATCATAGGATCCAAGCAAAGTTAGTTGATCGATCAAATTAAACTGCTGCTCAGAGAAAAGCTTCAGCTATAAGGAGAGACACAACACACCCTTTGAATCATGCTTTTGAATTATTACCATCTCGTCGTCATTACAGACTACCAAAAGCAATATATAAGCAAACTTTTGTACCAAATGCAAGAACATGAGAATATTTTATCTTATGTTGAAGTGGATGTTTTGTATAGTTATTGTTGTATGTATTGTGGATGTTGTGTATTGGTAATTGTATTGTGATTGTATGGCGAGACCAGAAACCAATTTTCAGCCAATAAAGTACAACTAACTAACTAACTATTTTAGTAAAACCTCATGTATGTCAGCCATTGAGATGGCGTTACTTGGTGACAACTTTAAATCATCAGAATTTGCAACAACGATCTTCGATACATCACAGAAAAACAAATATTAGTGACAAAGCAGATGCCAGAACTGGCCTTTTTCTAAATTATTTTTAAATATTTTTTGAGCCTGGCTAGCATGTACATTGTAAATAACACAAATATTGTGTCAATGTGTTACTTGATATTTCTTCGTAATTAATTGTGGAATTTACTAGCAATTTCTCAGTGAAAATGAGCAGCAAATTGTTTTCAGTGGCTAGTGGTTGTGCGATATGGATTTCGAAATATCCAATGCCAACACTAAAAAATTAGTTCAGTCAAATTAAGTTTCATGAGTATTTAGCACTTTTTTTTTTCTTTTGAGTTCACAGAACTGATATGTTTTAAGTAATCTGAACTGTTTCATTGTTTTGAGTTTTATGAAATTATTTATTTTAATTTAGCCGAATTTAAGTTTAACTGAAATTGGACTGAGATTTTTTATTTCCTAGCATGCTTTGCCCATGGCACTCAAAAGGGAGAGTAAATGCTGAAATTAGTATGTGTTATATAATGTTTTTTTTGTGCAAGATTAATGTTAAGTGGGAGATTTAGTATGTTTTGTCATGCTAATGTGGCGCATATGGCTTGGTTTGAATTACATGTTTTAAGTTGATGGACTCATTCAGAAGAATGAATGGCAGAAGGCGGTCTGTCGGAAGCTAGATATTTGACTTTATAACGTGTTAAATATGGATATTTTTCTTACACAAACCCATCGATTCGCTTCAGATGGCCTTCATTAACACCTGGAGCCGTGTGGAGCACTTTTAAAATGGATGGATGCACTTTTTGCCATCTGCCATTCACTGCCATTAGAAAGCTTGGAAGAGCCAAGACATTTTTTAATATACCTCTGACTGTATTCGTCTGAAAGAAGAAAGCCATATATATACACTCAAAAAAGAATTCATGCCTAAACATACGATTTATGTATTTTAATTGCATATAAATTTCATCTAAGGCTGTGGCTGAAGTCAGTTGTAGTTCTTGTGTTTCTCTTTCCTTCAGTGATTCTGCTCATTATCATCAGGTGTTCATCATCAATGCTCAATCATCTCTTAATTATCTCATTAACTCTGCTTCAATGGTACCTTAACTCAGTAGTGAGCACACACGAACACTTGGAAGTGTTAATTTAACATGGGCATAAATCGTACCTGTTACATCTATGTATGACTTACAAATATGAATCACATTAAGTTTATTCATTTGTTTATGTTAACATTATCTAATCCAAATGCATGAAAATTGTATATGCAATTCAAATACATAAATCTTATGTTTAGGCATGACTTTTTTTTTTTGAGTGTACCTAGGATGACTTGAGGGCGAGTAAATTTTAATTTCTGAGTGAACCATCCCTTTAAATGTTGCTTAAAAAGCTTTATTTTCCATTGACAAGGCTGTTGGTAAATCTTGGTGAATTACCAGTGTCATTTAGTCAAGCCAAATATTGGCGAACAACCTCAGAATGATTAACATTGACAGATTAATCCGATTAATGAATGACAGATGAATAGATTGATGTATTGCGCTCATGTGCTTCACACAGCTCGTGTCATTTCCTGTCCTCTCTTGAATACAGCTGTCAGCTGGACAAAAATAAAGAAATTAAAGCTGATATCAAAGAAGCAAACGCTGCTAAAGCATCAGGTATCCACCAGACACACATCCAACATATACAAGACAATAGATGCACCAAGAGAACATTGATCTGTTTAAAACGCTGCTAATTATTCCATAAGCGGCGTTGCGCGTGATGAATGAGTGACTTGAGTTATGTGGGGTCACGGCCACTCCAGACGAGATTGGATTTAGGACGAGCGGATTGCATTACGACCGCTGCTTCCTTTTCTCTGTTCAAAGCTTGGGTTACTGATCGATCTCTGAACCTCATCACATTGTAATGCGCACTATTGTTCCCTGAAGAGATGCTGAGAACACAAATACAGTACATGATCCAATCTATCTCACAGGCTATACTGTATGAATGGATTGCTTTAACACACACTGCAAAATCATATATTTGTTTCTAGTCAAAATATAATTTAAGTATACATATGTTGTACACAGTGAAGCTCAATTGAAAATGTATTTAGTTTCAACCCTAATTTGCCATAATAAATGTTCAAGCAAATGTGGATGGAAGAGCCTAGAATTTTTGTATCAGTTAGAAGAATTACATTCAAAAATACACAACATAAGCTTTCAAACTCTTAGCATTGTTCCTCACACTGGGAACAATTCCGATGTGTTAGATGCATTATAGACAAAAAAAAAAAAAAAAAAAAAGTTTTTCTTCAAATGTGACTGTACATTGAAATATATGGAGAGTAAGATATATTTTAAAATGCTTTAAACACACTTTAAATACACTTTACAATGCACTCTCATTTGTTAACATTAGTTAATGTATTAGCTAACATGAACCAACAATGAATGATGTATTCTTGCAACATTTATTAACCTTCGTTAATGTTAGTTAATAAAAAATGTTCATGTTAGTTCTCAGTGCATTAACTAATACAGATACACCATTCAACTTAATAATGTATTAGTAAATGTTAAACTTAACATTAACCACGATTAATAAATGCTGTCGAAGTGTTGTTCATTGTTAGGTTGTGTTAACTAATGTTAACAAATTAAGCTTATTGTAATGCGTTATTAAATATTTTAATATTTTTGAAATGTATGTAAAAAAAAAAAAAAAGGCCAAAAATAATAAGCCTTCATTCAAGATCTACACATTTCAATTAATAGTAAAATTCCATCAAAATTGAATTGAATAATCCTTACATATTATTCATATTATTATAAAAAGCTGAATTTTTTTTATATGAATCTTAAATGGAACAAGGCAATTGACCATTTAGTTTACATTTTTTTAAAAAGGAAAAAATGTTTAAACTTAAGTTTAAGATTTTTTTTATTATGCTTTAGTTCAATTTAAAATAAAATACATTTTAATAAAAAAATTATTACATTTAATGGAATTTTACAATTATTTGAAATGCGTAAATCTTGAAAAATTTCATTTTTTGAGAGTATAATAACGTGAGCTTTTTTTAATGAAGATTTTTGGTTCAAATGTGGAGTGTAGGAGTAAATAAACAGTATATTTCATTAAAAAAACAACATTTAATTGTATAGATATATATGTTGATGTGGTTTTATTTAAACATTTAAAAATCACCTTTTAGCAGATTCGTTTTTTGTAGATGTGGGGTGGTCGGTGACTGTACATGTTCAAATGTTTAGGCCCTATTGCGTAAAGTCGTATAGTTTTGACAGAAAACCTTTTCTCTAAATCATTTCTTTTGAGAACAATAAAATCCTACCGGTCTCACTTTATTTTGAGCTCTTCAGTGTCTTTGTGTTCAGTCACAGTATGCTTGGGGGTAAGATGTGCATTTCAAAACAAAAATATAAACATAAAAGAGAGAGAGAAAAAAAAAAGAATAAATAAAGTAGTACGAAGGTTCCAGGGAAATATGAAATGCTGCTGCCCTCAAACTCGGTGAAGTCTTGATCATTTTCTCACTCACTTTTAGCTCCTCTTTATATTCTTGATGGAATATGATCCCAACTTTAAAATAACCAATGTACTCGTTTTCATAAGTCAAAGTTCACTACTGGGGGGTATTCCAGAAAGCAAGGTTAACCTACCGCCATACCTTGAACTCTCGGTTGATGAACTCAAACTTTGCTTACTCGAGGTATGCTGGTTCCAAAAACACGTCCGTGAGTAAGTTCAGACAACTCAGAGTATGTTCCCGGGTAACATACAAGACATCCTCAACAGAGCGACGAATCGATGATTCACCATGGAAGCAGACGCTAAGAAAAAGCTCCCCATTCTACTTCCTCTTCTTCTTTTGTTTAATGGCAATTTACATAACCTACTTACTGCACATAGCCACCTATTTTGGTGGTTGTGCAATAATTTTTTCAATATCTTGAATATCTATTAATTTAATGCAGATCCATGTAAGAGATGACAATAAAATAGATAAAAAATATATTTGAATTGGATTAACATTTAAACATTACCTTGTTGTAATAGTGCTTTAGAATTAATATATAATATTGTATAACTGTAACTATATAACATATTTAGTTATATTAATTTAACTATATTAATTATTTAACATGCATCTGAATACCTCTTAAGCAAACTAACCCTGGATCATGAGCTCCTCCGGAGCAGGTTATGTTCAGAGAGTGAGTTGCTATAGCTACTTACATACCCTGAAAGTTACCTCCGTTTTTGGAACCGGAAGTTAAGGTTATCCGCTTACTTACTCTTAAACATACCCAGGTATGCCACATAACCTGCTTTCTGGAATACCCCTGTGGTCTACTGGCCCAGTTTACCCAAATCATCTGACATTCAGTCCACAGGCCATGTTGAAAATGCCTCAATGATACTAAAATAACACTGAAATAAGAAGTTGGTTTTCTACATTAACAATATATAATATTGATAATTGAATTTTGTTTTTCAACCTAAATTTAACATACCACTCAAAAAAACAGAAGAGACAACACAAAAATATTCTGAATCTAATATACACTGAACAAAATTATAAATGCAACACTTTTGTTTATGCCCCCATTTTTCATGGGCAGAACTCAAAGATCGAAGACTTTTTCTATGTGCACAAAAGGCCTATTTCTCTCAAATATTGTTCACAAATCTGTGTTAGTGAGCACTTCTCCTTTACCGAGATAATCCATTCACCTCACAGGAGTGGCATATCAAGATGCTGATTAGACAGCGTGATTATTGCACAGGTGTGCTTTAGGCTGGCCACAATAAAAGGCCGAAAACCAGTCAGTATGTGGTGTGAGCACCATTTTCCTCACGCAGTGCAACACATCTTCACATAGAGTTGATCAGGTTGTTGATTGTGGCCTGTGGATTGTTGGTCCACTCCTCTTCAATGGCTTTGTTCAGCTCATGAAAAATGGGGGCAAAAACAAAAGTGTTGCTGTGGCGAGCAGCGAGGTCGAGGGACCGTGAGGGCGGGACGAGGCGGCGCTCATCAGAGAGGATGAGCGCCAGCTGCGCGCCGCAGCGATCTCGGCTCTCGCGGAGGAGTGAGGGAGTATAAAGGAGGAGCGACGACAGTGAGGAACGAGAGAGGACCAGGCCTGGATTTTGTGTTGTTTTAGTTATGTTATGTGTACGCTGCAGTCGACCGTGAGGGGCTGCAGCTTTTATTTTCATTTTGTGTTTATTTGACTGCCGCCGCCATTATTATTTTGTGTTTATTTGATTAAACGTTTTGAGTGTTCGCCGGTTCCCGCCTCCTTCTTCCCACACAAACCAACTTTACTACAGTTGCGTTTATAATTTTGTTCAGTGTAATATATCGGTAACACTTTTCAATAAGTTTTCATTAGTTAACCTTAGTTAATGTATTAACTAACCATGAGCAGTGCATTTGTTAATGTATTTTTTTTAATCTTTGTTAACGTTAGTTAATAAAAATCCAGCTGTTCATGGTTTATTTATGTTAGTTCACAGTGCATTAACTAATTAACAAGATTTTAATAAAGTATTAGTAAATGTTGAAATTAACATATAAATAAACGCTTTATAAGTGCAGTTCATTATTAGTTCATGCTAACTAATGAACAGGACCCACTTTATAATAGGTGACCTTAACTACTATGTGCTTACATTTAAATTAATAATTTAATACAATGCACTTATTGTGTACATACATGTTTTTACATTGTACTCGCATTTAAAAAAATACCTGCATGTGATTACATCTGTAATTAATTTCTGTAGTTACATTTATAATTACACTGTTGACCCTTCCCTTACATCAAACCCTACCCTTAAACTTACCCATACCACCACAACTGTCCTTAACTTTACCTGCATCCCACCTCAATATCAGGCAAAAGTGTGTGCAATACAATATGAACATGATAAGTACATTGTACTTATTTTTTGATGCAAGTACACAGTAGTTAAGGACGCCTAATATAAAGTGGGACCAATGAACCTTATTGTAACGTGTTACCCATATATCTTTTCAAATTAGAATGTTTTTGTAATAATGATAATAAAATATGCATAATTACATGCAACTAACCTTAAACCAAACCCTATAGACATGCAATTACTTAATATTATTCAGTACGACAACTTAAAATGAAGTGTAACCTTTTTTCTTTTAAACCCTGTCATCAAAAACATCTATTGTTGTGAATTTTGATACAAAAAAAAAGGGAAAAGAAAATCAGTAATGTGTCGTTTGAGCCAGCAGAGGGCAGCATCAAACTGCACAGGGCTGGTTGAACACTCTGGTGTCAGAGTGGGTCACCTGACAGGAACTGTGTTTATTTGAGGGAAGATCCCTTCCATACTGAATAATATCGTTGGGTTAGGCTTGGGACACGTTACCGTTAAATCAGGTGATCTGCCTCAGGGAACTTTGGAAATGTATCCACCAAAACCGTGACTCACCTTAAGCGTGATGCATCAGAAACTAACGACGAAAGCAGCATGTGATTTCTTTACTGAAGTGTTGCTCAGAACTGTGTTTATGCTGCACAGAAAGTGTTAAAGCGCACAGATGTGGGGTTCACCTCCACCCCGAGCACAGGAACAGCCCTGGGCCGCGCTCCGATAAATCTCTGTGCGTCAGGGTCCTTCAGAAACAAACACACTAACACCTGCACGGCATACTTTCAGCAAGCTGACACTCTTAGGAGAAAAGCTTCTGTAGGCTTTAAAGAACCCTTTCTATACAAGTGATTGCATACTTTCATATACTTTCATATTTAGATTAGATTAGATTCGATTCAACTTTATTGTCATTACACAAGTACAAGGCAACGGGTTATTTAATTTTTCGTAGCGATGTTTACAAGCCGCTTAATTCATGAAATGTAATTAAAATTTTAAAATAATTCAAATGAAAGTAAATCATTAAAACTAAATCCATAAAATGATGGAACACCTGAAAGGTTCTGTATGAAATATAGTAAAGGATTAGTTCACTTCAAAATTAACATTTCCTGACATTTTACTCACTCACTTCTTTCTTCAGTCAAAAAGAAATGAAGTTTTTAGAGGAAAACATTCCAGGATTTGGTTTTCAATGGCAACCAAAATGTTGAAGGTCCAAATCAATGCAGTTTCAAAGAAAGGGCTTCAGAGGCTCTGCACGAATAGGGTCTTATCTAGCCAAACCATCGGCCATTTTCAAAATAAATAAAAAATTAATATACTTTTTAACCTAAATTGCTCATCTTGCGCTGCTCTGTGACGTGACATGGATTGCGCAATCACGTCAGAAAGGTCACGCTAGATGTGGGTAAAAGTACCCCCCCCCCCCCCCCCCATATGCGAAGACTAATACAAACGTCCTTTAGCAAAAAAAGGTAAAACAACGATGTTGGATGATTTTGAAGTTTTTTGGCAAAGGGCGTTTGTATCAGTCCTCACACGTTCGCTTTGGGGCGGTACTTCTGCCTACGTCTACCGTGCCCGTTACGACGTAATTACGCAATCCTTGGCACGTCGCAGAGCAGCGCAACATCTTGGATGAGATGGGGGTGAGTGAATAATCAGGAAATTTTCATTTTGAAGTGAACTAATCCTTTAAAGGGATGGTTCACCCAAAAATGAAATTTTTATGACAGTTTTTATCATGATGATTTCATTTCAATTGTTCGTTTTCTAAATAAGTTTAGTTTTAGTGAGTTATTTGATACTATAAAAACGGGGGGTGTGACGTCATGATTGACAGCTGAGTTTGACGGCTTCTCTGAGTGAAGTCGTCACTGAGGCACTAACTGACTTTTTTCTGGATTTTTGGGAGGAGATTGGAGCTTTAGCTTTAATTTCTACATTTCCATAACTGTTTATTTCACACCAACATAATGAATTGTTCTGCATCTGCGAGAGTGTGGGCGGGCTTTTGATATCGCCCCTCTACTTCCTGCTCTCTACTGCGCAGATTCTGGTCCCGAGATCACTACTGCACAGACTCTGCGCAAGATATCAGCGCCGTGTGCGGGCCTCCGGAGGCTTCAACTCTTGTCAGTGGAAGCCAATGAAGTCGAGTCGTCCATTTTTTTTTACGGTCTATGACACAAACAAGCTGCTTCTTTTGCGGCTTTTGCCTTGATACTGTGGGTTACACCATCAACATGCCGGTGGAGACTGCCCACTAGCGGTCTGCATGTGTAATTGCACATTGACTCAAGACAACAACGTATAAATGAAAACCAATGCGTAACTTACGGCGTAGGTCTGACGCAGAAGTATAAATCAGCCTTAATGTTTTTTACTGGTCGCCGAGAGTTGAAGAATGTTAAACTTTGAGTAAAACGCAGCGCTCATCACTGTCACTTTTCACCCAGCCGTCCAATCACAGTGGAGGAGGGGCGGGACAAATACAACAACGACCAACCGCCACATTCTGCGTGACAACGTCAACAGATGAAAACAAGCAGCATAATAACGGAACAAAATAATTTAAAACAAGAGCCAGAGCAAACACTGTACATTGTATTGGCATTCTTATGTAGAATCAGAAACAAACTATCTGTGAAATGAGATACTAGTAACACTTCCGCGGATATTCCGTATCATAACATGCAAAGAGTCTCAACTGAAGAAAAAAAACAAAAAACGCTGCGCTGCCAAAACGCTCTCAAGCGCCCACAGCGAGACGTTTTCAGCAGAGCGTCTAGCGTTTTCAGCCGGCTAAAAACGCTTTGGTGGACATGCGGCCTATTTTTTAAGCTGAATAAACAAGCTTTCCATTGATGTACGGTTAGGATATGACAATATTTGACCGATTAGAATCCAAGGGTGCAAAAAAAAATCTAAATATTCAGTCCTTATAAGTCCTTAGCAATGCATATTACTATTAATAATACATTTTTGATATATTTACGGTAGGAAATTTACAAAATATCTTCATGGAACATGATCTATAAGATACTAATGATTTTTGGCATAAAAGAAAAATGTATCATTTTGACCCATACAATGTATTGTTGTAGCCTGACGTCGTCATACTCAATTCTAGTCAGAATATGAGTCTGATACTGCTCCGTTGGGCTGTGGTTATGGGGCGTGTTTAAACCGAACCAGGAAAGACCTCAATTGGATAGACCTACAACCAATCAGAGCAACGGAGCGACGCATAACGTTAGTTGTCAAATGTCAACAGAACTCAACTGCACTGTGTTGCCAAGTCCGCGGGTTGAAGCGACCCCAATTATGTGATTTACAGACCCAGGAATGCGAAATTTAGCAGCCAGTCCAACCAAAATAACACATATTTTACCCCTCAAATGCCATTTTTCCCGGAGAACCCCCCCACCCGGAAAGCTATTGGACTTGTTTTTAGCTAGTTTTGAGTAGCAATTGGGCGAGTTTTGGTGTAAAAACTTGGCAACCCTGTCTGCACGCACGTGAGTGTAAACGATCTTTGCCGGTGTTGTAAAAAAGAATTTAAGGATACACAGAGTACTTACCAACACGATCATCATTTCTGAGAGAAATAGTAAAGGTGAATGCATATACGAACAAGTTCTCCGTTTAGGATTAGAACAAATTCAACCCAAGCGCCTTTGATGACGTGGATGATTACGTTACTGTTTATCATCTGTCCATCATCGTCTAAAGCCCGCCCTGACAATTTCATTGGTTCGAACAGTTTCTGTTCGGGCATAATTACTTCTCTACGGATCAAGTCCAGACCGAACTGCCCGTGCAAAATTTTTGGTGGGCGGGGCTAAGTTCGTCTGGCATCCAGGCTAGTATTGTTGGCTATTGCCACAAATATACCCGTGAGACTCATGACTGGTTTTGTGCTCCAAGGTCACGTATATGAAGCGCCTGACGGAACCTTAAAGATTCTATTTAGAAGCGTTCCTTCTACGAGTGCAGTGACTGTAATGCATTTAATAACTCTTTTAAAGGAGACCTGTTATCTTATGCCCTTTTACACAGTCTTGAATTAGAGGACGGAAGATCTTTGACTAAACACAGTATGTTTAAATAGTGTTGGTATTTTTGCACCTGCAAGTTTATGTCATAGTAAACATGTTGGCCTAATAAAATAAAAAATGTTTTCCTAAGATTGTTAACATCATTAGACCAGAAATGTTGTTGTTTTAGCTCATAACTTTGACTTATGATTATAGCGCCGGCTTTTCAATCTGTTAGATGACATGGACCCCTAAATATGATCATCCTCGTGTGAGACAACTATATATTTTCATGTATAAAGACCCAATTAATACTGTGAAAATTAATATTATGTCTAAAATATTTATTTTTTTACTCATTGTAGTACTGTACTGTTAGATGTATTTTATTAATTCATTTTCATCAAACAAATTGAAATTAAAAGATGCATTTTAAATGTATTAATTTATTATTTTAATCAAAGTCCATTTATTTTAATCAATTTATTTATTTACTACGTTTGTTTTTCTTGTTTGTATTCATTTAAATGAAATTGTATTTATTTAATTTATTTATTTACTTTAGTCAATTTTATTTTATTTATGTAGTTATTTATTTAAATTAATTTATTCTAATCAAATCTTATTTATTTTAAATAAAATTGTATTTATTTGAATATTATTTGACTGATTTCTTTAAATCAAAGGTTTTTATTTATTTTAACCTATTTATTTTAATCTAGTGTATTCATTTATTTAAATAAAATTGTGTGTATTTTAATTCTTTTTTTTATTTTATTGAAATTTATTTATTTAGTTACATTGAGCTTATTTTGATTATTTGTTTATTTATTTTAAACACTGCTTTTCTCTAAATTTTTCCACAGACCCCCTAACACTCCCTTGTGGCCCCGGGGCCCCAGTTTGAAAACCCCTGGTCTAAAAAAGAGAAAGCAGTCAGACGCATCATGCATATTTCCATAGAAGAACACAAATATTTTTACACTGAGCGCGATTAGATGGTGCAAATGTACAACGCGGTGATGCTTTTGAATCGAAACAGTAGATCCCTATGGAGCGATTTACACCAGGCGCAATCAATAAAGAAAGAAAGAATTCCCAACCACTGTGTATCGATTTTTCCCCCATGGTCCGGGATTAAACGAGCCGTCCAATTAGATTTGAGCTTTAGATCAGATACCCGAGCCTCTGCTGTTGCACAAAAGTGTGAGAGGTGGCGTTGTTTTGAAAACCTGTTTAAAAACTGGAGAAGCGTATTCCGGAAGAGAGAAGAGAATGGATGTTGAGTGTTAACGGTGTCTGAGAACAGATTTATTCTCACATGTTCTTTATACAGATTATCTTTTATATTAATTTGAATTATGCGATCTGAAGAGTTTAACAGAGAGCTGTTTTCTTCCGTGCATGTCGGTTATGCGTCAGAGAGCTCATTCGCTCTAGAGCGGTCAATCATATTATGTGATCATAACTCCTGCCCTTCCGAATGATGTTCATTTCGGAGTTCTGCACATAAACAACGGAGATAAACGCTTCTACGGATGAAACATGAAGCCAAATAAATATATGATTACGATATACAATATATGTTTTGTATGTGTTTTTCATTCGGCTCAGGTATTTTTTATAACAATAAAGAATGAGAAATGCTCATGTGAGAAATGCTAAGCAGGTGTAGCGTTCAGTTTATTTAATCAAAATGTAGTTTAGAATGGCGATTAACTTGCGTGTACATTTAACAAGCTGTGCATTCAAAAAAAATTGCATTCACCCAATCAATATTGAACATCCAGATAGAGTAATCAAACATATCTTGTGGACCTCTCTGAGCATGCATTTATTTTGTCATTTTAACTGTTTGGAAACGGAGCGTAAAATTGGACTTCAAAGATTTCTTATCCTGTTACGCCCTCTATAGGCCATGAGCAGCGACTAGTCGATGCAAGCTTAAAGCGTGATGAGCATTTAAGTCGACGGGCCCTATTTTAACGATCTGTGCTCATGGTCTGAAGCTCACAGCGCAGGTGCACTTAGGGCGTGACGAATCTACTTTTGCTAGTTTAACGACGGGAAAAATGCTCAGCATGCCAGGCACATGGTCTAAAAGGGTTGTCCCTAGTATCTTAATGAGTCATGGGTGTTTTGGGCGTAACGTGCAATAAGCCAATCAGAGTCTCATCTCCCATTCCCTTTAAAAGCCAGTCGCGCTCACACCATGGCGGAGTCGCTATTTACATGCGAGAGGAAAGACTCCTTTTATTTTTAATATTTAAAAATGTGCGTGTGCTGCTGCGCCTCCCTGTGTGTGTGTGTGTGTGTGTGTGTGTGTGTGTGTGTGTGTGTGTGTGTGTGTGTGTGTGTGTGTAAGAAGCAGAGTGTACGCGCGTTGTGCACCTCCTATAGGCGCATATTACTAACACACCCTTTAAATAACACAAAAAAATACTGCGCTATTGACTTTAGAGCAGGTTTGTGTTGGTCAATGGCGCAGTCGTTTTCAACACGCCAACAATGCGCCTGAACACACCTGGTTTTCAGACCAGCACGCCCATGGGTGAACAGATGGCGCCAGTGCATTTGCTATTTAAACAAAGGGGTCATCAACTTATGACGTTTGCATGGTTTTTACATTCAAAAACATCATAATGAATAAGTAATAGGCTATTTTCTATCCTGGTTTTGAGCCTAGCTCCTGGAACGCTCAGTCACTTATTGAGCAGTAGGCTAGCTGGAGCCGTTTACCTCCAGTCTTTGTGCTAAGCTAGGCTAGTGGTGGGTGCGTCAGACAGAGTTATGGCACGCACGGAGATGAGAATGGTATGTATGGACTTATCTAACTCTGGGTGATACGCTGAATAAGCTAAAGTCCCAAAAAGTTGGCGTGTTCATTTAAACAACGTGCCGCTGGACGACTGGATAACTGCGTCGGGCTGAAACTAGCAAAATACACTTGCATCGCGCCTGGCGTCACATTGCGCCAGGTGTATGATAGGGCCCAACTAGTCTGTGCAACCGACTGATACAGAGAATAACTCCCACTGGAGGGACCTTTTTTACCTTTTTCATGCTCACACAGCAACATTATTACACACTAAAAAAGATGAACATGCAAAAAGCATCATAAGTCCTCTTTAAACTATTGAGTTCATATTAATTAAGAGACTATTTCGAATATTTATACAAATATACACCAAATGATTTGTATTTATAAATGATTTTATAACCATCCAAAAATGTTTTAAAATATAATTTATGATAGTTTTAGGGAGTCAAACCACATGATTCATCTTGCAGACTAAACTAACCTTGCCTTGTCATAAAAAGGTCAAATTATTTGATATTTTTCAAATAATATAATTTCCTGTTGTACTATTTATGAACTTTAAATGACAAACAGAAGCATATGAATGATATGAAAAGCCTATTCCCATTTAGAACTATTATTAGCATTAATGTGCTTTTATTTCTTGAAAAATAAACATCATGTCATTTTTTTCATGCCTGCTTGCTCTGTCCTGAACGCCACAAATGTTCAGAAAACGTGTCTCATTGGCGCTTGAACATGCAAACTTTCCCCTGTTTGAGCGAGGCAGCTCTTTAATGACATGAATGAATAGTAATGCGAGTCTGAGATCTGCAGGTGCTGCTCTTTCTTGGCACGGGCAGCACGAGTGTGCGACGCTGCCAAGACTGCAGGATTCTGGGATGAGTCTCAACTACTCGGATTCGGACTGACAGCCAGCGTCTGACTCAACACTACTTTAACATAACATGATAAATGTGGTTATGACTGATGAATAATTAAAACAGCAAATCAAATATTTAATAAGCTTCTCTGTCACTAATAGTAGTTAGTGGATCATCTTCACCCTATTAAGTGTTGAAAAAGGACATAGATTACTAATGACATGGGAAAATCTGCACTTGGCACTGAGAATGTTAAATTCTACTAACTTTATAACTCTGATATATTTTATTGGGATTATGCTATGGATACATTATGCATATTCATATGTGCATATTCTGCAACATACAATTTAGCAGTTTAAGATTATACAGTTCAGGAGTAGTTCACCCCAAAAATTACATGTACTCGCTCTCATGTCTTTCAAAACCTGTATCACTTTCTTCTTCATGGAACTCAAAAGGAGAAATTATGCAGAATGTCCAAGCTGCTCTTCCCCATACAATGAAAGTGAATGGTGACCAGGGGCTGTGAAAGAAGTGTATAGAATGTGCACTTGTGCACATGCAATTGGGATCAACAGCAACTCAGCCACAAATTGATAGGCCATGTAAAATCACAGAGTGGGGTCAGCGCATGCTGAGGCGCACGACTCTGCAGAAAGTTGGTAACTTCTGCGCACAAATAGCTACAGACCTCCAAACTTCATGTGTCCTTCAGATTAGCTCAAGAACAGTGTGTAGAGGGCTTCATGGAATGCCTTACAACACATTCATGTGGATGCAGTGGTGCAAAGCAAGAACTCTTAATGCTTCAGCATACCAAGACAATTTCATGCTCCCAACTTTTTGGGCGAACAGTTTGGGGATGGCCCCTTCCGGTTCCAACATGACTGCGCACCAGTGCACAAAGCAAGGTCCATAAAGACATGGATGAGTGAGTTTGGTGTGGAGGAACTTGACTGGCCTGCACAGAGTCCTGACCTCAACCCGATAGAACACCTTTGGGATGAATTAGAGCGGAGACTGTGAGCCAGGCCTTCTCGTCCAACATCAGTGCCTGACCTCACAAATGTGCTTCTAGAAGAATGGTCAAAAATTCCCATAAACATTGTGGACAGCCTTCCAAGAAGAGTTGAAGCTGTTATAGCTGCAAAGGCCCACCAACATATTAAACCCTAAAGGTTAAGAATGGGATGTCATTAAAGTTCATGTGCATGTAAAGGCAGGCGTCTCAAAACTTTTGGCAATATAGTATATGTTACATAGTAATAACTATAAATGACGCATAATTACATGCAACTAACCCTAAACCAAACCCTAATCCTAAACCTATAGTAAGTACATGTAGTAAATTAATAATACTTAGTACTTAAATGTAAATTATGCATAATTTATAGTTATTTCAACAGTAACATATAATGTGTAACAAGGACACTGCAAAATACAGTGTTACCAAGTTTTACTATAGAGTAAAGTTAATTATTTATTTAATTATATTTTGTCATGCTTTAAAGAGGTACATTTGTTTAGATGTGTTGATTATAATTTCAACTGTAATGTGTTATTAGGGAACAAGCCGTAAGGGAATGGCCCTGTTGTGTTCCTTGAGTAAAACATGTTTTCAACTTTTTGGGCACTTTTTGAACCAGCCTCTGAATTTTTAACTACTGCTCCAAAGGTCGTCATAAGGTTCACACAAAACTTTCTCAATATGATGCCAATATATTGAAGATGCTAAATTGTGAACAGGTATTGGATATCTTATATGGTGTTGCCATGGCAAGGGACAAAAATGGAAACTCTGGAAAAGAGTCTCATATTTTGTAAATAATAAATTATTAAAAAATGTTTTCCATCTTATCCTTTGATCTTACTCTGCCTCTCGCTGTTTTATACTTTTGATGGTTTAGAGTTTAACCCATTCATTGCTGTGTGCTTTTGCCTGCATCAATGGATAAGAAATATCTTAGGCCTTCTCTTTATCTATTAGTTTGAATAGATCCAGTTAATTTGCAGTGCACTGATAACATGGTTTTATATAATTAGGTTAATAAAAATATAAAAAGTATAAAAATATAAAAAGACCTTAAATATTGAGCATTACAGTATAATTGAAAGCTATTAAAAAATTGGCTTTAAAAATAAATAACTTTTAATTTAAGTGAACATAAAACAAACTTCACATAAACGCATTATAATACATGTCACATTTACCTGCCCTTCAAATATCAGGGCTCAGTTTACTGGCCCAGTCTGACCGGTTCAGATTTTTACTTGCCCTGTCAAAATGCACAAAAAAAATATTGTATTCATTGTTTTTGACCCATGTAACCTTGTAAACAGCGCTTTAAGATTTTCAAGTAGGATATATACAGAAATTGAATAAAGTTATCAAACACTTCACAGTCTTCATAAATTATAAAGTAAATATAGATGAATTCTTATTAAAGCTACAAAAGTTCTTCCGTTAAGAGCAGTGAGTGATTTTCTCTTTGTCTTTTGTTCTTTGATTTACATTAATGACAGAGAGCAGCAATGTCACTTTAAGAGCTGATACACATGACGCGGATCCGACACATTTCTCACAAGTCTTTACCTTCATTTAACTGTGCTTGCGAGGATACCTGAAAAAACAGGCATATCATTTTTGTGTGTTTTCATTTAGAATCCAGAACACTTAACGTAATTGTCTTTTTTTGGACTTTACAGCCCCTGGTCCCCGTCCACTTCCAATTATATGGTAAAAGAGCAGCGTGAACATTCTTCTGAACTTCTCATTTAGTGTTCAACAGAACAGTCATCCGGGTTTGGAACAACATGAGGATGAAAATATGACCATTTAACTCTTTATCACAAAGATTCACACTGCAGAAAACCGGATGATATTGTATACTGACATTTTTTTTATTTGTTTTTCACGTTCTTAAACCAAGGAGACATGAGGGTTTCTTCTGTCAGATAAGCGTTTCCATCACTATGTCAAATGAAGTTTAAAAATGTCAGATGACGTTGAACCTTCCTTTCATGGTTCGATGCCGCCATTGACATTTCAACAAAGAACAAAGAGCCCTTAACGAATGAGCGAATATACCGCAAGAACACATACGGCATATCGCACGGCGCTGATGTTTGCACACAGCGAGACCTCGTCACTCCGTAAACAAAGGGTTAATCATTTAAAGAAAAATAGAGGGACTCCAGAGGTCACAAAAGATCAAGCCTTCTGCATTCATGACCTCAATACATAACACTCATCCACATCATCCCCCATCTCTCCTGGACTCTCGCTGTCTTCCCTCCCCCTCCCTTTTCTCCTCTTTTCCTCTCCTCATTTTTCTGTCCAGCCCTCCTCTACTTGCTCCAGAACTGTCAGATCACATTAGCGCGTTTCACGCTCCACGCCTGCAGAAAAAACAGCCGTGAACCTCGCCGCGATTCTCTTGCTCCAGTTCCCTCCCTGCACTCAACGCAGCTAAAATACCAACATTATTTTATTCATGATGAGGCCCACACCAAGCTAACATCGCCCCGCTAAAGGCCACAGTGTCGCACACACGGATGCGGAGGAGACGCTGATGATGCAGGAGTGTAATTGTATCTCTTCCAACCCCTCTGTTCATCCCTAAGCCGGTCTATGATCTTTAACTCTCAAACAAGGCATCAAGTGAACGAGGTCTCCCATTTGCCCTGCGTCTGTGGAATTACACTCAAAAAACTGATCAATTTAACTATTACAATGATACAATGTAACAACTGATAAACATTGTGTCACAACTTGAAGTCTATTTAAATGGGAAATTTACTTAAAATGCCAGGATATCAGGATTTTTCAAATATTACTTTTCATTCAGTGTGTAATATAGCGGTTTGTGAATGTAAAAGGTCTGCGAAGTTTTAAAGATCAAAATGTAGATAAAGAAGTGATTCTGAACTGAAACGAGTCGTCAGTAATTCCAGTCTCACTTCCTGTTACATTCCTACATAACAACGTAAAAAAATTGCATAATGCCAGCCTCTGGTCTTCATTGGCTGCCTGTGAACAGCGTCTGCTTTGCCCCGCCCTCAAACACTGCAGTTGTAGCTGAGACTGGAGTTTGGTTTGTGTTGTTCATAGGGTTGGGCGATAAATCGATTTTATCAATCAACTCGAATGTGTAGTTTATGTCGACTCAGCCCTCCCCCCGCGCGTTGCCATAGAGATACACAAACAACGTGGACAGTGTCATCTTACAACATAGTGTCATTCGCAAATGGTTCGATTTTTCGCCGCCAGTCGCAGAACAAACAATACCCCACTTCAAAGTGTGATTGAAGTCTGAACGGAACCGCGCTATTCGTTTGCGCGAGCTCATACACGGGGCGATCTCATGGCATTGATACACAGCGCTGGAGATCCAGTGAGAAAGCGTTTGAATTCACCACAGAATTAATAACATCGCTGCTGCGAGATCTAGTGGAAGGGTCTGGCTCAGAATTCTGTTATAAACCACAGATATCAGAGCAAACAGCACTGACGTGGAAACCAGGAGAAATCATTGAGCCATCAATGAAGTTCAGGGGTTTCAGTCCACAAATCATAAACATTCACCATGGATTTAATGTAGTAACACCACATGGTATTGTGGAAGAAATAGTCAAAAAAAAAAATTTTTTATTTTTTTATCATAGTCATTATCCATCTCAGGGTTCATACAACCTTTTGAGATTGAAATTCAAGCACGAAAAGTGCTTCACACTTTTTCCAGTACTTCAAAGATCTAAATATTATCCAATTTCAATGTTATTTTTAATGTGATGATTTGTAAAACTAAAAGTTTAAAGGTGTAGACCACTTTGTGGCAAACAAGCACTTTTATTTTAAAAAGACATGAAATGGCCACTATAACCAGTAGATGGCGGCATAGGAGCACTTATTGACTAATTTCCACTCACTCATATATGGACAAAAATAGGAAGTCACAAATACCCCTTTTCCACCAAGGCAGTGCTAGAGCTAGATCGGAGCCAGAGCTAGTCCCAGTTCATAGTTGGTTCAACTGAGGAGCCTGCTAAGAACCGTTTGCGTTTCCACAGGCTAGAGAGCCACAACAGAGCCAGGTCTTACGTCACTGTATACGTCTCATCTTTCTCAGCAACGCTAGCGGGAAACACACACACACACACCAGGCTTGTTTGAGATGCATCGGCGCTGCGCAGACCGATCCACGTATAATATTTAAAAAAACGCATGAGTGAATCAAAAGCATAAGGAGTCATGTGCTCTCGCTGGACTCGTGATCGGTCTCTGCACAGCACCGCTGCGAACAAGCCTTCCATCAACAATGCAAACGTTGCGTTACTATTGATTCACATGGCTTTACGATCCTACATCGGCATCAAAACACAACGAAAACACAGCGAATCCAACGCATTCGTGCAGTTCGCCGTAATTTGTATAGATGGAGATTACAAACGAGCAGCAGCTGTTAGCTCCATTAGCTGCTATTTCAACAATGGCGGATCTCAAGTCTGTGTTGGTCTTGTTGACCCCGCCCCCAGTGCCTGACGTAATCGGTTCTTACTTCTAGCCCTGTTTTAGCCCAGCAATGTTTTGGTGCTACTTAAGAACCACTTTTCCTGGCTCGGAGCTGGAGCTTTGGGTGTGGAAACACAAAGAACCGATTTGGAACTAGGCTCTGGCTCCAATCTAGCTCTGGCTCTGCTTTGGTGGAAAAGGGGTAAAAGTGTAATGAAAAACAAACTTTTCTTAAAATTTTGACTAAATTACCCAGAAACCAAGTAAAGAGTACTCCTTTAATAGTCACTGAAGCTGTCGGTCAGTTCAGTGTGATACTATAAAAGAACAATGGTAACCTATATTTAATAAGAGCAGAATATTTAAAATTTCCCTGTAATTTTTTGCACATTACGGTTGTTAATAAAAGTAGATTTTATCTGCATATCAATTCATAAACTTTTGACTGGTTTATTGGACCCCAGGTATGTGCTACCAAGCCGCAAATATAAAAAAAAAACAAAATAAAGTTAACTTGTTTTGAACAATTTCTTTGTCCTCTGCAGATTGATTTTAAGTAGGAGGGGATTTTTTTATTTTATTTAAATCGTAAATCGGATTTTTGGTGAAAAAAATCGTGGATTTCTTTTTTAGGCCATATCGCCCAGCCCTAGTTGTTTATGTTGAGAAGAGTTGTATTTAATACAGTAAAACACACACTGTCGTTACTGTTTGTATCACTGTGTATCAAGTGCTGAGGAACAGCTGAAATTCTGATATGCTAATGAGCATTTGATTTCCAACCAATCACAACAGTCATCTGATCAATCAGAGCAGAGCAGCTCTCTGAAAGGCGGGTGTGACAAGCGGGGCGGGCGAGAGCGGCGTGAGGCCGGTGGCGTAATTGCAGATGAGCGTAACGTTCATGCTGCACAAATGAGTATTTTTGTCTTATTTTAACTACAAATATCAAAACATTTTAATTAAATCTAAACCTAAAATCTAAAGTAAGCACATTTTATTTAAAACAAGTAAAATGATATGCCAGTGGGGTAAGAAAAATAATCCTAAGGCAAACGGAAACAAGATTATTTTGCCAGATAATTAGCAAAATAAGAAAAACGCACTTAAATTAGTCCCCCTCTATAACCTCTGGAAGAAACCTAATAATCTGAATTTCCTTTAGGATTTCCAGTGGTTGGATGCATTGATGACACGTATATTCCCATCATCACACTTTCTGAAAACGGATTACTGTATGGAACGGAAGGATGTGAGATGGATGGGTAGTCCGACATATATGCCGTAACCACCACCACCACAGCTGTTCAATTATTTGATCACCTTTATTTCCTAAAAATACTTTGTTCTTTTTCCTGTTGGATTTAAACATTCTTCCTCAATCTCCTCTTCATCTGTCAGTGGTGCTGGTGTTTTGCAAGCCTCTGCCTTCTTGCTGATGGCTGAGTGGAAGTCAAATGTTAATGTGAGATGGTGGTCCAGTGGGTTAAACCATGGACCTGATGGATAAAAGTGTCTGCCAAATGCATAAATATAAATATATAAATATAATTTCATTACCCTAATTAAGAAATGGGTGGGATCAGAGAACATTAAATAATGTGAAAAAAGCATTAGACGACTATGTGGGAACATGGCTACTGTAGCAGGCTGAGTGTTTGGGGCGTGGCTACTGTAGCAGACTGAGAGATTGGGGCGTGGCTACTCTAGCAGGCTGTGAGTTTGGGGCGTGGCTACTGTAGCAGGCTGGGAGTTTGGGGCGTGGCTACTGTAGCAGGCTGTGAGTTTGGGGCGTGGCTACTGTAGCAGGCTGGGAGTTTGGGGCGTGGCTACTCTAGCAGGCTGTGAGTTTGGGGCGTGGCTACTCTAGCAGGCTGTGAGTTTGGGGCGTGGCTACTGTAGCAGGCTGTGAGTTTGGGGCGTGGCTACTGTAGCAGGCTGGGAGTTTGGGGCGTGGCTACTGTAGCAGGCTGTGAGTTTGGGGCGTGGCTACTGTAGCAGGCTGGGAGTTTGGGGCGTGGCTACTCTAGCAGGCTGTGAGTTTGGGGCGTGGCTACTCTAGCAGGCTGTGAGTTTGGGGCGTGGCTACTGTAGCAGGCTGGGAGTTTGGGGCGTGGCTACTCTAGCAGGCTGTGAGTTTTGGGCGTGGCTACCGTAGCAGGCTGGGAGTTTGGGGCGTGGCTACCATAGCAGGCTGAGAGTTTGGGGCGTGGCTATCGTAGCAGGCTGAGAGTTTGGGGCATGGCTATCGTAGCAGGTTGAGAGTTTGGGGCATGGCTATCGTAGCAGGCTGAGAGTTTGGGGTGTGGCTACCGTAGCAAGCTGCGAGTTTTTGGCGTGGCTACCGTAGCAGACTGAGAGTTTGGGGCGTGCCTACTGTAGCAGACTGAGAGTTTGGGGCGTGCCTACTGTAGCAGACTGAGTGTTTGGGGCGTGCCTACTGTAGCAGACTGAGTGTTTGGGGTATGGCTACTGTAGCAGGCTGCGAGTTTTGGGCGTGGCTACCGTAGCAGACTGAGAGTTTGGGGCGTGCCTACTGTAGCAGACTGAGAATTTGGGGCGTGCCTACTGTAGCAGACTGAGTGTTTGGGGCATGGCTACTGTAGCAGGCTGGGAGTTTGGGGCGTGGCTACTCTAGCAGGCTGGGAGTTTGGGGCGTGGCTACTCTAGCAGGCTGTGAGTTTGGGGCGTGGCTACTCTAGCAGGCTGTGAGTTTGGGGCGTGGCTACTGTAGCAGGCTGGGAGTTTGGGGCGTGGCTACTCTAGCAGGCTGGGAGTTTGGGGCGTGGCTACTGTTGCAGGCTGGGAGTTTGGGGCGTGGCTACCATAGCAGGCTGAGAGTTTGGGGCGTGGCTACCGTAGCAGGCTAAGAGTTTGGGGGGTGGCTACCGTAGCAGGCTGAGAGTTTGGGACATGGCTATCGTCGCAGGCTGAGAGTTTGGGGGGTGGCTACCGTAGCAGGCTGAGAGTTTGGGGCATGGCTATCGTAGCAGGCTGCGAGTTTTGGGCGTGGCTACCGTAGCAGGCTGCGAGTTTGGGGCGTGGCTACTGTAGCAGGCTGAGAGTTTGGGGCGTGGCTACTGTAGCAGGCTGAGAGTTTGGGGCGTGGCTACTGTAGCAGGCTGGGAGTTTGGGGCATGGCTATCGTAGCAGGCTGAGAGTTTGGGGCATGGCTACTGTAGCAGGCTGAGAGTTTGGGGCGTGGCTATCGTAGCAGGCTGAGAGTTTGGGGCATGGCTACTGTAGCAGGCTGAGAGTTTGGGGCATGGCTACTGTAGCAGGCTGAGAGTTTGGGGCATGGCTATCGTAGCAGGCTGAGAGTTTGGGGCATGGCTATCGTAGCAGGCTGCGAGTTTTGGGCGTGGCTACCGTAGCAGACTGAGAGTTTGGGGCGTGGCTACTGTAGCAGACTGAGTTTGGGGCGTGGCTACTGTAGCAGACTGAGTTTGGGGCGTGGCTACTGTAGCAGACTGAGTTTGGGGCGTGGCTACTGTAGCAGACTGAGTTTGGGGAGTGGCTAATCTAGCAGGCTGAGCCAGAGGGTGTTGAGCTGGTGTGGGACCATAGATGATGCATTACATGGGAAAAGACATTTAGCTTCTGTTACAAAATTCACCGCATCATCATGCACCCGTTTAGGAAGACAAATATTCCAGTTTATTATGTGTCCAGTGTGGACAGACCATAGACTGTAAAAAGTTTGGGGCGTTGAGACATGCCTTCACAAGCGCTGTAAGAGCCGTGTTGTGTTTGTAATGTTTGAGTTTGGTAGGTGCGACGTGTGAAAGTGGTGTTTGCAAGGTTGTTTGAAAATATGCTTTATTTTTGTAATTCCGCTAGGTGCCCCTAGTGTTGCAGAAACTATACTTCACCTCTAATATCAAGTAGGACCCACTTTCCCATTTATCTTATTTTTTGACATTTTTCTTATTTTTTTGTTTCTTGACACAAACGGCCTCAGCCGATCGCTTTCTTATCATCTCCAACTCCAAGCTTTCATTTCTTTGACAGAGGAGTGATACGAGACCCCCACTCACCTCCCTGTGATCTGGCTTCTGAAATAACAGGCTGGGCGCCTCTGTAGGCTCAGGGTGGAGCATAATGACACTGTGTGTGCGTCTAACGCTAACATTACAGCTCTTTGGCTACAGGAACTGAGGGGAGGCCAAGCCTGTTATTAGCTCTGGGACGTCCTGTAATCATAACTGGGCTGGACACTGAGCTGTCTGTTCGGTGTGTTACTTCACAGCAGATTCCCAATCAGATGCTGTCACTATAAACAGCTTTCGATAGTCCACCTTAGGCATTCTACTAACTACAAGTAACTGTGCAACTACATGTCTACTAGCAGTCATTAGAGTATTAGTAGACTGTCTGCTTAATATCGGCTAACAATTTATTTTGATGCTCCCAACAGACATTTTACTGACTATAAGTAACTTTGCAACTACATGTCAACTTATACTCTAATGAGAGTTAGATGACATGTAGTTGTAAAGCTACTTATAGTTAGAAGAATATCTAGAGTGGACTATCAAAATCAAGTGTTGCCCTATAAATAACATCTCCAAGGTCAGATTACAGGGAAAGTTCAACCAAAAATCAAAGTAGTGTCATTCCAAGCCCACGTGTCTTTCTTTTCTCTATGAAACACAAAAAGAGATGTTTGGCAGGATGTTCACGATGCTCGTTTTCATACAATAAAAGTGACCAGGTCTGTCAAGCTCCTAAAAACACCAAAAATTTTCGTTTTCTAAAAGCCATAGGCTTATTTGGTCACCATTTACTTTCATTGTACAGAAAGGAGATTCATGAACATTCAAAGAAGAAGAAAGAAAATCGCATAGGTTTGCAAGTCAGGTCACCTTTATTTCTATAGCACAAGCAGCTTCATCATAATAAAAAGGACAATAACGCTCAATGACTACATTTTATGCACCCTCATAATGCAATTTACATAATACAAAATGCCATTAAACTTTCCCTCATGTAAACACAAAACTTTGATCAAATTGATGCGCTCAAATTATTAGTTTCAATGCAGCTTCAAAAAGCTCAACATGAAAAAGAGTCTTATCTAGCCAAACCATCGACAATTTTCTAAAAAAAAACTCAAATGTATATACTTTTTAAACTACAAATGCCTATCTTGCACTAGCGTCCACGACTTCACGCATTACGTAATCCCGTTGGAAAGGTCAGTCACGCATAAAGTACCGACCAAGCCTGTAGCACTCCTCTCATAAACTGAAGCCTCCGCGTCTCGATCGCCCCCAGGTGGTTGGTCCCAGTATAGCTCATATGCCCCGCCCATCCGTGTTTTCGAATGAATGCGAGACAAACTAAACAATCAAATTACACTTCAAATAATTGTTTCCTAATGTTAGTTTCTGTCATTGTAGGCAGTTTTTATCACGATGATTTCATTTCAAGTGTTAGTTTTTAAATAAGTTTAGTTTTAGTTAGTTATTTGATACTAAAAAAATGGGGGGGGGGGGGGGGGGGTGACGTCAGATTGACAGCTGAGATTGACGGCTTCACTGAGTGAAGTTGTCACTGAGGCACTAACGGATTTATTTCAGGATTTTTGGGAGGAGATTGGAGCTATAGCTTTAATTTCTACATTTCCATAACTGTTTATTTCACACCGATATAATGAATTGTTCTGCATCTGCGAGAGTGTGAGCGGGCTTTTGATATCGTGTCTATACTTCCTGCTCTCTACTGCGCAGACTCCGGTCCCGAGATGTCAGTGCCATATTCGGACTTCCGGAGGCTTCAGTTACTTCAGCGGAAGCCAATAAAGTCGCGTTTTATGTTTATGTAAAGTCGCGAAAAATGGTTTTTATTTTTTTAGAAAATGGCAGATGGTTTGGCTAGAAAAGACCCTTATTCCTCGACTGGGATCGTGTTGAGCTGCATTGAAACTGCAATTTGGACCTTCAAACCGTTGGTTCCCGTTGAAGTCCACTATATGGAGAGCAATCCTGGAATGTTTTCCTCAAAAACCCTCATTTCTTTTCGACTGAAGAAATAAAGACATAGCATCTTGGATGACATGGGGCTGAGTAAATGAACAGGACATTTTAATTCTGAAGTGAACTAATCCTTTAAGCGCATAACTGTAGCATTCATCATGACAGTAAATTATGTGGCGTATGCCAATTTTAAATCGCAGCCATAAAACATTTTAATTGCATGTGCGTGTGATGAACATGTATGGCGTTGTCAGATTCATAAACATACCACTACAGGAGGAGTCACATTTTTTGGGGTGCTCAAGAAACTGAGTGTGTGTTAACAACGTTGAGTAACAATATAATGGAATATATTGATGGTCAAAAATGAAAACATTTCTAGGTGTGCAACCGAAAAAAATCCAATAGACCCACAGAAAAGTGTTTTGCATTTGATGTAAGTAGATTAAAACAGTGTCCAGTAACACGCTGACTGTGTGCAAGTTCTACACTACAATAGTGTCAACATTCAGCTCAAGTTTCCAATGACACAAGGGTGAGTATCTGATGACAAAGTTTTAACCTTGGTAGAACTAAAAAAAAAAAGCCCTAGGTTTAATGTGTCTACAAGATTCTAGCACTTAGTCAAGAAAATAAACTTTTGCTCATGCTTGCTGCAAAGTCTTGCCTCTAGAGGTGAAAAATGAGGCAGATCAGGATTTTGAAGAGTGGGGAGTTGAACGGCAGCCCTGCTGACGCACTCGCTGAAAGTCTGGCATGCGTAATCTCTCGTTCCCCACCTTAGACTGACAGGAATGCAGACCAACCTTCATTCTCAACGACTTGAACATGAAACTATGGTGTTAATCAAGCAGCTTGAATGCATCTCTTCCTGCCGGTCTGAACCCATGAGTGTGTGTCACACCTGGTGTGGTGTAACATCCTGAATTTACAGTCGTTTTTCGGCACGTGTCTATTCTACATCTCTTATGTCTGAGTTTTTGAAATGTGCGGTAATACCTGCTCAACAGAAATTAGGGTAACTAGGGCAGTTGCCATGGCATTGTTACTTGGTTGCTAAAGTGTAAAGTGGTTTTGGCACATTGCTAAATGGGTGCTATGCAGTTTCTAGGAATTTCATTGAAGGAGGGACCTGTCTAAAAACCTGTCTAATAACCTGGCTCCTCAAGATGACTTATTGTGATTTAAAATACTAAATAAGCTACTATAAACAACTATATACCTTATTTGAATTCACCCATCAACTGTGTATTTCCTTTGAAGAACCAGGGTTTCCACAGACTTTGAAAACCTGAATATATACACCGTTCAGGCATAACATTATGACAGGTGAAGTGAATAACACTGATTATCTCTTCATCATGACACCTGTTAGTGGGTGGGATTTATTAGGCAGCAAGTGAACATTTTGTCCTCAATGTTGATGTGTTAGAAGCAGGAAAAATGGGAAAGCGTAAGGATTTGAGCCAGTTTCACAAGGGCCAAATTGTGATGGCTAGACTACTGGGTCAGAGCATCTCCAAAACTGCAGCTCTTGTGTGGTGTTCCCGGTCTGCATTGGTCAGTGTCTATCAAAAGTGCTCCAAGGAAGGAACAGTGGTGAACCGGCGACAGGGTCATGTGACGGCCAAGGCTCATTGATGCACGTGGGGAGCGAAGGCTGGCCCGTGTGGTCCAATCAAACAGACGCGCTACTGTAGCTCAAATTGCTCAAGAAGTTAATGCTGGTTCTGATAGAAAGGTGTCAGAATACACATTGGGGCTGCATAGCCACAGACCAGTCAGGGTGCCTCCAAATTCCCCAGATCTCAATCCAATCGAGCATTTGTGGGATGTCCTGATAAAACAAGTCCGATCCATGGAGGCCCCACCTCGCAACTTACAGGACTTAAAGGATCTGCTGCTACCATCTTGGTGCCAGATACCACAGCACACCTTCAGGGGTCTAGCGGAGTCCATGCCTCGACGGGTCAGGGCTGTTTTGGCAGCAAAAGGGGGTCCAACACAATATTAGGAAGGTGGTCATAATGTTATGCCGGATCGGTGTATATTAGGAAGCCTAATTTTAAAAGTGTGTTTTTTTTTTAAATTGGAAAAGTCATGTCAAGTAGAATAATCCTAAAAAGCCATGGGAATTTGTATGAAGAATCTATACTTCACTAGTTATGCCAAGCTTGAACATATTTTACTGGGTAGAGTAAGAAAAACAACAACAAAAAAACAAGTAAAGTAAAATCCTTATCCAAGTAATCGCAAACAACCGGAAAAGTCATGTAAATTCATTGGTTAAAAAGACTGGAACATGAACATGAACTTGACACACCTAAAACTTCTAGAATCTTGAAATTTAATTGGTTTAATTGGTGGCCGACACCTATTGTAATCATTACTCTTCTTATTCTTCCGCTCTGGAAGTCTATGGAACCCCATATAATCTCTAATGGAAAAGTTATGAAATTTGGTACACTGATAGAGAACAATTTTGGAGTCTCTAACCCAATCGCTGTAGCGCCACCAACTGTCCAAAGTTTCACTCACGTTTGTAAATGTACATTTTCCCGCCATTTTGAATCTTCTTTTTCAAACTCCTCCTAGGCCATTGCTTCGATTTTCACGAAAATTGAACCAGATCATCTGCTGACAAAACGTTATGGAATTGAATATGGAATTCGTCAAACCCTTCTCAAATAACATGCAAAAGAATTTGATGAAGTGCCCACCAAAATAAACGTGAGGCTATATCTTTGCAACGCTTTAGCATATTCAGACCAACCTTGGTGTGCGTTATGACAACCATGACCTGAGGCACCTAATCTGCACAGTTTCGGCACAATGCCACCTAGTGGGTCAGGAGATGTGAAAAATTTACAATTTTGCTTGTAACCTCTGAATGATTTGGCCCAAAAAAAAAAAAATGTCACAAAACTTGCTAGCCTAGAAATCTAGACACACCCTAGCGGCAGCAAATCTAATTTGCCGCGAGTGTAGTCAAGCAACTCTCGGTAGACCTGCGAGCTGGAAAAACCAAACTCTGGTCAGGCCAATATAGTATAGAGTCGGTGGACGGGCTTAACATAATGACGGCACGTCACGGCAGTTCTGCGTGCTACCAGGTGCTACTCGTAAACAAAGATATAGGCGAACTGCGTTCTTTCGAATCGGCTTTGGCCGCGACTCTGGAAGACTTGGAGTTAAGCTTTTCTTTGAGGAAAGAACAAAGAACGGCACTGAAGTCATTCTTAAGAAAGGAAGATGTATTCGGAGTTTTGCCGACCGGATACGGCGAAAGTTTAATCCATCAACTAGCTCCACTTCACGTTGCTCTGGTTGGTTGTTGCGCTATCCAATTGAGTGCAGAGGGAATGTGAAAGACAACCGTTTGCAGCATGCCGAGTCAAACAATACCCAATTTTCCTTTAAATCAGCCATTTGGGCGTTTGCCATTTTGAAAAATGTCGTAAAATGCTATATTTTATACCTTGTGGTCAAAAGTTATAATGAAATTTCCAAAAATACTAATAACTTTTGATTAAATTAGCCTATTGTTTATATAGATTCCTTGGGTCATGCCGAGAACATAGACACCAATTTTGCCATTGTCGGACAAATTTCCTGTTCAATTTCACCAAAATCGAATCATATCATCTCCAGACCGTGCCAACAAGGAGTTATGGATTTCGTGTCGATAGATGAAACCAATTTTGTACACCACAGCAACACATTTGAGGCATGATGCTATAATGACTCTAAGGCTGTGTTCTGCAATGCTTTGGCATATTGACACCAAACTTTTACCCAACACTGACCACACCACATCAATTTGATCACAGCGCCACTTATTTGTCAAAAGTAGTAAACCATTAAATCATATTACTAGTGACTGCAATTATGATTTTTCAGCCATTTTGCCTTAACCCTTTAACTGTCACCCCCCTTTTTGAGAATACACATGAAAATGCACTATCCAAACTTAAAGGGCTGTAATTCAAGAATGCTTTGGAATATAGACCAAAGTTTGGTCTCGTTTTAAAGACGACACTCTGCAGATTATTGCAAATGTGAAAGCAATTCAAAATATGAAAGTATAAAAGAGTTATGGAAGTTTAAATTTACTGTAAATGAAAAATACTGTACTAAATATTTTTTATTTCATATAAAATATATATTTTACAAAAAAGAATTTACTCTAAAATTACTATAAAATCAAAGCCATATGTCTAACCAATTTGTGTTCCAAATTTGAAGTTGATATCACAAAAATTGAAGTTCCCATGAGATTTTGTTTAGGTGCTGTACCAAAAATAGCCACCGGGTGTCATTCAAATTCCATTGTTTTTTTGATGCATTTTCCTGTAAATTTCTGTCCAAATATCACTTTCATCACAAAACAGTCCCCAAATATGGACTCTTGAGACTCAGACCTTTCCGACAATATGTGTTTTGTCGAGATTGGAAAAGATTTTGAATATAAAGTAGTTAAAATAATTGTTGTAATATGAAACAGGACACCGCCCACTAGGGGGAGGAGCCCGCTAGAATAATTTAGAGTAAGGTTTCCAAGGTAACACAATGTCCGATTTCAAAACGGTTTTCACAGGATAAATTTTGAGTTTGTAAGCTTTCAAATGATACCTAATTTATTGTAATTACTTAAATATATGATACGAAAAAAAGGCAATCAAAAAAAGAGCACCAGGCATCCCACCTGTGGGACGGTGACAGTTATCATCTTTTAATGTCTTTAATTGCTCGTTGTTGCAGTTGGTCTATGCTCACAAAATGGAGTGGCCATAGATTTCAATAAGTTTAGATAACAAAACTAGGGCTACAGGCTTTTTAATACTGTTATGGAGTCGCACTGATATAAGGGATATTTTCTCTCGTCTCATCATAAACCAGACAACAAAACTGAAATCGCTTAGAAATGAAATAGCACACCTCTCCTCAACAAGCCAAACAATTTGAGATGTCATTTATGCTGTATAATAATGGTCCAAGAATAATAGTGATACTTGCCTTAGCGAATTATGACACATTTATTTAAAAAAGACATTTGCCAATAGCATATGCGACTCTATTTTATGCTCTATTTGTTTTTTCATTACATTTGTGACATGTGCAGCAAAGTTACACAGATGAGAAATGTACCATGATTACCAGCGAAACATAAAGGATCCATTTTCTAGCTAGTTTAGTATTATCATTTTGTTGTTCATGGGGGTATCATCAAACGCATCTTTCTGTCGGCTCTGCTAGATCAGTATGCTGGTGACGTGCTCGTATGCTTCACCAGACGTGCTGAAGCCTGTCGGATGTGATAGCGCCGGTATGCATCCTTACACACAGGTATTTGTTCTGAACAGGTATGTACGATCCTCCAAGACAAGAGGGACATCTGAATGAAATAGCAAAATGATAACCATATCAGTTTATGAGTGAATATCAACAAGGTCATTTATGGGTTAGTTGGATGAATTTACTTTTAATGTAAATGTATTTAGGATTTTAAACATTCCATGAGGAAAATATTTATATCTTTAAATGTAAATAAATGTGCCATCTCAAGCAAAATTAAAATAAATGTATTTATTTGAATATATGTTGGGATTTAAGAATAGCTTTAGAAAGGTAACCGCGTTGACAGTTTCAAGCCTTGTGCTCGATACAAGAATTGCAAATTTTTCAACGATCCATTATATACAAAATCATGATAACAGGCAGGGGCACAACCCCCCCAATAACCAAAACAAGCAAGTACAACTCCCGCGATATGCATAGCCTACCATGGTTAATGGAACGATACAATTGCAACAAAATTATAAACGCAACACTTCTGTTTTTGCCCCATTTTTTGAGCTGAACTCAAAGATCTATGACTTTTTCTATGTACACAAAAGGCCTATTTCTCTCAAATATTGTCTAAATCCGTGTTAGTGAGCACTTCTCCTTTGCCGAGATAATCCATCCACCTCACAGGTGTGGCATATCAAGATGCTGATTAGACAGCATGATTATTGCACAGGTGTGCCTTAGGCTGGCCACAATAAAAGGCCACTCTAAAATGTGCAGTTTTACTGTATTGAGATGGTCGGGGGTCCGAAAAACAGTCAGTTTCTGGTGTTACCACCATTTTCCTCATCTCCTTCGCACAGAGTTGATCAGGTTGTTGATTGTGGCCTGTGGAATGTCGGTCCACTCCTCTTCAATGGCTGTGCGAAGTTTCTGGATATTGCCAGGAACTGGAAAACGCTGTCATATACGCCGGAGCATCCAAAACATGCTCAATGGGTGACATGTCCGGTGAGTATGCTGGCCATGCAAGAACTGGGAAGTTTTCAGCTTCCAGGAATTGTGTACAGATCCTTGCAGCATGGGGCCGTGCATTATCATGCTGCAACATGAGGTGATGGTCGTGGATGAATGGCAAAACAATGGGCCTCAGGATCTCATCACGGTACCTCTGTGCATTCAAAACTTGCGACATCTGTGGCATTGTGCAGTGTGATAAAACTGCCTTTTATTGTGTCCAGTCTAAGGCACCAGCCTAAGGCACACCTGTGCAATAATCATGCTGTCTAAACAGCATCTTGATATTCCACAACAGTGAGGTGGATGGATTATCTCGGCAAAGGAGAAGTGCTCACTAACACAGATTTAGACAGATTTGTGAACAATATTTGAAAGAAATAGGCCTTTTGTGTACTTAGAAAAAGTCTTAGATCTTTGAGTTCAGCTCATGGAAAATGGGGGCAAAAACAAAAGTGTTGCGTTTATAATTTTGTTCAGTGTAGAATCAGGCTATTAATTAATAATATACATTGCACATTCAGAGCTTTTATAAGCACCAAGTTCCCATACAAAGTGAACAGAACAGTTATCTGCATAATATGACTGAAGCCCAGTTTATAACTGTGTGTGAGTGATGCACGAATCACCGTATAAGTATACTCTGCGCGCGTTCACCAGCGTGCCCCAAACATGGGATAAGATTTATGCGAGCAGTTCCTATCGCGAAGCTGTGGATAAAATGTGAATTCTGTTGAGAATGTACCGCTTTAAAACACTCCAGAGAAAGTCGAACGTGACCTAGAACAGACACATGAACTAAAAACACTGATGAAAAGATGATAAAACCTCATTCTGTACCAACATAAACTAGAAACTACTCATGACCACCTTACTAGAATCAATCACTTTCTGTTTTATTTATTGTGGTAAATTTGGACTAAAACTTGACTAAAACTGTTAAGGGAATAGATTTATCACTAAAGATTTATATTATAACTGTGGCATGTTGTAACTATAGTTTCTAAACGTGAATGTTGCTATTTTTCATTACAAATGCTATAGATATAAAAAAAGAAATAAAAAAGGTTAACATTGGCCATTGTACTGAGGAGTCACCAATGGTCTTATCTCCTTATCGTAACAAACGCTATAGTTAAACAATTACAAGAACTAAGTTACTTTTTCATAAGGCCAAGTACATGTTAGAATCAAGAGGACCTTCTTGAATTAAAGGTCCCGTTCTTCGTGTTTTTTGAAGCTTTACAGTGTGCAATATAACATGTGTTCATGTTTCGCGTGTAAAAAAAAACAGTATTTTTAACACAATGTACTTATCTGTACACCGCTGTTTTCACTGTCCTAAAAACGGCTGATGAGTTCCTTTATTCTATGAAGTCCCTCCTTCAGAAATGCGTAACGAGTTCTGATTGTGCCAGCGGTTCCCGTGTTGTGATTTGACAGCAGCTTAGCAAAGGCGTCACGGTTCCTGTGTTGTGATTCGACAGCAGCTTTGCGCACGTGGAAAGGTCACGCCTCTTAACGGGAGATAAATGCTCTTAATGATCTCTACAGTGTCCCTGGGAAAGCCAAACAAAGGTGATTTGACTCCGGGATGAAAATAACAGCGTCTCGACGACATGGCGACAAACACACTCAAATGCAGCACTTCCTTTTCTCCACGCGACACGTCCTCTTCTCCACGTGGGACAGCAACAAGACCACGCCCCCTTTTTCGCGTATTCTTGTGGGCGGAGGTTAGTCTGTTCTACTGTTCTACTGACGTCATTTATGAAGGAAGTACCAGGATGTAGTCCAAGCCAGCCGTTCGCTGTAGGCTTTGAAAGGGAACTTCTGTTAAATAAAATATCTCGCTTGGCATTGAACTTTGAGCTTTATAATTTTACAGGTATTATTTATGCTCTAACAGCAACATTACACACTAACTAAAGTTTGAACAGTGGGATCACGAAGAACGGGACCTTTAATAAAAAAATGTAAAATGTGTTCTGCTAATAATGACAGATATTAGGTAAACCTGGCTTTCAGATATTCCAAAAGGTGACAGAAAATTTACATTTTTATGTACAGTTAGTTTGACCTATCAGAGCACTTTAATTTAGAAAATGCTGTCAAACTGGTAAGTTTTTAGGTGCTTAAATAAAATAAAATAAAATACATCATATCCTATGTAAACAAGTAATTGTTAACTAGGCTATTACTTTTTTTACAGTTGTGTTACCAACGCATGTGTGGATTACACATGTGCCGGTAAACGGTAATACGATATACCGCAATTACGAACATGCACAATATTGTTATCGTGGGCACTTCAAAATACTGTGAATAACTATTTATTACGAATTATTCCGATTTTTAGAATGCATTTTAAGAATACTTTACCCATCAACCGTTTAAAATGAACAACACCTCAAAGAGGAACCCGCACTGATGTAAACAGACCGTGCATGAGCCGAGCACATGGCTGAACGAGTGAAGGAGACGCGCATTCACTCTCTGACAGCTGAGGGCGCTGACGGAACAGCAGAAATGCAGCCGTTTCCCCGGTAACCCCTCGTAAACAAAACGATACGGTGCTCATCACATAACCTAATAGACCTTTCTCACAACTTCTGTATTTGCGACCGGAAATACGCAATCGTCGTGGTAACTTTCTTCCTCACCGGGCAGGGCTACGGGTAAACAAATGGCACAAGCAACGAGCAAGTGTGATTGTAGCTTACCGGGCTGTTCTTGTTATTCCCAAAAGCATCTATATCTGTCGTTTCATTCCTTCCCTGTTGATGGTGGAGTTTGACGGAAATGGATTCAGGCTATCCTGCGGGATGAAGGACCAAACTTCCCTGCTCATGTCCTAACTTACAAGCCTTTCAACGCAAAGCGGCATATGACGCACCTCTGTGGGGAACGATTGCTTTAAACTAATATTTATATAACCATTATATGTATATAACCATTATTAACTGAAATCTATTTAAATGTTTCTCAGGCTGTTCACTGACTACTAAAATAAACACGCAAGCTTAAATGGATGTTGCCTCGTGAGTTGTGTATATATTTTTTATTTTAAAAATGTATGATATTTGATTTAATATATATTAAATTCACTTTTGCAAAATGCCTCCATACATATTGTGAATTTATTTTGTTTTAAAACATAATGTGATGCTAATCAACATTTTGTATTATATTGTAAACATACAGTATTATAGTCTTTTAAAATAAGAACATATATAATTTTATTAAAAGTATTATGTTGTATGTTAAAAAATAGAATTGTGCACACTGCATGATGTTTAAACTATTTTTGAACTGTAGCCAATGTCTGCACGATATCATCTTGGTCAAGGAAAACGTCATGTAACGCTGGTTCTTTATAGCGATGTAATATGAGACTTATGTAAATAGGCCTTATTGTTCATTTCCATCAAATGTAATTATTTGGCAAATCCATTAGCGAAGTTGTGTAGACTCGCTGATCCATTTTCTTTTGGCCGGGTATGCTTTTCTGATGTGTTGGCGCTTGACAGGAACTCCGGATCCGCAACGATTAATTATTTTTATTGTTTTTGTGAGAAAGGTCTATACTTAATAATTAAAGACTTAAGGCTATTCATTTTCAAACTTAAACATTTTATATTTTAATTTGGACTAAATTACATGCCCTAGATATTGTTTGAATATGTTCTGACTGTTGTTCAATCACACACTTTACAATAAGGCTCTGTTATTTAACATTAGTTCATTCGTTAACAAACTGACAATGAAAAATACTTCTAAAGCATGTATTAATCTTAGTTAAATGTACATTTCAGCATTTAATAACATTATTAAAATCAAAAGTTGTAACTGTATTATTTAATGGACCTGAGCTTACACTAACTAACAGTAGCTTTTTTAAATGAACATTATCAAAGAAGTTATTCATTCTTTGTTAATGTTAATGCATTAACTGGTGAGACATTATTGTAAAGTGTTACCTATTGTTCTTTATAATTCTTTTGCACTTAATCTAGTTTAAATATTTGTTTACTTTATACATTTTTGTGTATTGCTTTATTGTATTTAAATGTTTGGTTCTTTTGTTATAAGAAAGTTATTAAAGCTGTTATAGTATGACAACACTTTTTTGCAACTTATTTCAATATCGTGATAATACCGTATACCATGATAAAAGCTTCAGCATTTAATTGCAACATGAAAATTTGATACCAGCACATGCCTAGTGTGGATGATACCACAAAAGAACATTTTGCAAAATTAAAGAAACAAACAAACAAATAAATAAAATCTCATGAAGAAGCATGCCCTGGGACCCCGCTAAATGGTTCACACTTCAATGTTCAAACCAAAACTACGCCCCTGGTAACAGGGTTGACATTTTAAGATAGCCACCTACTGAAAACAGTTGCAAAACAAAATTTAACTTGCTGAAAAGATGATTTCATTATTAAAAAATTTTCATTAAATCTGATGGTAATAGGGTTGATGCACAACCTGGGGAAAGAACTCCAGAATACATTATGCAAACTAAAATTGTATAAAATATACACTGGCGTTGGGGTCAGTCTTTTAGTAAGGATGCATTAAATCAAAATAATTAAAAAGACTTTTACATTGTTACAAAAAATAACTAATAAATGCTGTTCTTTTGAACTTGAAAAATATGCATCTTGGTTTCCATAAAAATATGAAGCACTACAACTGTTTTCAACATTGATAATAATCATAAATGTTTCTTGAGCAACAAATCATCATATCAGAATAATTTGTGAAGGATCATGTGACACTGAAGACTGAAATAATGAAAATTCAGATTTGATTACAGGAATAAATGACACTTTACTATATATTCACATAGAAAACCCTTAATATTTTCACAATATTTTACTGTACTTTTCATCAAATAAATGCAGACTTAAGGAGCATTAGAGACTTCTTTCAAACAACCTTTAAAAATCATACCGAGCCAAACTTTTGAATGGTACTGTATACAGAAAGAATAAAGACAAAACTAGCTTTTATTTACACATATTATGTAAATGAAATTAAATAATGAAATTAAATTAAATGATGAAATAATACATTTTATTACATTTATATAAAAATAAAATCATAGTTACTGAATTTGTGTAGTTACTGAATGCTTTTGCGAACAAAATATAAAATATTTGAACAATATAATTTTACTATAAAAATGGTAAAAATGCATAATCTATTTATTGCTAAGGTACAATGATTTGACGTACGAGGGACCTGTTCTGTTCAAAAAGACCAATGACCGCAGACAAAAAAAACCTGTCTATAAATACCTGATCGTTTCTAAAATATTACACAGGTTTGTGAGCAAAGTCTTTCACATGAGATACGCACTTCTATAGACCTCTGGATGTTTTAGTATTTTATTGCGTGCACTCTGTCGAAATGAAAAAATAAACGGGCATCTAATCGGAAGACGAATGTCAACAACGATAAACATGACTCACAAAACTGCTACAAGTCATTAGTTGCGCATAACATGTTTGCATTCTGACCCTGGCGCTGACCCCATTATTTCTTCCCCAGAGAAATATGAATATACACACAGATTTCATGAGCGAATGCTCATTTAACTTGGCAGGGTGATTAGCACGCGGGAGAGCGGGATATGTAAACACACACCCCCATATTGGATCACCACACCCCCCTTCTCTTTCTCTTCCCTTCACAGTCATCAGAGCCCAGCCGCTGGGCTCAGCTTGACCCCCTTCCATATATTAATCCCCAGGCTACTGTCCTGTCCACTGGGTGGTCATAGCGTATGACAACGCACCGCACTGTCGAACCTCATATGCCAGGAATAACTCAGCCTTACAAGGCAAAATGTGGAGTGAAGAGGGGGAGATAAAACAGAATTAGGCCACAGCTGTTTAGGTCTGTAGGCAAAAAATTAGTCTCAATATGTCAAAGAATATTACATCAAATAAAGGGCCGGCCGCGTGCTGCCCCGCTTACATGTGCAGGACGCAGCAGTGCTGTTCTCACAGCGCTTTGTGTGTGTTTGTTTGTTTGTTTGCGCAGTCACGTCCTTCTTTAATCGGCGAACCTCTGGTTTTACGCTAATTCAGGAAAAGGATATATAAAGAATAGATAAGAAAAGGGGATTTAAAACCACATGCAAATGTATAATGCAGGGCTGCTTGATTATGGCAAAAAACATAATCACGATTATTTTTGTTCAATATTGAAATCATGATTATTGGTGGGTGATTTGATCAGTCTTACTTCACGATATGAGAAATGATCAGTGAAATTATCAATACTTTAGTTAACTTAGTATTCGTTTTTAATGATATAAGAAAAAGGTCCTCAAAAAAATTACATAAAACAACAGAATGAAAATACTAATTAATTACTGTTAAATAAACAGGGTTTTAAGTATTAGGGTGGTTTGGGATGCACCGATTGTTTGGCAACTGAAATTATTCGGCTGAAAATAGCAAAAAACTGCACACGAATAAGTGAAAAGACCAAATAAATTTAACCGAACAATGACGTTTTTGATGACGCGACCAAAGATAGCAACCGAGCGCATGTGAGAGAGAGGTTTCTAAATGCAGCAAACAGAGTAGCGGGACTTTTATTATGCCACAGTCGCTGGCGCCACTTGCGCTTTTCCGGTCATGAGTATGAGGTAGCGCAGCTCTGTTTATCATATTAGATACATCTGAGTGTGTTGAAAATGATGTTATGACGTTACTCTGTGCGTTCTCTCGGCAGCTGCTATGACACTTGTTGCACACTGCAGTGAGAGTAAAGCGTTTCTGCAAAATAAAACCGGAAACCGAGGGAAACGCACATATGACGCAATCAACAGGCAACTCCCTCACACGTCCCGGTTCCTTGGTTAAAATAGCCATTTTCTCACCATTTACGAATAGTTGGAAACATTTGGAATATTGTAAGTACTCAACTGAACAAAATATATAACACTGGCCTAGTGGGTTTTGGATATTTTACTGAAAATTTTTTACATAGTGCAGCTTTAAGGTTTAAAGAGTAAAGGACACAACAGCTGTGAAACTGAGCTAGCTAGCATTAGAATTAGCAACAATTGGAAAACTTTACTTTTTGACCGAAAAACAAGACTGCTTCTTTCTTCTAAGCCAGTATAACCTAGGGTGACCAGACGTCCCTGTTTTCCGAGGACAGTCCCGGTTTTTGATGTTCTGTCCCTGACAGGAGCTGTCCCCGGAAATGTCCTCGTTTTACAGCTCGTCCAAAACAACCTGTATATACATTGCAAAAAATGCACACGTGTAGTGATTATTTTCACCAGTGATTATCATTGGTCGCGCGCACGGCGCTACTACTTCATGAATAATGTAACCGAGAGCAGGTCGCCATTATCGTCAAATATAAAAAAAAAACATTGTTATCGCTTTCAAGGTAGTAACATACTAACTATAACTATTCATGTTAAATTAAAGTAATACTGTTTGCATGTGCTTACAGAGCCTCAACAGGTGCGGGATTGTTTTGTCCCCAAAAGTTCCGCAGTGATTACCACACATTTTAACTATAAATATAAAAAAAAAAACGAAACAATTACATTTGCAACAAATACATGTGCACAATACACATACTTAAACACATGCTTAAAATAAGCCTAAAATGCAAAATAGCGCGTTATTTTCAAGTACAAACGTCACAAAACATTTGAAGTAAAAAAAAAGTAATTTATTCAGTATAAACTTGTGAAAATGAAAGTATTAAATACAATTATATTTGTTAAATAGTTTTATTCATCATATCATATTTATGTTGTTTTATTTTTGTTAAGTCACGTTATAATATTGTTTTGAACGGCTTGTGATTTACAGTGGTTACTATTAACTGTTTTCATTGTTTGATTTTGTTTTTGCGGGTGCAGTGAATTGTATTAAAACCAGACCAAAAATCGTAATAATCAAACTAAATCATAATAATTATTAATGTTAATAATAATATAGGGAGCCCACAACAACAACGACAACAAAAAACATTCAAATATCTATTGTCCCTGTTTTTAATTAATAGATGATAACAAATTAGATTTGTAGTGATATTTTGACCACTCAAATAGGAATTGTCCCTGGTTTTCATTTCAGAAATCTTAGTCACCTTAGCATAAGCTTATTCTTTCCACTCTTTAGTGGTAAAAAGTTAGAGACATTGTAACAGCTACTCTTTTTCTTTTCTACAACATGTTTTTCAACATCAGCCAGTCAGCTCTCACGCACAATGTCAACATCAGTTAAAAATGACTTAGAGCGACTATCAAGATACATAACCTTAGTCTTATCATACAAACGGACATGAGCACTGCAAAACAAGTTTTTGCTGTCTGAACAAGAATTTCTGTAGGCTGCAGGACCTATGTGGCCTTTTAAAGAAACAAGTCTCCTAAAAAGAAACGTCTTTCGCTATTTACTCACCTTTGAGTTTAACTGAAGCACTTTTCTGCGGAACGCTTGCGTAAATAATGTAAACCGTCCTTTGGCCTTTTGATAGCTTTGTGTGAGGAAGAGATAAAAATGTAGTTATTCAGAGTTATTCACTCATAATTTTCCCTGTATGCCAAAGCTAACAAGTATCATCAATGCTCATTTTTAATTCAGTATTGAAGGGGAAAGGGGAAGATTTTTGAAGACTTTTCCTTATACACATATATTGTATGGCTTTTATATAGACATACAGCGCATGACTTTTACAGTGTTTTTTGTGTAGCATATTAGCCATCAAAGTCTTGATTACTACAATCACTCTTTTTTTTTTCTCATAATAAGACAAATGTTTTTTCATAGATATTTTTTTTTTCATACAAGCTTCACTTAAAACAAAAAGGTGTTTTTTTTTTGGGGGGGGGGGGGGGGGTAAGACTGCTGTAAGACTTCAGTAAAAACGCCCACTGTTGTGATTGGCTGACATCTAGAACGATTCAGTCCGATTTGGTGAACTGATTCGGTTCACTAAAAAGAACAGGTTCAAAAGAAAGATCGTTCGCGAACCGGACATCACTAACGTACCAGAGACGGAGCTCAGCGATCGCTAGCAAAGTTATTTATAGTACCTACTGAGTTATGAGAGCGCTGTCAGTCAGCGCTGTGAGTTTATTGTGTTTGTATCTGAGAGTTCTGAATAAACACGAGTCCCAGTCACACCGAGTCTGTCTTCATCATTATTACCAACTTTGTAACACATGCAAAGTACCATTACAGCTGTCGAGATGAACGAGTTAAAAGTAAGTGTTGATAATAGCATTATTTTTTAAATAAAATAAAAGCGTCAGTGACGCACGTTGAGTACACAGCGCAAACAAAGACACAACAGCAGTAATCGAATGTAATCCAGTTTATTGTGGGGCTAGGCTGGCTAGCCCGAATATGCTCACGCTTAACTTACCCCCCTTCTGCTTAATCTCACGCCGCGTTTGGTGCCTCCGCTGTGGGCCAGATGCAGTACTGGGGGTCGGGGATGTTGAAGGCCAACGGCCAGTGCAGCCCGAGCTTCGGCGTGTGTGAGGCCGATGTTGAGCAGAAACTCACGACTGTATGCACATTTTAGAACCGGTAGACACGACGAGGACGTACAAAAACACTGACTCACAAGATAGAAAACACGAAAACACCGTTCTGTCTGGAGAGAGAGAAGCCGCATTGTGTGCACGAATAATAAATAATTAGCTACACATCAGAAATTACTAGTGGTGCAACGGATCACAAAACTCACGGTTCGGATCGACTTCGGATCATGAGTCACGGATCGGATAATTTTTCGGATCAGAATAAAAGGGGGAGGAGACTATTTTTATTTGCTTTCCATTTATTACATGAAAACTTTTGGTGTTAACATAACCTATATGGTTTATAAGTTAACAAGGAACGTTTGGTGTTAAAAAAAACATCTGAATAAATCAAATTTGGATAAAAACAACCTGAGACATGAAAATGGGCCTGAGGTTTTTTTTAATTTTTTTTAAAGATTAGGATGTCAACATTCTCAGGGAGAGAGTAGACCTCTCACACTTGTCAGCATTGCAATTCTCTTTGTAGGCCTATACACTATTTTATAGATATCATGTTTAAACGCACTACACTTAAACAACATTTTATTGAATTCATTACTTTATATTTATATGGCCTAATACCTACTTTGGATGTAAATATTACGTTGCTCATGCAAATTGCAAAACAGACAATAGACTATGTTAAAATAACAAACATTTTAAATTAAAACTTATGCTTTTCTTTCGTTTTTAATTTTTTTTACAAGAAATCCTGCAGGTCATAAAGAACTTTGTTTTTGCACCTCCAAGAAAGGACAGGTGCTCCATTATTTCTCCTTGTTTACTTGAAGGCCGTTTTCCTTGCTTTACTCGAGGCAAAAAGCCATGTGTTGACTTTAAAACCGAGTAGACGTTATATTATGCATCTGTGGTGGAATTACTAGATTTTCGTATCAATACATGTTTGTTTTAATGCGGATGCGCTGTCACTTTAATTCAGCGCCAGCACATCAAAAAATAGACTCTGTGCGGAAACGATCAGCACAGCTGCTGTATGGCCACGCGCTCCTGGAACGCACTGACGGACCGAAGCCGGGCACGGAAAAAATACGCACCCCATACCCACTGCAAACGGAGTATGTGTGAAACGGGCATCAGCAGGTGCCATGCTCGATGTATGCGCCACTTTCATACGGCTTTCTCGTGCCACAGTGCCCATACTCTTAGAGTTTTGTCCACCACCCTTCTTCCGTCATCATTATATTTTACGGGGAAGCCAAAATGCTCCCATACACGTGATTTGAATCATGCGGGAGGCTTTTCAAGTTCTCCTACTTCTCCGCTAGCCACTGCTGACTGATTAACATGCCCTGTTCACGTGAACACATGTGTTTCTCTGAAACTCCGCATAAAGGTTTAAACGAGATCACTTAAAAAGCAACATAGGTAGAAAAACTGTCTTTTAGTCTGCGATCGCTAAACAATTCAGATTAACCCACAAGTTTTTAAAAAAAAGCGCAATAAATCCGCGGGTCACGTGCGTGCCGAACCGTGGGTCGTGATCCGTACGGATCACGGATCAACTGCGATCCGTTACACCCCTAGAAATTACTGATCACAGATCAGAAGGAACTGAAAAAAGACTTCTGTTTTCATTTGTACATCCAAACACTGAGAAACTGCCAGCATTCACTCATTCACAAGGAATGATCTCTCGAGCGTTTGCATGGGCGTGGCAGATTCTCTGGGCGGAGGAAAGGGAGGTAACCGTTCCTGCTTGGACGTCAAAACAGGAGACTTCAGGATTGGCTCGTCTGGCCTGTCATTTTCTCAAAGGCAGAGAGAGACAGCCAGAACTCGGGTTTACACCGATCAACATTTCTATCCACTTGGGGACAATATTCAGGCTAGGGGAACTCATATTAATGTTGAAAAACCTCATAAAATGAAAATTTCATGCCATGGGACCTTTAAGAATCTTTAACATCCATAGAATCTTTCCATTAAAAAAAGGTTTGTATAGTGGTCAAAGGTTTTTTAAATGGGTCATGAACTAGCTTTTTAAATTTTTTTATACTGTTGTCTGAGGTCAACTTGTGACAGTCGCGTGGTTTTTACATTCAAAAACATCATAATGAATAAGTAATAGGCTATTTTCTGCCATGGTTTTGAGGATCTCTCAAGACGCGCTCGGTTACAATGGGCGTGCCGCACTGAAGACTTGGAAGTAAACGCCCACGGCTAGGATTGGATAAGATTTGCATATTTAATGAGCTTCGGCTCCCCGGTGAGTACACGTGAGGCATTGTATTGAAAGCGGCAACCGGAATGATTTGTCCCTCAGGGCTCACAAAATGTCTTTAATCAAACAAACACAATGATTTAGCTCTCATCCACTCGCAAATAATATGAATGTTATTTTACATTACTTGGCCCACCCGATCGTTGGATATAAGCGCGAACACACGAACACGCGCGCCAAATACGTTGCAGACAGCAAAAACTTCCGCGATTGTATTTTTCCTTCAAATATCAAGTCAAGAGAGTGAACAACGCACATCCCCAGGACGTTGGGCTTTGTGAGCCCTGTGACAGTGGTAAGTTATGTTTAGTTAGACATGTACACAATGTAACATTGTATTTGATCTATAACAATGCAGTACTATCACAAATAGTATAAATTTTACTCACATTAGTGTGTTACTTCATTCGTTCATGTAATCTCATCCTGTCTGCAAATCCAGTCTCTTGTTTACAAACGAATCCGGTGAAATGAACATACGTGCAATGTCTTCCCCACGTACGCTGGATAAAAAAATAAAAGTTCAAAGTTCAACCACACACTTCCAATATTAGAATGCGAAGGAAGCTTATGCAGCGACTGCACAATATATTGCCATCTTCAGCATGTTCATTGCTCAGTGAAGCGATCCGTTTAGCTCCACGAGTCGGTGGGCGGGGCTACAGAAGCAGGCGTACATGTTTATCTGTTGAGGCGGCGTTTCTGCATTCTATGACGTCAATGGTCGACACATTCTGAGATCGATCGTTTGCTGGGCCTGGTGTCAATTAAGCTTTTCTTTGACTAACAAAGAAGATTTCAGCTCTAAAACGTACAGGATATTCTTATATCACAATGAACTTTTATATATCAAAGGCTCAAGGGAAAGTTGATTTCTCAATTCATCACCCCTTTAACACTTTCCCGGCGTTCACAAGTTTTCCCGGCATTCCATGTTTTCACTGTTATTCTGCAGGGGGCGCTGTTACGAATCTTCTGAAATGATACAGAATCTCCAGAACTAAAAAGAAGTAGTGTTGTCAAAAGTACCGACCGCGATACCAAGTCGGTACTGAAATTGTAAAAATGTGATGCTTTGAGCGCTGATGAGCGGAATCGTAAACCCCTCTGAATGGCCATTGTGCTCACGCGCTCATCAAATATGTCTGTGACTGGCTACAATGACCAGCGCTTCAAAAACATGTTGTAAATATTAGGGATGCACCGATGTATCGGCCGCCGATATTTATCGGCCGATTTTTGATCAATTTACAATCATCGGCATATCGGCTATATCATGAAAGTGGCCGATATAACAAACTGATGGTTTATTAATGAACTGCGTGAAGGCACTGAGCTGTATAATGTCTGCTGCATAATCCAAGATTATATGTAATATTCCTGCTGCGCTGCTGTCTGTGTTTTAATGTTTATCAAACAACAAAAGACCAACAAACAAAAAAATAAATCGCTCACTACTCTTGACTAAACTTTCATAAGGATTCATTTCCGCGATGCGGACAACGCAGACAGAATCCAGTCATAAAAACGAAATTTACTGCATAATGCGGAATGGCATGTATGTTTTGATGAATAAATTAAACGTTGGTCAGTCACTTAAATCAAATCGCGATGCATAGTAGTGTCTGTGAATATTAAGCCCCAAAAAGACTTAATATGAATCCTGCATGTTTCTCTGTCTCTGTAAATGAATAGAGACGCGCGGCTTCATTTAGCCTAATGCTGCGTTCACACCAAACGCGAATTGAGCGTCTGGCACGAGTGATTTCAATGTTAAGTCAATGGAAAGGCGCGTTGACGCGCGTCTGGAGGTCCCGCGGCGCGGGAGGCGCCTTACGCGCGGCGCGAAGGACGCGAATCCGCCTCATTCGCGCGTCCATTTCGCGCAAATGGCGCGAATTGAGCGTTTTGCGTGATACGCGCATTACACGCGAATGGTGCTTTTGTGCATTCACGCGTTTGAAGCGAATTCGCGTCTGACGCCCGAGTTGAAAAATTTGAACTTTGGCGTCAATTCGCGCCGCGTTAACCAATCAGGAGCCTGCTCGCTGCTGTCACGTGGTAAAGTGACGTGTATGAGAAACCCTGCATAAATTAAAAACAGTACTATTGTGTCACAAAATGTAGTTTTAACACGTTTTCAGGTGGGAATGTAGTTGTTTAAAGCTCAAATCTGTGGTTTATTTATAAAGAGAGCGCCTATTTAAAAAAAATAATCTTGTGTTTTTGGAGTTGTGAGATCCAGGCTATCACCGGGCAATCACTGCTCATAACCCCAGCGAAGGCAGCCTTACCTCGGCCAGTCCTTCTGGCGTCTGCCGCTGGCTCTGATGTCCTGTAGTGGTTCGTCTTGTGTGGATCTAACGGGCGATCTTTGCTCTCATGAATATATAATTTGTTGTCTGCCAAATCGTTTTGACTGAGGGCAAAGATAAGTTTCATAACTTTATATTTTAAGGATATTTAAACATACATGCAGTGAAGATAATGTAGGAGTTGCCTGGACCACATTTGTGTGGCTATTAATGCTTAATATATATGTTTAATGAAAATGAAAAGAGGCAGAGTGGTGTTTTATGACATATTTCTCCTGGAGTGCCTTGAACGCGCGTCAATTTCGCTTCCAGCGCTCGATTTCTACGCGCGTCCAATTCTCTGCTGACGCGCGAATGCATTCAAAATGTACGCGCGTGAAACTAGACGCGGTAGACGCGATTTTGACGCTCAATTCGCGTTTGGTGTGAACGCAGCATAACGTTACCTCTTTCTCTCTCACACACACACACACACACACACACACACTGAAATTTGCTGTGTTTTTCAGCCTCTGCCACCTCAATATGAGACACGAATGCATCTCCAGTCACTTCATGAGCATTTTACCGTTTTATTCGCCAAAATCTATCGTCATATCAAAACACACACACACAGGAACTCGAAGCACACGGCAACCCGTCAAAATAAAAGTTCAGTTTAACAAAGTAATTGTGACAGGATTAATGTTGTACAGAAGAGCTACGTCTCAATGTAATAATAATATATTAATTTAATTTATACAGTGAATAATATGCAGTGTTATTTAACATTAAAGGTCCCATGGCATGAAATTTTCATTTTATGAGGTTTTTCAACATTAATATGAGTTCCCCTAGCCTGAATATTGTCCCCAAGTGGATAGAAATGTTGATCGGTGTAAACCCGAGTTCTGGCTGTCTCTCTCTGCCTTTGAGAAAATGACAGGCCAGACGAGCCAATCCTGAAGTCTCCTGGTTTGACGTCCAAGCAGGAACGGTTACCTCCCTTTCCTCCGCCCAGAGAATCTGGCACGCCCATGCAAACACTCGAGATCATTAACGTTACTTGTGAACGCTGGCAGTTTCTCAGTGTTTGGATGTACAAATGAAAACAGAAGTCTTTCTTCAGTTCATTCTGATCTGTGATCAGTGATCTCTTATGTGTAGCTAATTATTTATTATTCGTGCACACGCAGCGGCTTCTCTCTCTCCCGACAGAACGGTGTTTTCGTGTTTTCTATCTTGTGAGTCAGTGTTTTTGTACGTCCTCGTCGCGTCTACCGGTTCTAAAATGTGCATACAGTCTTTTCTGTTTAACATCAGCAGTCACATCTTTAGAGATAAACCTCACACACGCCGAAGCTCGGCCTTCAACATCCCCGACCCCCAGTACTGCATCTGGCCCACAGCGGAGGCACCAAACGCGGCGTGAGATTAAGCAGAAGGGGGGTAAGCATGAGCATATCTGGGCTAGGCTAGCCATCTTTCCCCACAATAAACTGGATTACATTCGATTACTGTTGTTGTGTCTTTGTTTGCGCTGTGTAACGTTACTCAATGCGTGTCACTGACGCTATTCATATGATTGGAACATATCTAGAAATAATGCTATACTCAACACTTACTAACTCGTTCATCTCGCTGTAATGGTACATTGCATGTGTTACAAAGTTGGTAATAATGATGAAGACGGACTCGGTGTGACTGGGACTGGGACTGTTTATTCAGAACTCTCAGATACAAACACAATAAACTCACAGCGCTGACTGACAGCGCTCTCATAACTCAGTAGGTACTATAAATAACTTTGCAATCGCTCCCTCTCCATGATGTCCGGTTCGCGAACGAATCATTCTTTTGAATCGGTTCTTTTTAGTGAACCGAACCAGTTCACCAAATCGGACTGAATCGTTCTAAACGGTTCGCGTCTCGAGTCAGCGCTGTAGTAAATCCATAATTTACTAAAGTTACTAACTTTCTGACATGAGTGACAGCCCCTCCGACTAGAAATAAACTAATAACCTGAAGTATATGCTGTAACTACAACAGTTCACCCTTAACTGAGACTGAGAACTGATGAGAAGTGAACTCAGGTCCATCCGTCTCTGGCAGACTCGTGCCTGCTCGTGCCTCGTTAAACCACGCCCCCTCCGCTCATTTAAAATGCAAAGATGTCAGCCAATCACAACAGTGGGCGTTTTTACTGAAGTCTCACAGCAGACACGCCTCTTGAAGCAGGGCATTCAGCCAGAGGGCAAACAGCAGTATAGAAAAAATGCCTTTTATTTCTAAATTATGACATTTTATGATGTAAAAATCATACTAACAATATAAGTACACCTCAGAAAACACTATAAAATAATAGAAAAATGCCATGCCATGGGACCTTTAAACCTACTTAAAAAGCACAGTATATTTCATATTATAAATATAAATATTTTATGTTGGCCTGGTGAATGTTAAAAGGATCCAGTGTATGTTCATTAGAAATTATTTGATAATGCAGCAATAAACTAGCTAGTAGGCTATGAGTTAATAATGTCTTTTTTTTTTAAATGACAACATTTCTAATAAGAGGGCAAGTGACAAATATCAGTAAATAATTGTTTGTTAAAATCGGTATCGGTATCAGCCCCAAAAAATCATATCGGTGCATCCCTAGTAAATATACATCAACGACGCTTTTCACAGAGCGCTTACACAGATACACATGGGAGCATTTGAATGCAGGCGTCTATCAGCCTACCGGTCCGCTGGTCGAAGCCTGCTTGTCCCGTGCGTTGATCATTGTATCTAAATCACAGACACATCCGGTGAGCGCGTGAGCACAATGGCCATTCAGAGGTGTTTGTGATTCCAGCTCAACAGCGCTCAAAGCATCAAATTTTTTTTATTTCAGTATGGACTTGGTATCGTGGTCGGTACTTTTGACAACACAAAAAAAAAAAAAAAAAAAAAAAAAGAGCCAAGAAGATCTGCGTAAACCAGAACGAGCAGATTGAAGTTGCATACGCATCTAAACATGCTCATCAAACATTCAAAAGCCTTACGTTACCAAGAAATATGTGAACCCACAAAGAGGAAATGACTGTGAAGCTGTCGATCTACTCCATTGGTGTTTTTGATCATCATTTTGAATCCCATCCGGACAAAGTCTTTGACATAAACATAATTTTCTCAGCTTTTTAAAAAAAATGGTTTATGAAACTTACCAATATTCAAGTGTTGATAAAAAAAAGAATCAATGAAGCTAGAATTAAAAAAAAATGTTTGTTTAAAAGCAGAAGTTCTGTTCTTTCTTTTGATATATATGTACTGTATGTTCAGATATTAATACAACAAAATATTTTAGGGGCCATAGGGAATTTTTGTGAAAATGACCAAAAATACTGGCAGGCAACTTTTTAAGTAAACACTGGTGGGGAAAGAGTTAAAATGCCAACCCAGGATCATTGAAAGATAATTCTGAAAGATTGCAAAAAACAAACCTAAACTCTTAAAGATGTCATGAGCTGCATTGTTTTATTGCTTTATGTTTCCTTTGCTGCACATATGTTAGAATGATTTTTACATTAGAAGTTTGACAATTGAGAAATAAAAGGCATTTTTCCTACCCTGATTTTAGCCTCTGATCTGAACGCTCTGTTTGAAGGGGCGTGTCTGCTGTGAGACTTCAGTGTAAACGCCCACTGCAGTGATTGGAAACTTTTAGCACATTTTACTAGTACAGCTCTCAAGGTTAACTCATCGTGAAACAAATCATTAATTATAGCATTATATTCAGATCTATGGCTTTATATTCAGATGGTGGCATGAAAGGTTTCAGTGATGAGCATTGTAGCCGATCACAATCTTGTTATTGTAACTCGATTTTTGTGCAAACACAACGTAAAGAAGAGATCCATTGATTGTAACGGGAGTTTTGGTGCGAGTCCAGAACTCAGTCACTGATAAACTTGCTTGTTTGATTGACAGCTCCATTGATTGTAAAGAGAGTGTTCTTTGATCGCTTTCTATATATAATTTAATCACAGTTTAAATAACAGATTATTTTCATCCTACTAAGACAAACATTGTGAAGTTGAGCGTTTAGTCACTGGTTTGATTTACTGACACACAGACAAAGAACATCTGACTGTACATGAATCATATCAGAAATCACTGGTCTCAGATCAGGCGTTAGAATTAACTCACATGTTGTGGCATCACCGTCGAGTCCATATCGTAAAAGTCTGTTTGCAAAGCCTGTGCCGAAGTTGCGACTGATTTCCCAAAGAATCGACAAATAAATAATGCTCAACTGAGACATTCACATTGTTGAAAATAAATAAGCACATTCCTAGCATTAGGATCTCTTGGAAGGTAATGTTATTTTTAGTCCAATGATCCTGTATCGCTGTTCTCTCCTCATCATCTCACTAACACACCAGTGGGCGGGGCAAAAGTTGCAGTGTTTCCCACACATAGACTAGTTTGTGGCGGTGCGCCACAGAATCAACACCGGCCGCCACATATTGCGTGTTGTTATTCATTAACTGTTTTAACGCTATTTAAAACACGCAGCATATTCGTTCATTTCCTTTCCCTGCTCTCCCTCCATCTCTCTCTCTCTCTCTCTCTCTCTCAAACCTGCTTTTGATATGAAAGTCTAAGCTTTTAAAATTTTATATGGAATTCAAACAATAAATAGCGTTTTGGCGCTAATGTGTAATGTGGCGTTCACACCGGACGCGATTCGCGCGAAGGTGGACGCTTGAACATTTTGAGTTTACTCGCTTCATTCGCGCGTGAAATTCACGCGTGACAACTACACAACAGACGCGAATTCGCGTCATGGGAGGGGCTTCTATATGAGCCTAGATGAGCCCGCTCGTCTCGGTCACTTGACGTCTTTTTTGTAAAAAATACTACTATTAATGTGTGACAAAACGTAGTTTAAAGACTTTTTCAGGCGATAATAGTTGTTTAAAGCTCAAATCTGTGGTTAATTTATAAAAAGAGTGCCTATTTGAGCATTTTATCTGGCGTTTTCGGAGTTGTGAGATCCAGGGGATCAGTGACATTCCACGCTCGTTTACCCGGGGAGACCCGCCTTTCCTCGGCTAGTCCTTCTCACATTTGCCGCTGGCTCTTTTTTTCTGCTCCAGTCTCGTTGTGAAATGGCTCACAATGGCTCACAATAACTCACTTTCTTCCAAGCAAGATCCTTTTTATTCCTTTATTCCTTTTATTTCTGTTCCTGTAGTGATAGGATGCTGTATCATACAGCTCCGGGTATCCACATGCAGCCACGTTTATCTTGTCCTCCATTGTTGTTCAGATTTCTGCCTCCGCTTGTAAATGCGTCACTACTAGAGCAAGCTCGTGATTGGTTAACGCGGCGCGAAATATCCGCCAAAGTTCAGATTTTTCAACTTGAGCGAATCGCGCGTTCAAAACGCTCAATTCGCGTCGCCTCAATCGCGCAAATCTCGCCGCCTCATTCGCGCGAATCGCGCCGCAGAATGCCATTTCGCGTCTCTGCATTGACTTAACATGTAAATCACTCGTGCGAATCGCGTCCGGTGTGAATGCACCATAACAGTTAAAGCCAGAGACGTTGAAAAATAGTTGCGACATGATTTCATCTCCCGGCGCGGTCACGTGGTTCATGGAGCGCTCCATAGTTCTAAACAAACTAGCTGTCAATACATTTGAATGGATAGACAACAGCTTCACTATACAGGTATTTGCAGCAATATTTGGTAAACAGTACAGCATAGTGTGCATTGATTATTACGTCAACCATATTTACAGTATCATGTTATTATGGAGAGTGATGGAGATACAACATTGTTAAAATTAATGTTAATGTTTTTCTTGTATTTAGCCCTCAGGTATTCCTTACTAATTGGTCACATTCATACTAATTGGTGGTCAAATGTGCCCATACACCTTAACTATTTTTCAAATAAATAAATGTTCTATATTTTAGTTCAATAATATTTATTGATTTCGAGTATATCTTTTGGTACTAAATAGGCCTACTATTTGTGCAATAATTATGGTCCATTAATGACCACTTAAAATATTTTTTATTTTTTATATTACAATTAGTGTAGTAATTAAGGTTAACAGAGAATTCCAATGCAAAGAGGCAAATTACAGCCATTCTGTGGCTGGAAAAATAATAATTTTCATTTGTAAGTCCATTACTCACTAGGTGACTGTATGGCTCTTTAATAAAAGTCTAGTTGCTCAAAAACGTATTGCAGATCATAACTGCTTACTTATTTTTAGGTTTTGCATTTGAATAAATATTTAGACATGATCAAACACTAGATTTCTTTAAAATGTGAAATTTAAAAAAAGTTAATAACTTGCATCCTAATATTTTTAATGATACTTATATAAGCACACACAAGAGAATATTAATGAATGCAAGCTGATATAATTTAACCCAAGAAAAGTTTAAAATAGTGTTTAAAAGGCAAACTTATTTTTCCTTATATGTTCAGTAGGCTATATACATATGAATTGATACTGAATCAAGATCGAAATCGATATTTGTGGCAATCACCAACACCCCCAAACATACCCCGCCCACCTGCCCGCCACAACAAATTAGTTTCTAATCTGTGGGAAACACTGAGTTGTGATGATGAAGTAGGCGTTGAAGAGGCGGTCTTTCACATAATGAGTCGTTCTCTGGGCTTGGTTACAATAAAAGCTGTTTTTGAAATAACAAGGGAGTTTTCAGTTCTGAAATGTACAGGATATTCTTAAAGTATGACGACCTCTTACATGTCAAAATATGTACAAAATCTCAAGGAAAATTCGATTTCTCACTTCATGACCCCTTTAAGAAAAGAAGGTTTTAGCAGCAATGCCATAGAGGAATCATTTTTGGCTCCTCAAAGAACCTTTGGAAACACTTTAATTTATAGTGTCATTGTTACCCGTTACATGTAATTACTATAATTTATGCATAATTACATGCAACTAACCCTAAACCAAACCCAAATAGTAAGTACATATACACTCACCTAAAGGATTATAAGGAACACCATACTAATACTGTGTTTGACCCCCTTTCGCCTTCAGAACTGCCTTAATTCTACGTGGCATTGATTCAACAAGGTGCTGAAAGCATTCTTTAGAAATGTTGGCCCATATTGATAGGATAGCATCTTGCAGTTGATGGAGATTTGTGGGATGCACATCCAGGGCACGAAGTTCCCGTTCCACCACATCCCAAAGATGCTCTATTGGGTTGAGATCTGGTGACTGTGGGGGCCATTTTAGTACAGTGAATTGTCATGTTCAAGAAACCAATTTGAAATGATTCGAGCTTTGTGACATGGTGCATTATCCTGCTGAAAGTAGCCATCAGAGGATGGGTACATGGTGGTCATAAAGGGATGGACATGGTCAGAAACAATGCTCAGGTAGGCCGTGGCATTTAAACGATTCCCAATTGGCACTAAGGGGCCTAAAGTGTGCCAAGAAAACATCCCCCACACCATTACACCACCACCACCAGCCTGCACAGTGGTAACAAGGCATGATGGATCCATGTTCTCATTCTGTTTACGCCAAATTCTGACTCTACCATCTGAATGTCTCAACAGAAATCGAGACTCATCAGACCAGGCAACATTTTTCCAGTCTTCAACTGTCCAATTTTGGTGAGCTTGTGCAAATTGTTGCCTTTTTTTCCTATTTGTAGTGGAGATGAGTGGTACCCGGTGGGGTCTTCTGCTGTTGTAGCCCATCCGCCTCAAGGTTGTGCGTGTTGTGGCTTCACAAATGCTTTGCTGCATACCTCGGTTGTAACGAGTGGTTATTTCAGTCAAAGTTGCTCTTCTATCAGCTTGAATCAGTCGGCCCATTCTCCTCTGACCTCTAGCATCAACAAGGCATTTTCGCCCACAGGACTGCCGCATACTGGAAGTTTTTCCCTTTTCACACCATTCTTTGTAAACCCTAGAAATGGTTGTGCGTGAAAATCCCAGTAACTGAGCAGATTGTGAAATACTCAGACCGGCCCGTCTGGCACCAACAACCATGCCACGCTCAAAATTGCTTAAATCACCTTTCTTTCCCATTCTGACATTCAGTTTGGAGTTCAGGAGATTGTCTTGACCAGGACCACACCCCTAAATGCATTGAAGCAACTGCCATGTGATTGGTTGATTAGATAATGGCATTAATGAGAAATTGAACAGGTGTTCCTAATAATCCTTTAGGTGAGTGTAGTTACTTAATATTACTCAGTACTTCAATATATAATTACAGTGTAACAAAGACAACTTAAAATAAAGTGTAACTGAACCTTTTAGTTTTTAAAAGAACCATTTTTGAACATTTTAAAACTCTAGTGCTAACATGAGTAAATAATGACGATTTGAATTATTTGTATCATAGTTTTTCCTTCAAAGAAGGAAAGCAAAAATGTAAATCAGAGCAGGAGTTTGTGGAAAATGGTTTGTGTTAAAACGTGAGCATGAGCCGAGGGCATGTTAGTGTTGAGAGAATGCAGAGGTAAACAAAATGTCCAACAAAAATCCTCATCCCTTCATGACACACCATTTCAGAAGTTCTCAAGGCAGCAGCATCCCGGCGCTCACTGACAGAACTGGGTAACCCAGTAACACAGTCTCTCATCCTTACTCAGATCTTTCTCACGCAAGACAGCCAGAGAGGAGAGGATGTGAGAGGGGGGACGGAAGAGAAGAATGAGCAGAGAATAAGGACGCATAAGAGCGTCCCGGGAGGAAGACTTGCTTTCTCAGACCTCCACACCCCTGGCTTCAGGCTAAAAATACTCTCTTCCTGTTCAGCGAGTCGGGCTTCCCCAAACCAGATAAATAATTTAGGCACCGCAAGCACCCTCGTCTAACACTGCGACCGGGCTGTCGTGCTTTAGAGGATAACACGAGGCCACATACGCCGGTTCAGATAGCCATCTCGACTCAATCACGCAGCCACTGCCTCATTAACACTTCAAAGAGATGCAGAAAAAAGGAAGCGGAGGCCATTTTATTCATTGGCCTCCTTTACTGGAGTTGGTAATGAATCACTAAGGAATTGGATTGAAGGAGAAACCAGTGAAAATGCATCAATAAGGGAATGTGTGTGCTAAATCCATATGTTTACAGGATCACCACTGCAATGTAAATGTACCCTGTTATTCTGACCAGACGATAACTACAAAGTACTGCACTGACTCTATTCTCCAGAAGTCCATATAAAAGATTGGATCAGACATATCCAATGCAGTTATGATCAGTGATCGAGACTGTATAGATATGACAAGTTGAGCTGAATTTTCAGCATCATTACTCCAGTCTTCAGTGTCACATGATCCTTCAGAAATGATTGTAATAATATGATGATTTAATGCTCAAGAATCATTTATGATTATTATTATCAATGTTGAAAACAGCTGTGCTGCTTCATATTTTTGTGGAAACCAAGATTCAAAAAGAACAGCATTTCTTGAACATTTTTGAATGGTAGCATATATAGGCCAGCTCATCAAAAGCATAAAACATTTAAACGTTAATTAAATACAAACGATTACATTCACATATCAAAAATGCGCATAACTGAATATTCCAGGTTCAATGCGTTAAGTTAAGCTTAACTGAAAGCATTTGTGGGTGGCATAGTTTTTGTGGTAATCAACATTATTTCAACTCATTCCCTCTTTTTGCTTTAAAAAAAATACATCAAGGTTACGGTGAGGCAGAAATTGGGCTAATTTTGGAAGGATTTATAAAGCAGAAATGTGGCGCTTATATTTCATAAAAACACATTAAAGGGATAGTTCACACAAAAATGAAAATTGACCCATGATTTACTCCCCCCTCAAGTCATCCTAGGTGTATATGACATTCTTCTTTCAGACAAATACAATCAGAGTTATATTAAAACTGTCCTGACTCTTCCAAGCTTTATAACGGCAGCCCAAAATTTGAAGCCCAAAAAACTGCATCCATCCATTATAAAAGTGCTCCACATGGCTCTGGGGCTTAATAAAGGCCTTCTGAAGCGATTTGATGGGTTTGTGTAAGAAAAATATCCATATTTAACACGTTTTAAAGTAAAATAGCTTCCACCAGAATGGCTTCTGTATTAAACTTGCGCAGAAAGTGTAACGCCTCTCGCGGTTCAAAACGCTTACACTACGTCCGGCGCCATTGTCTCACCAGTTACCCTTTCTCCATTAGTTGAATACAGAAAGTGGTCTGCCTGAAGCTAGATATTTTACTTTATAACGTGTTAAATATGGATATTTCTCTTACACAAACCCATCGATTCGCTTCAGAAGGCCTTTATTAACCCCCAGAGCCGTGTGGAGCACTTTCATAATGGATGGATGCACTGTTTTGGGCTTCAAATTTTGGGCCGCCATTATAAAGCTTGGAAGAGCCAGGACATTTTTAATATAACTCTGATTGTGTTCGTCTGAATGTCATATACACCTAGGATGCCTTGATGGGGAGTAAATTATGGGATAATTTTCATTTTCAGATGAACTATCCCTTTAACTCTTCTATTAAAGCTTTTTTTTTATCTTTGAGCTCTTTGTAGGGTTTTATGGTGTTACGACATGCCAAAACAAGTTTTGTTAGTGAGCGACTGTCTCACACTAAAATTATATACTACGGGGCTGTTGAATGCTTGAATCTGATTGGTTGGTAAGGTTAGGGCTGGGCCAGAGCCATAGAGAGAGAGAGTTGCGACAACTCCATAGACTCCAATGGAACGTTTTTTTTTTACAGCAATGGCGGCTCGTGGAGACTCAATAGTTCCCGGAAGTAGCAGCCGCGCCATAGAGTTACAGCAGAACAGACCGTTTGTGATGCACTTTTAAAAGGTAAGACGTTTAATCAGTATAATTTTAAATTATCAGCACATCTTAATCATAATAACTTGTACATTAAAGCCTGCTTGTGTAGATTATTCATCATTAAATTAGATTATATTTTAAAAACAACATCGCTGTAACTACATACTCATGCTACATACACATGTTGATGTGTAATAAAATTATTGAAAATCAATGCATTTATTGACTATTAATTACCAAAAATCGCAGTTCTGTCACTGTGACTGAACAATTTGAATTGCCCGCCAAAGCACTTCCTGGAACTATTCGCGGTCTACATGAATCACGTGACTATCAAGCGTTTTGAACTTCCGTTGTCGCAACTCTCTCTCTCTATGGCTCTGGGCTGGGCGATAAAACGATAACGATATGCATCGCGATAGACACGTAATCGATATCAATAAAAAATGTGTTCGATGTGTTCGTTGTGCTATTCTTGTGGTATTCCCTGGTGTCTGTGTGGCTCTTTCAGCAGATAATGCACCCTGACACAAAGCAAAAATGGTTCAGGAATGGTTTAAGGGGCACAACAACGAGTTTGAGGTGTTGAATTGGCCTCCAATCGAGCATCTGTAGGATGTGCTGAACAAACAAATCCGATCAATGGAGGCCCCACCTCGCAACTTACAGGACTTAAAGGATCTGCTGCTAACATCTTGGTGCCAGATACCACAGCACACCTTCAGGGGTCTAGTGGAGTCCATGCCTTGACGGGTCAGGGCTGTTTTGGCAGCAAAAGGGGGTCCAACACAATATTAGTCATGCATCTCATAAATGTTACGCCTGATCAGTTTATAGTATTAATAATAGTAAAATAACACTGGACTAATTAAGCTATTCTAAACTGCTTGTGTGTATAAGATACACATAATTTACATGTAGTTAAACTAAAGCCTTTCTAACAAAGTATGGATATACACTCACCTAAAGGATTATTAGGAACACCATACTAATACTGTGTTTGACTCCCTTTCGCCTTCAGAACTGCCTTAATTCTACGTGGCATTGATTCAACAAGGTGCTGAAAGCATTCTTTAGAAATGTTGGCCCATATTGATAGGATAGCATCTTGCAGTTGATGGAGATTTGTGGGATGCACATCCAGGGCACGAAGCTCCCGTTCCACCACATCCCAAAGATGCTCTATTGGGTTGAGATCTGGTGACTGTGGGGGCCATTTTAGTACAGTGACCTCATTGTCATGTTCAAGAAACCAATTTGAAATGATTCGAGCTTTGTGACATTATCCTGCTGGAAGTAGCCATCAGAGGATGGGTACATGGTGGTCATAAAGGGATGGACATGGTCAGAAACAATGCTCAGGTAGGCTGTGGCATTTAAACGATGCCCAATTGGCACTAAGGGGCCTAAAGTGTGCCAAGAAAACATCCCCCACACCATTACACCACCACCACCAGCCTGCACAGTGGTAACAAGGCATGATGGATCCATGTTCTCATTCTGTTTACGCCAAATTCTGACTCTACCATCTGAATGTCTCAACAGAAATCGAGACTCATCAGACCAGGCAACATTTTTCCAGTCTTCAACTGTCCAATTTTGGTGAGCTCGTGCAAATTGTAGCCTCTTTTTCCTATTTGTAGTGGAGATGAGTGGTACCCGGTGGGGTCTTCTGCTGTTGTAGCCCATCCGCCTCAAGGTTGTGCGTATCGTCACAAATGCTTTGCTGCATACCTCGGTTGTAACGAGTGGTTATTTCAGTCAAAGTTGCTCTTCTATCAGCTTGAATCAGTCGGCCCATTCTCCTCTGACCTCTAGCATCAACAAGGCATTTTCGCCCACAGGACTGCCGCATACTGGATGTTTTTCCCTTTTCACACCATTCTTTGTAAATCCTAGAAATGGTTGTGCGTGAAAATCCCAGTAACTGAGCAGATTGTGAAATACTCAGACCGGCCCGTCTGGCACCAACAACCATGCCACGCTCAAAATTGCTTAAATCACCTTTCTTTCCCATTCTGTCATTCAGTTTGGAGTTCAGGAGATTGTCTTGACCAGGACCACACCCCTAAATGCATTGAAGCAACTGCCATGTGATTGGTTGATTAGATAATTGCATTAATGAGAAATTGAACAGGTGTTCCTAATAATCATTTAGGTGAGTGTATGATATTTTACAATCAATGTGCACAATCTTAATTAGCCTTGGCATATTTAGATTTTGTCATCAATGCAAATTTTCTGCTTATAAATAAAGCTATTGTTTTTGTTTTGCTCATGTATAAGGGTGTGAGGATTTGTGTAAAGTTTAACTTATTGTTGAGTTTTATTATTTTTGTGAGTTGTACTTTAATTTTAAATCACAGATGGATTCTTTTAATACAATAAAGTTAATACAAATTGTATTTGACTGTTCTGCTTTACAGCAGTGAATAAATGCCCAGATATTTTTGGCAGCACTACATTGCACTTAGTTTATTTTTTTCGATGCCTTTTTTAAAAGACTACAATTCAAAAATTTACATATTATAAAATTAAATCCGCCAATGTGGCTAGTAGGAGCATTTGGCGGGTGTTAATGTCAAGCCTTGGACATACAAATAAGTGAAAATAAGCAAGGCAGGCAGTCATACTTAGAAAAAAGAAAGAGAATGTGTGTTACAAAGGTGGGCAAGCCCAGACAGACACCTGTCGGCCATCTCTGTGTTTTTGTTTTGTCTAACACTCGCACACACAAACACAAAAGGCACTTAAGATCATGTCTGTGCTGCCGCTCTACAACCCGACCCAGCGGAGGGGCATTTGGGGTTTCCTCGCCCTCATTCACCTCTCATGAGGGTCCGTTTCACAGGAAACCCTATTAAGACGCCCAACACCCACATGTTTGACCCTAAGCTCTCAGTTCAAAGACCTCCGAAGCAAGATGACCGGGTGGAAGATCAAAGCTCTGCGTTACGAGGGGCGGCTCTGCAATCTGTTCCTCTCAGCTCCTCTTTTTCAACACTCCAGAGTTTGTTTGTAGGTTTGAAAATGTCAAAACATTCATTAACTCCCCAACTCTAGATCCATTTCCCCAGGTTTAGGACTTGCTCTGTAACGAAACGCAGCAGCAGATAATGATGTCGCAAGACAAGGATGCAGATATGCACATGCCTTCCTGCGCAGGAAACAAGGGGGTCAAACATCTGGATGGGACGGAACGCCTTCAGACTGCGTTTGTTCCACAACCGTGATTGTAAATGTAATTTCAGGGCATTATAAAGGCAGCTGTTTTGTAGGGCTTGAAAAGTGACGCTCAGTGACATGATGATGCTCACATTATTTGCATGATCTATCAAGTTATACATAAACACATTAAAAATATTATTAATATAGACTTAAATACACCTAGTCTATAATGAACATCTTCCATTTCTGAATTAAAATTATTTTTGAGAATACTTAAATACTTATAAATAAGTATTAAATAAGAAGAAAAATTTAAGAAAATAAAAGTATTTTTGTTTATTTAAAAAAATAAGCAGTCAAGCTTGAAGTGAAGTTTTAAATATATAAATGTATGCAAAATATTTGGGAATAACTTTCATCTGCTGTAGTGTTGTGTTATCAATTTTATTGTCATGCAACAAAAAACATATCTATATAACAAACACATTTCTCATGAAGATTTTTAAACATTATAGCACATTTTGATCTTTTAAATTTAAAGAACAGGCTATGTTAGTTTTGAAATTTCCCCTGAAACAGGAAGACAGGGCGGGACATATCAGGTAGCTCCTCCCCCTTTTTAAAACAGCCAATAGCGTTTAGTTTATATCACAGTTTGACTACTGGAGTTCGCCACTCCTGGACTACAGCATTTCAGCTCGGTAAAGCCAGTTTCCTCATAATCTCCTCCATGTCACTTTGAAATAAAGCATTCTGTGGAGAATTCAAACGGGTCCGATATGTTTCGGCCTGCGCCAACTCGCGCATATGATACCCAAGCGGAACCCTCCCCCAGTTTCTCTTAAAGCCAATACGGAAGTGACTTCAACTGCAATTCATCGACTGGCCGCTAGGGACAGGCTCCAGAAGGGAGCAGAATCTCATTGAGCCCCATGTTAAAATGCCCAACTTTAGAGCAGAAAAAAAACATGTTTACAGCCTGGTACAAATTGTGGTTTTGGTCTATACGGCTAATTTTGCCCTTCATGACAACTGTGAGGGGCGTGAATTTATTTTATAACTCATTCGTTTTCATTATATAAAGCCTTAAAGTTTTGCATAATTAAGGGCGTGGCCACTTCAGTGACAGGTGGATTGCCGTTTGTCTGCTGTCTGTTAGTCATCACGTCACAGCTCCACCCACGTCCTGCCGCTTTGCCCATTTTCAGTTATCCGGGAGTGGCAACGGCCAACTTTGAGGCTTCAAAAACTCGGGTGGTGTCACAGACACTACGTCCATATTTTTTTACTGTCTATGATGATAGACAGTAAAACCGGAGCAGACTGTGTGTGTGTGTGTGTGTGTGTGTGTGTGTGTGTGTGTGTGTGTGTGTGTTGTGGCGATGCGCGTGAAACTAACGTGAAACCAGACTTCATTCGTCTCAACTGAAGCATATTTACACTGTCTGAATAGTTTCCTATCGCATCTATAGTGCACTATGTGCCATTAACCATGTAGAAAATCGTAAATGTGTGAACAGCTGACCGATTTCAGACGCTGCTCCAGCGTCTATTTAGGGGGCGGGACGCTTCAGATTCTAGAGAGCATTTGATTGGACAGAAGATGTGATGAGAAGCTGAAGTCTGCGGTGATGTCATAAAAATCTGTGATCCATTTTAACGGAAGTGAGAGGTAAGATTTGAATGCTTAAATCTCCAAAATTTGAATTTTTTTCATTGTTTTGGAACACACCAGCTTATTCATAACCTTAAGGATATTCATACTAAAAGCAAAAAAAAAAAAAAACGTACATTTTGATTTTAGGGGACCTTTAAATTGACTTAAAAAAACTAGTCATTTTAATTTTCATTAATTGAAATAAAGTTGAAAATATAAAATATAAATATTATAAAATAAAACTAAAATCGAAACAATGTACGCTTATTTTTTTGTTTAAGTTGTAAAGTACTAAAATTGAATATTTTTTATTCTAGTTTAGTCTAGTTGTAGTAACGCTAAATAGAAATATTAAACCAATAATTTAACTAATATTAAAAAAACTAATAATTTACTAATACTAATAAATTACTAAAGCACATACAATTATTACAATTTAAACTAAAATCAAAATGAAAATTCAAAATATATATTTTTTATAGGTTAACCTTTGTTTACCTTTTTAAAAACAATATTTTAATAATTAATTAATCTGCACAGTAATGTGAATAGAAAGGATAAGGATTTTTTCCCTCACCTTTTATTCGATGGTTACACCACTTGACACTTTTAGAGTTACTAAATCAAAACTAATAATGAAAATGCTATAAAAGGGGTTTTGAAAAATGTATGAAACCAAACTGAATGCATTCTCAATTCCAAATTAGATTTGTTAAATAAGTTGCTCTTTGGATCACAATCTGAACTACGAATAAAACCATCACAAATCAGTTGCAAACAAAGATTTTTTTACCTTTACAAATAATACATTAAAAGCATTGCGAATGCTATAGCCATCTATTTCACACATATGGTTGCTGAGTGTGCAAAGCTTGAACACATCTACTTCAAAGGATATGCTACAGAATCGTTTCATAAAAGAAGCCCATTATTTTTCCAGGAACTAAAAAAAAAACGTATAAAAGGACGAGAAGTTTATAGTGATTCCTCTGACTATTTCCCTCCCAGAGCTGCTGGGAGATTCTCATCCATATAGCGTCTACACGCACATGTATCCCCCACCCCCATGTTACATAAAAGGCCTATTTAAGCTTCAAAAAGGAGAGAGACACAGAACACTGCCACTACTGGCAGCCTGGCTCCATGACCTAGTTTCCCACTTATTCAAAGAGCGAGAGAGCGAGAGAGTGAGAGAGAGGGAGGGCGGGCGGGCGGGGGTTCGCTGGATAAGCAGGAGCGGGTCATGGTTCACTGCGGGCTCCTCTCAAACCCCAGACAATAAGCACTGACGAGTCATTTGAGACAGGTGACGAGCTCGAGTCAGCAGGTCAAAAACTCTCCCAGCGAACTGAATTAACTAGGTTTTTCCAACTTTATGATGAGTGTGTTCGGTGTAGCACATTAGTTCTGTTCCAAAACCTAGTGTGCCCTACATAGACAGCATTATAATCATCATAAGTGACTGTTTTTCACTCTACACAGGCAGCAATTTTCAACATGCCGAAGCAACAATCAGATTCCACTCATAGTTGATTTTGATATTAGCATGTCACTAAGCTAACAGCGCTATACTCTAAGTATTAAAATACATCACAAATATTAGGTAGAATAGTTCATATTTTTATGCGCTTTATCAATGCTTTGCAGTACTGAATTATTTATATTGATCAATATCTCCTGATGTTATGTTTATGAGCATATTTTAGCCCCGTTTCCACCGAAAACAGTAGGGGGGGGACAATAAACATAACATTTCTCAAGAGCAATTTTTGAAGGGGACACAAACAATACAGCCAAAACTGTACTTGTAAGGATATGTGTACCACAAAAAACATTCAGAGCGTTTTGGTGTTCTGAAAAATGATCTAAACGTCCATTTTTCTTTTCTCTGTCATTTTATCTGACCAACAAAAAGCGATACTTGTATAAATATGATTAAGGTTCACCACACGGTCATATTATAATTATTCAATTATCTTGCGTCCTCAACATAGTACTTTATACTATGATATTCAGATATTCAACTGCAGCAAGCCCTCTGATCTGCCACTATTATCATATGCAAACCCCCAACAGAGATCTGGCAGAGCGGCCGTGCGCATATACTTTCGGTTTAGAATTAGCGCCAATTCGGGGGCGGGTTGCTTGAATTTTGGGTTCATTAGCCTATTATTTTTAATGAAAAACACCGCAAGAAAACAGTACAATGACACACTCCCTTAAATAGGCGCTTTTACATTTGTCTGTCAGCTGTTTGCTCTCGTGATAAATTAAGTTCAATCTGACTCCTGCTGGTTTGTGCTGCGACTCTCGTTCGGCTCACACTATATTAAGTAGACACATTCAGTTTTTAATTGTTGTGTCTGTTCTCTAACTGAATTAAATGATTTTATTGCTATAAAAATTAAAATAACAGTGGCCTGGGCGGTGCCGCAGTGGGCAAGTAATGTTAACGTGTTTTGCCTAATCTGTATTAAAGAGAAAATAAAGCTTTGTTCTCTTCCCAAACTTGTGTGGTAGTTTTTTTACGGTTTATGTGTAGTTGAGGTGCACGGTGGATCAAACCACTGTGGGGCAGGAGGGTGTTTGGGGTAGTACTTTTTCAAAGTTCAGGAACTTTCGGGGGTTGGACTTGCTGAACATGCTGATTGGTTGAGTTCACGCAGCATTTTGATTGGTCAACGACGAGGTTCAGGTTTTATTCAATTTATTTGCAAAGGACGAAATCTAGTGGGAACTGTAAAGTCGATGCGCGCAGTCCTACATCACCGGACTAATCTTCACGGTACATTAGACCGCGATGGAAATGCAGACAGCAGTAGGTCTGGGGGGGAAAAAAAGGGGAAACAGGACTATTGTTGTTTCGAACAGCAAACAACTCTTACTGCAAGCACCGCATCAGACTTTTAGGTTGATATGAAATGCTGGGTGAGCTCAACCAATCAGCATGTTCAGCGTTCAAGTCCCACCTCCAAAAGTTCCTACCTTGCGAGCAGGGCTGTTTTGAGGGGGCAATCTTTACCTAGAACTTAATTTAAACCCCGGTTCCTGCGGTCAAAACACACCGAGTACCACCCCAAAGTCCCTAGTTCCCGGGGAAAGTTCCCGCGGTGGAAACGCAGCTTTTGAGTAGGGTTGCACAGTTTCCACACACTTTTCAGGATTTGGGGAAAATTTTCTGAAACTTTTGGAAATGTATCAGTCCTTTTGCAATCCTATTTTTGAGAGTATATTTTTCTTCCTTTCTCTAATCAAATATTTTAAAACAAAACATGTTATTGCGCATATTTTAATTGATAATGCATTTATAGATTTATCCTTATTAGGGTTGTGATTCTAAAACATTCAAGCACAAGACGAAGAAAAAGAGAACTAAATTCAGTACTCGCTCGCTGTTTTCTGTCAATCCGCCTCTCATATAGCGTGCAAATCCTGAATTGAGTTCTCTTTTGCATACTATTGCACTTAAATGGGTAAATACACACAAAATCATGTCAAAATATCCTGGCAAACACAGTCGGTTATGACGGCTAAGAAAATGCGTATGTTCAGTTGCATTTATTGCTAATTTGTTCATTTGTTCTTATTTTAATCACTGTTTATTTGTCTTTAATTATGTTTGAAATAGCTAGTGTAATTGATTTTGTTAAAAACATATAGTCCAAGGTTCCTCGTGTAAGTGTTGTTGTCCACACCACAACTATAACCATAACGGCACATTCAAGGCAATACGTCCATTCATTACATTTTCTCACTACTAAATATTCCACAGTTATCTGTTAGTGGTATTATAAAAGGCACTCTTAATGCTTCAGCATAACAAGACATTTTGGACAATTTCATGCTCCCAATTTTGTGGGAACAGTTTGGGGATGGCCCCTTCCTTTTCCAACATGACTGCACACCAGTGCACAAAGCGTCAGTCCATTAAAACATGGATGAGCGAGTTTGGTGTGGAGGAACTTGACTGGCCTGCACAGAGTCCTGACCACAACCATTATTTTAACTAACTGATCCATTCTGTGATGCTTTGTTGTATTATTTAGAATATTATTTAAAACAGTTTTAACATGAAAATTACAGAAATCTGTATGATAATGTCAACATGTCATACAGATTTCTGTCATTTTAAGAAGCAGGACAGAATAAAATGAAACCAATAATACCAACATGTTACAAGAATCAGCATTAAATTAAGGTTGACAAGCTCCATCACTGCGTGGCAACGTTTAATTCCTGTTAGTCATCATGCTCATTTTCTTGCTACTGTGTCTAATTAATATAATTAAAAGTTTAAGTGCGTGACAAGAGTCCCAATGCCCACACTGCGGTCTTTGCACTGGACCACTTGACTACTTGAATGACATATTTCCTGTATTAGGCTGTAGGTGTGCATGAAAACCTCAGATGTGTGTGTAGGACTGATGAAACACACTTACAACAAGAGCTTTATTTACATTCTGATTTTCAGTGCTTTGCACTTTAAAATAAACCTGTAAACTTCTGTTCATTACTGCTTTATATGCTTCTAATTAAGTCATAAAAAGCAGTTACAAATGTTTTATAATAAACATTCTCATCTTTGTACAGATAAAATGTGCAACACTTTGTTTTACCGCCATATGATATATAATATCTAATTAATTTAACTTACAGGACAAAGGTTTCCTCGACATTGCTTATTGTTTATTTAAAGTTTATATCAGATGTGATGTAAACGTGGCGCTTACGTGGCGCTAGCAACACCATGGTCATGGGTTCGATTCCCAGGGAAAGCAAGAACTGACAAAATGTAAAATGTTCACCTTGAATTCAATGCAAAGTCACTTTGTATAAAAGCGTCTGTCAAACGCATAAATGATGTGCAGTACTGGGACCACAAACTGTTATGTTAGCCAGAAAGTAGGCAAAAAGGTCCAATCCATAATCCATTCAATGAAGGTCAAAATAATTCAGAAGCATTGTGGAAAACAATAATAAATCACAAACATTCCTATGTTGACGAGATTAAAGTTGGCATTAAATAAACCATTCATGAAATAAACCAAATAAAACCCTACACCCCATCTGGTTTGTAAATGCATGTTTTAGATCTTACTGCAAATTGTATTGTGATTCATCTATCTATTCACCCACATCTCAAAATTTTTTAAAATTATTTATAGTCCCACTGAATTGCCTTGAAACACAGCATTATTCAGTGAGTTGACGTAATTTCCACTGAAATGGGAAGACAGGGCGGGGCATGTGGAACAGCTCCTCCCCTTTAAAAAAATAGCCAATAGCGTTTAGTTTATATCTCAGCTCATCCAGAGCCGTTGAGCTCAATAAAGCCAGTTTCCTCCTAACCTCTAACCGTTTATTCTCCTGATCTCTTCTATAAACTATACCTGTAGATCGTTCCCTACCCAGTATATAGTGCAATGTCTGATCGTTCCCTATCCACTATATAGTGCACTGTCTGAATCATTCCGTATCCCCTATATCGTTCCGTATCCCCTATATAGTGCACTGTCTGATAGTTCCCTCTCCCCTATATAGTGCACTGTCTGATCGTTCCCTCTCCCCTATATAGTACACTGTCTAATCGTCCCCTATCCCCTATATAGTGCACTGTCTGAATTGTTCCATATCCCCTGTATCGTTCCGTATCCCCTATATAGTGCACTGTCTGAATCATTCCTTATCCCTTTTATAGTGCACTGTCGGATTGTTCTGTATCCCCTATATAGTGCACTGTCTGATCGTTCCCTCTCCCCTATATAGTGCACTGTCTGAATCGTTCCCTATCCCCTATATAGTGCACTGTCTGAATCGTTCCCTATCCACTACATAGTGCACTGTCTGATCGTTCCCTATCCCCTATATAGTGCACTGTCTGATCGTTCCCTATCCACTATATAGTGCACTGTTGGATTGTTCTGTATCCCCTATATAGTGCACGGTCTGATCGTTCCATCTCCCCTATATAGTGCACTGTCTGATGGTTCCCTATCCCCTATAAAGAGCACTGTCTGATGGTTCCCTCTCCCCTATATAGTGCACTGTCTGAATCGTTCCCTATCCACTATATATTGCAGTGTCTGATTGTTCCTTCTCCCCTATATAGTACATTGTCTGAATCGTTCCGTATCCACTATATAGTGCACTGTCTGAATCGTTCCCTATCCACTATATAGTGCACTGTCTGATCGCTCCCTATCACCTATAGAGTGCACTGTGCCATTAACCATGTAGAAAACAGTAAATGTGTGAACAAGTGACCAATTTCAGTCACAACTTCAGCATCTGTTTATAATGTAGGGGGCGGGTCTTCAGATTCTAGAGCGCATTTGATTGGACAGAAAATCTGATGAGAAGCTTAAATGAAGAGTGATGTCATCAAAATCATTGATCCTTATTGGCGGTAGTTAGAGACTGTGAGGAAGAGTTGTTGTAGTCGAGCACATTTGGGAGTCACTCAAGCTGTCATCCGTCTTTCACATTTATTGCAATACAGTACCAACACAAATTAAATAGCATGTCATAAAAGCAAGATGACAACCTAAGTTATAACCGTAATTAAACTAAACTATACCTGTTCTTCATGCAGCAGATATTCTCTGGCTCTGTGCATTTTACAACAGAACACGAGCGATTTATAGGTTATCATGACAGAATATGCTAATCGATGACTTGAAGACAGTTAACACATAAATTCATCAACTAACCATTCAGAAACGTCCCGTCTCATTCTACATGCTGTCACTTCTTCTTGAGTCTCTCCATCATTGTCCGACTCCAGTTTGAACATAAAAGGCTGAGCCGTTTCTGACATTTTCAGTGTGTCTGTTTGAGGTAATCGAAGCTGCTAACATGAGCTCTTGAAGCTCCACCCTCTTCTAGAAAGAGGGCAGGGAGCAGTAGCTCATTTGCATTTAAAGGGACACACAAAAAGTGACCATTTTAACATGCTATAAAAAAATTACTGTGGCGTATTTTGAGTTAAAACTTCACATACACACTCAGAGGACATCAGAGTCTTATTTTATATCTTGTAAAAAGGGGCATTATAGGACCCCTTTAAACTTGTACAATTCAGTTAGTTCTTTAGACTTCATTACAGTTGTGCTGGTTTGGGCTGGTACAGGCTCATTGAGATAAAGGTAATAGCGGAGCTTAAAAACAGTTTGAAACGAGTCTGTCACTCGGGAGACAGCTGCAGGATGCGGTTAGGGGGCCCCAAGTTCCTTGTGTGTGTGTGTGTGTGTGTGTGTGTGTGTGTGTGTGTGTGTGTGTGTGTGTGTGTGTGTGTGTGTGTGTGTGTGTGTGTGTGTGTGTGTGTGTGTGTGTGTGTGTGTGTGTGTGTGTGTGAGAGAGAATTGGGGGTGGGGAACATGTCAGGGATCATGAAGTTCCTGAGCAGAACACACAAGCACTGAAGGATCATAGTAGATGTACTGATGACGATTGCATAGCACAAAGACTTGACCAACAAGCAAAAAAAATGCACACCCATATGATTGCACTAAAAATAATTTGTTAGTAACATCAGTTACAAAGAGAATGTGGTGTTTTTGTGCGTCAAGAAAAAAAAAAAAACTTTTGAAACGTTATAGTCACAGCATCATAAGTGGCGGTTTACATACCGGAGGCGATCTTCAAATCCACTCAATCAACACGCAAAGATCTTTCAAAGAGTGAGCGAAGAGGGCTGCACACTGAGCCAAGCACAACTTTAATGCCATTACAGAGACGCCTGTTAAAAACGACAGACAGTAATTTCATAAATGTAGAGCATGTGCGATGTGAAGCGATGAGTTTTTATTGCGCATGTTGCATAAAGCCACAACAACTGGTGAAAAAAAGATATGCTCTTAGAAGAAAAGGTTCTATAATAGGATCATAAAGGACTATTTCAATTTAGAATTAAAATTTCCTGATCATTTACTCACCCCCATGTCATCCAAGATGTTATGTCTTTCTTTCTTCAGTCGAAAAGAAATTAAAGTTTTTGAGGAAAACATTTCAGGATTTTTCTCCATATAGGTGGATTCAACGGGTTGATGGTCCAAATTTCAGGTTCAAAAAAAGGCTCTTATCTAGCCAAACCATCGGTTATTTTCCAAAGAAAATACAAATGTATATACTTTAAGCACAAATGCTCGTCTTGCACTAGCTCTGCGATGCGCTATGCATTACATAATCACATTGGAAAGGTCACAAGTGACATAGGCGGGTAGGGCGAAAAACTCATTTTCTCCTCCAACATCAAAGTTGTCCGACATCGTTGTTTTACCTTTTTTTCTGAAGGGCGTTTGACTTAGGCCTAATCCCATTTCTACCCCTTAGCCCTTCCCTTTCCCCTACCCCTGCATTTGAAGGGGTAGGGGTGTCTCGATTCTCTTTTGGCTGGAGTGGTAGGGGTAAGGGGAAGGGCCAGATAGCCCTTCAAACGAAGATTTTTCAGGACCACACTTCAAACGAAGGGGTATGATGAGTTTCCCTCCACCGACTACCGTGCTGCATAGAATGTGTGTATGGTGCCACACGGGATCGATCACTTGTGTGTCGCCTGGCTGCCAGTTTCTCCGTAGCTTGCTAAACGCACTATTTGAGTGATTTGAACACATATTAATAATAGTTTAAAAATATACATCTGGTCATTCTTCATAGCGCAGTCGATATTTACAATACATATCGTCTGTAAACTCTTGCGTTATCAAGGCAACGACTGACTTGACGTATAACGTATGAACATTATCGCAGCACCACAGTAGATAACAAAACCATATCCGTACAGGCAGGCTCGGATCAGCACGGAATACGGTTAATAAACAAAGAGAACAGTTTGGCACGATGGAAAAGCGGCTTCACGAGTCTTGCATGTCCTGTATCTAGGGCTGTAATCTTCCAGTCGATTAGTCGATTTTTAGTCGATATGTTCTGGCTCGACCAAAATTTTGATTGGTTGATTTTTTGCCGCATTCATTTCATCAGTTTGGCCGCGTTCATTTCATCAGTTTGGCCGCGTTCATTTCATCAGTTTGGCCGCGTTCATTTCATCAGTTTGGCCGCGTTCATTTCATCAGTTTGGCCGCGTTCATTTCATCAGTTTTGGCCGCGTTCATTTCATCAGTTTTGGCCGCGTTCATTTCATCAGTTTGGCCGCGTTCATTTCATCAGTTTGGCCGCGTTCATTTCATCAGTTTGGCCGCGTTCATTTCATCAGTTTGGCCGCGTTCATTTCATCGGTTTTGGCCGCGTTCATTTCATCAGTTTGGCCGCGTTCATTTCATCAGTTTGGCCGCGTTCATTTCATCAGTTTGGCCGCGTTCATTTCATCAGTTTGGCCGCGTTCATTTCATCAGTTTTGGCCGCGTTCATTCCATCAGTTTGGCCGCGTTCATTCCATCAGTTTGGCAGCGTTCATTTAATCAGTTTGGCCGCGCTCATTTAATCAGTTTGGCCGTGTTCTTTGGCCGCATTCATTTCATCAGTTTGGCCGCGTTCATTTCATCAGTTTTGGCCGCGTTCATTCCATCAGTTTGGCCGCGTTCATTTCATCAGTTTGGCCGCGTTCATTCCATCAGTTTTGGCCGCGTTCATTCCATCAGTTTGGCCGCGTTCATTTCATCAGTTTGGCCGCGTTTATTTCATCAGTTTTGGCCGCGTTCATTTCATCAGTTTGGCCGCGTTCATTTCATCAGTTTGGCCGCGGTCATTTCATCAGTTTGGCCGCGTTCATTTCATCAGTTTGGCCGCGTTCATTTCATCAGTTTGGCCGCGTTCATTTCATCAGTTTGGCCGCGTTCATTTCATCAGTTTGGCCGCGTTCATTTCATCAGTTTTGGCCGCGTCCATTTCATCAGTTTGGCCGCGGTCATTTCATCAGTTTTGGCCGCGTTCATTTCATCAGTTTTGGCCGCGTTCATTCCATCAGTTTGGCAGCGTTCATTTAATCAGTTTGGCCGCGTTTATTTCATCAGTTTTGGCCGCGTTCATTTCATCAGTTTGGCCGCGTTTATTTCATCAGTTTGGCCGCGTTCATTTCATCAGTTTGGCCGCGTTTATTTCATCAGTTTTGGCCGCGTTCATTTCATCAGTTTGGCCGCGTTCATTTCATCAGTTTGGCCGCCGCGTTCATTTCATCAGTTTGGCCGCGTTCATTTCATCAGTTTGGCCGCGTTCATTTCATCAGTTTGGCCGCGTTCATTTCATCAGTTTGGCCGCGTTCATTTCATCAGTTTTGGCCGCGTCCATTTCATCAGTTTGGCCGCGTTCATTTCATCAGTTTTGGCCGCGTTCATTTCATCAGTTTTGGCCGCGTTCATTCCATCAGTTTGGCAGCGTTCATTTAATCAGTTTGGCCGTGTTCTTTGGCCGCGTTCATTTCATCAGTTTGGCCGCGTTCATTTCATCAGTTTTGGCCGCGTTCATTCCATCAGTTTGGCCGCGTTCATTTAATCAGTTTGGCCGCGTTCATTTCATCAGTTTGGCCGCGTTCATTCCATCAGTTTGGCCGCGTTCATTTCATCAGTTTTGGCCGCGTTCATTTCATCAGTTTTGGCCGCGTTCATTCCATCAGTTTGGCCGCGCTCATTTAATCAGTTTGGCCGTGTTCTTTGGCCGCGTTCATTTCATCAGTTTGGCCGCGTTCATCTCATCAGTTTTGGCCGCGTTCATTCCATCAGTTTTGGCCGCGTTCATTCCATCAGTTTTGGCCGCGTTCATTCCATCAGTTTGGCCGCGTTCATTCCATCAGTTTGGCCGCGTTCATTTCATCAGTTTTGGAACATTTCATCAAACTGTTCATTTCATCAGTTTGGCCGCGCTCATTTAATCAGTTTGGCCGTGTTCTTTGGCCGCGTTCATCAGTTTGGCCGCGTTCATTTCATCAGTTTGGCCGCGTTCATTCCATCAGTTTTGGCCGCGTTCATTCCATCAGTTTGGCCGCGTTCATTTCATCAGTTTGGCCGCGTTCATTTCATCAGTTTGGCCGCGTTCATTTCATCAGTTTTGGCCGCGTTCATTCTATCAGTTTGGCCGCGTTCATTCCATCAGTTTGGCCGCGTTAATTTCATCAGTTTGGCCGCGTTCATTTCATCAGTTTTGGCCGCGTTCATTTCATCAGTTTGGCCGCGATCAGTTTGGCCGCGTTCATTTCATCAGTTTTGGCCGCGTTCATTTCATCAGTTTGGCCGCGTTCATTTCATCAGTTTGGCCGCGTTCATTTCATCAGTTTGGCCGCGTTCATTTCATCAGTTTGGCCGCGTTCATTTCATCAGTTTGGCCGCGTTCATTTCATCAGTTTGGCCGCGTTCATTTCATCAGTTTTGGCCGCGTTCATTTCATCAGTTTGGCCGCCGCGTTCATTTCATCAGTTTGGCCGCCGCGTTCATTTCATCAGTTTGGCCGCCGCGTTCATTTCATCAGTTTGGCCGCCGCGTTCATTTCATCAGTTTTGGCCGCGTTCATTCCATCAGTTTGGCCGCGTTCATTCCATCAGTTTGGCAGCGTTCATTTAATCAGTTTGGCCGCGCTCATTTAATCAGTTTGGCCGTGTTCTTTGGCCGCATTCATTTCATCAGTTTGGCCGCGTTCATTTCATCAGTTTTGGCCGCGTTCATTCCATCAGTTTGGCCGCGTTCATTTCATCAGTTTGGCCGCGTTCATTCCATCAGTTTTGGCCGCGTTCATTCCATCAGTTTGGCCGCGTTCATTTCATCAGTTTGGCCGCGTTTATTTCATCAGTTTTGGCCGCGTTCATTTCATCAGTTTGGCCGCGTTCATTTCATCAGTTTGGCCGCGTTCATTTCATCAGTTTGGCCGCCGCGTTCATTTCATCAGTTTGGCCGCCGCGTTCATTTCATCAGTTTGGCCGCGTTCATTTCATCAGTTTGGCCGCGTTCATTTCATCAGTTTGGCCGCGTTCATTTCATCAGTTTTGGCCGCGTCCATTTCATCAGTTTGGCCGCGGTCATTTCATCAGTTTGGCCGCGTTCATTTCATCAGTTTTGGCCGCGTTCATTTCATCAGTTTTGGCCGCGTTCATTCCATCAGTTTGGCAGCGTTCATTTAATCAGTTTGGCCGTGTTCTTTGGCCGCGTTCATTTCATCAGTTTGGCAGCGTTCATTTCATCAGTTTTGGCCGCGTTCATTCCATCAGTTTGGCCGCGTTCATTTAATCAGTTTGGCCGCGTTCATTTCATCAGTTTGGCCGCGTTCATTCCATCAGTTTGGCCGCGTTCATTTCATCAGTTTTGGCCGCGTTCATTCCATCAGTTTGGCAGCGTTCATTTAATCAGTTTGGCCGTGTTCTTTGGCCGCGTTCATTTCATCAGTTTGGCCGCGTTCATTTCATCAGTTTTGGCCGCGTTCATTCCATCAGTTTGGCCGCGCTCATTTAATCAGTTTGGCCGTGTTCTTTGGCCGCGTTCATTTCATCAGTTTGGCCGCGTTCATTTCATCAGTTTTGGCCGCGTTCATTTAATCAGTTTGGCCGCGTTCATTTCATCAGTTTGGCCGCGTTCATTCCATCAGTTTGGCCGCGTTCATTTCATCAGTTTGGCCGCGTTCATTTCATCAGTTTGGCCGCGTTCATTCCATCAGTTTGGCCGCGTTCATTTCATCAGTTTGGCCGCGTTCATTTCATCAGTTTTGGCCGCGTTCATTCCATCAGTTTTGGCCGCGTTCATTCCATCAGTTTGGCCGCGTTCATTTCATCAGTTTGGCCGCGTTCATTCCATCAGTTTGGCCGCGTTCATTTCATCAGTTTTGGCCGCGTTCATTCCATCAGTTTTGGCCGCGTTCATTCCATCAGTTTTGGCCGCGTTCATTCCATCAGTTTGGCCGCGTTCATTCCATCAGTTTGGCCGCGTTCATTTCATCAGTTTTGGAACATTTCATCAAACTGTTCATTTCATCAGTTTGGCCGCGCTCATTTAATCAGTTTGGCCGTGTTCTTTGGCCGCGTTCATCAGTTTGGCCGCGTTCATTTCATCAGTTTGGCCGCGTTCATTCCATCAGTTTTGGCCGCGTTCATTCCATCAGTTTGGCCGCGTTCATTTCATCAGTTTGGCCGCGTTCATTTCATCAGTTTGGCCGCGTTCATTTCATCAGTTTTGGCCGCGTTCATTCCATCAGTTTGGCCGCGTTCATTCCATCAGTTTGGCCGCGTTCATTTCATCAGTTTGGCCGCGTTCATTTCATCAGTTTTGGCCGCGTTCATTTCATCAGTTTGGCCGCGATCAGTTTGGCCGCGTTCATTTCATCAGTTTTGGCCGCGTTCATTTCATCAGTTTGGCCGCGTTCATTTCATCAGTTTGGCCGCGTTCATTTCATCAGTTTGGCCGCGTTCATTTCATCAGTTTGGCCGCGTTCATTTCATCAGTTTGGCCGCGTTCATTTCATCAGTTTGGCCGCGTTCATTTCATCAGTTTTGGCCGCGTTCATTTCATCAGTTTGGCCGCCGCGTTCATTTCATCAGTTTGGCCGCCGCGTTCATTTCATCAGTTTGGCCGCCGCGTTCATTTCATCAGTTTGGCCGCCGCGTTCATTTCATCAGTTTGGCCGCCGCGTTCATTTCATCAGTTTGGCCGCGTTCATTTCATCAGTTTTGGCCGCGTTCATTTCATCAGTTTGGCCGCCGCGTTCATTTCATCAGTTTGGCCGCCGCGTTCATTTCATCAGTTTGGCCGCCGCGTTCATTTCATCAGTTTGGCCGCCGCGTTCATTTCATCAGTTTGGCCGCCGCGTTCATTTCATCAGTTTTGGCCTCGTTCATTTTATCAGTTTGGCCGCGTTCATTTCATCAGTTTGGCCGCGTTCATTTTATCAGTTTGGCCGCCGCATTCATTTCATCAACATTATCGCAGCACCACAGTAGATAACAAAACCATATCCGTACAGGCAGGCTCGGATCAGCACGGAATACGGTTAATAAACAAAGAGAACAGTTTGGCACGATGGAAAAGCGGCTTCACGAGTCTTGCATGTCCTGTATCTAGGGCTGTAATCTTCCAGTCGATTAGTCGATTTTTAGTCGATATGTTCTGGCTCGACCAAAATTTTGATTGGTTGATTTTTTGCCGCATTCATTTCATCAGTTTGGCCGCGTTCATTTCATCAGTTTGGCCGCGTTCATTTCATCAGTTTGGCCGCGTTCATTTCATCAGTTTGGCCGCGTTCATTTCATCAGTTTTGGCCGCCGCGTTCATTTCATCAGTTTTGGCCGCCGCGTTCATTTCATCAGTTTGGCCGCCGCGTTCATTTCATCAGTTTGGCCGCGTTCATTTCATCAGTTTGGCCGCGTTCATTTCATCAGTTTGGCCGCGTTCATTTCATCGGTTTTGGCCGCGTTCATTTCATCAGTTTGGCCGCGTTCATTTCATCAGTTTGGCCGCGTTCATTTCATCAGTTTGGCCGCGTTCATTTCATCAGTTTGGCCGCGTTCATTTCATCAGTTTTGGCCGCGTTCATTCCATCAGTTTGGCAGCGTTCATTTAATCAGTTTGGCCGCGCTCATTTAATCAGTTTGGCCGTGTTCTTTGGCCGCATTCATTTCATCAGTTTGGCCGCGTTCATTTCATCAGTTTTGGCCGCGTTCATTCCATCAGTTTGGCCGCGTTCATTTCATCAGTTTGGCCGCGTTCATTCCATCAGTTTTGGCCGCGTTCATTCCATCAGTTTGGCCGCGTTCATTTCATCAGTTTGGCCGCGTTTATTTCATCAGTTTTGGCCGCGTTCATTTCATCAGTTTGGCCGCGTTCATTTCATCAGTTTGGCCGCGGTCATTTCATCAGTTTGGCCGCGTTCATTTCATCAGTTTGGCCGCGTTCATTTCATCAGTTTGGCCGCGTTCATTTCATCAGTTTGGCCGCGTTCATTTCATCAGTTTGGCCGCGTTCATTTCATCAGTTTTGGCCGCGTCCATTTCATCAGTTTGGCCGCGGTCATTTCATCAGTTTGGCCGCGTTCATTTCATCAGTTTTGGCCGCGTTCATTTCATCAGTTTTGGCCGCGTTCATTCCATCAGTTTGGCAGCGTTCATTTAATCAGTTTGGCCGTGTTCTTTGGCCGCGTTCATTTCATCAGTTTGGCCGCGTTCATTTCATCAGTTTTGGCCGCGTTCATTCCATCAGTTTGGCCGCGTTCATTTAATCAGTTTGGCCGTGTTCTTTGGCCGCGTTCATTTCATCAGTTTGGCCGCGTTCATTTCATCAGTTTTGGCCGCGTTCATTCCATCAGTTTGGCCGCGCTCATTTAATCAGTTTGGCCGTGTTCTTTGGCCGCGTTCATTTCATCAGTTTGGCCGCGTTCATTTCATCAGTTTTGGCCGCGTTCATTCCATCAGTTTGGTCGCGTTCATTTAATCAGTTTGGCCGCGTTCATTTCATCAGTTTGGCCGCGTTCATTCCATCAGTTTGGCCGCGTTCATTTCATCAGTTTTGGCCGCGTTCATTCCATCAGTTTTGGCCGCGTTCATTCCATCAGTTTGGCCGCGTTCATTTCATCAGTTTGGCCGCGTTCATTTCATCAGTTTTGGCCGCGTTCATTTCATCAGTTTTGGCCGCGTTCATTCCATCAGTTTTGGCCGCGTTCATTCCATCAGTTTTGGCCGCGTTCATTCCATCAGTTTGGCCGCGTTCATTTCATCAGTTTGGCCGCGTTCATTTCATCAGTTTGGCCGCGTTCATTTCATCAGTTTGGCCGCGTTCATTTCATCAGTTTGGCCGCGTTCATTTCATCAGTTTTGGCCGCGTTCATTCCATCAGTTTTGGCCGCGTTCATTCCATCAGTTTTGGCCGCGTTCATTCCATCAGTTTGGCCGCGTTCATTCCATCAGTTTGGCCGCGTTCATTTCATCAGTTTTGGAACATTTCATCAAACTGTTCATTTCATCAGTTTGGCCGCGCTCATTTAATCAGTTTGGCCGTGTTCTTTGGCCGCGTTCATTTCATCAGTTTGGCCGCGTTCATCAGTTTGGCCGCGTTCATTCCATCAGTTTTGGCCGCGTTCATTCCATCAGTTTGGCCGCGTTCATTTCATCAGTTTGGCCGCGTTCATTCCATCAGTTTTGGCCGCGTTCATTCCATCAGTTTGGCCGCGTTCATTTCATCAGTTTGGCCGCGTTCATTTCATCAGTTTGGCCGCGTTCATTTCATCAGTTTTGGCCGCGTTCATTCCATCAGTTTGGCCGCGTTCATTCCATCAGTTTGGCCGCGTTCATTTCATCAGTTTGGCCGCGTTCATTTCATCAGTTTTGGCCGCGTTCATTTCATCAGTTTGGCCGCGATCAGTTTGGCCGCGTTCATTTCATCAGTTTTGGCCGCGTTCATTTCATCAGTTTGGCCGCGTTCATTTCATCAGTTTGGCCGCGTTCATTTCATCAGTTTGGCCGCGTTCATTTCATCAGTTTGGCCGCGTTCATTTCATCAGTTTGGCCGCGTTCATTTCATCAGTTTGGCCGCGTTCATTTCATCAGTTTTGGCCGCGTTCATTTCATCAGTTTGGCCGCCGCGTTCATTTCATCAGTTTGGCCGCCGCGTTCATTTCATCAGTTTGGCCGCCGCGTTCATTTCATCAGTTTGGCCGCCGCGTTCATTTCATCAGTTTGGCCGCGTTCATTTCATCAGTTTTGGCCGCGTTCATTTCATCAGTTTGGCCGCGTTCATTTCATCAGTTTGGCCGCCGCGTTCATTTCATCAGTTTGGCCGCCGCGTTCATTTCATCAGTTTGGCCGCCGCGTTCATTTCATCAGTTTGGCCGCCGCGTTCATTTCATCAGTTTGGCCGCCGCGTTCATTTCATCAGTTTGGCCGCCGCGTTCATTTCATCAGTTTTGGCCTCGTTCATTTTATCAGTTTGGCCGCGTTCATTTCATCAGTTTGGCCGCGTTCATTTTATCAGTTTGGCCGCCGCATTCATTTCATCAGTTTGGCCGCGTTCATTTCATCAGTTTGGCCGCCGCGTTCATTTCATCAGTTTGGCCGCTTTCATTTCATCAGTTTGGCCGCCGCGTTCATTTCATCAGTTTTGGCCGCGTTCATTTCATCAGTTTGGCCGCTTTCATTTCATCAGTTTTGGCCGCGTTCATTTCATCAGTTTGGCCGCCGCGTTCATTTAATCAGTTTGGCCGCGTTCATTTCATCAGTTTGGCCGCTTTCATTTCATCAGTTTGGCCGCGTTCATTTCATCAGGTGGAAAGCACTAATTGCTAATGGGGGTGTTTTCAGAACAGCCCTGTTTCACAGGTAACAGTCTGTCTTCAGAACACCCCCCTTGTTTTTACTTATTTTGGATTAGCCCAACCCACTGGAGAAGAGAGACAGATTGAAGTAGGCTACTTTGCTGTATAGGCCTATTATTTATTTAATTGTGAGAGCGTTTTCCTAGTCAGTCCTCTTCTACCATGTCAACAAAGACATCGGCAGTGTGGCAGCATTTTAAAAAAATAGAAAATGGGAAAAAAGTCGAATGCAAATTTTGCAAGCAACAGTTTGGTTGCACTGTCGCTTTTATTATTGTGCAAACTGCAAATGTATTTCTAGTATTATTTATTGGATTTGGGCACTTTATTATTTTATTTTTTATTTGGAGCCTAATGTGCCCAGCCCACTGTTTGTATTAGTTTTGAGCCTATGCTTTATTTTTCAGTTATGCACTTTATTTCGTTGCTGCTCTTTATCTGGCTTGTTTAATAAATATTCCTTTTTTATTAAAGTGGACGTGCCTTTTGTGTTTAAGAGTAAAAGCTTTAAGTTAATAGTCTATTCGTGTCTCAGCCGTGGAGTTGAACTGAGCTCCTGTTCGAGCTGCACAGAGCGGCTGAAATGATAGTGCCTGTCAGTTATTATAATAGCCTACATATGACAAAAACAATTGTCTAAATTATGTTGCATATTCCTCAAAAGCAAAACTCTGTTGGGAGTGAGTACTTTGTTAAACTCTCAGGGGAATATTTTCACCCCTACGCCTTGGCGCTCTGTTTCAAGGGGCAAGGGTAACGGGTAGGTGTAGGGGTAGGGAAGGCGAAGAGGTATAAAATAGAATTGGGATTGGGCCTTACTGTCCTTACGGTGCGTTCACACCGCAGACGGCAAGAGCGTCAAAGTGGCCGGAAGTCATTCATTTTCAATGGGAGTCGGTGGCGAGCTCCGGCTCGTCTTGGACGGTAAGGGCGTCGAGGACAGTTGAAATCAGGTTCAGTTCCAAAAATACCAAAAACTCGCAAATGTTCCCCTCCACGGAAATCTTTAGTAAAAGGCGAAAGGTTTATGCGTGAATGAAGAGAAACTCGAGCTGATTCTGCAATTTTGCTGTATTTTTCTTGCTCATCTCGGGTCTGTTCGTACAGAACAGTTGTGCCTTTACATCGTACACCCGTTGTGAGCTTTTGGATATTGGTTTGCGAATTTCCGACAGTTTTATGGACAATCGTCAACTCCATCCTTAGATCGCTAGGACTCCCGAGGCTATGCACTCTACACGGCCGGGCGGAAGTGCACACAGACGGCGGCGTGATCGTAAACAAAGGCGAGGGAAGCGTGGAGGACTAAGAGCTAAGCTAATGCTTACTCCTTATCGGCTCTCTTTACCCAGCATTTTCCTTGCCAATGTACGAACGCTAGTGAACAAAATGGAGGAGATTCGACTCAGCATCACACACAGTAAGAAACTTTTGAACTGTAACGTCCTAATCTTCACGGAAACCTGGTTAAACAGCGGAATACCGGACACCGCTATTGAGCTAGAGGGACGCCACACACTCCGGGCAGATAGAATATTAGATGGCTCCGGTAAGACCAGAGGTGGTGGATTGTGCATTTACATTAACAAAGCTTGGTGCACAAACTCTGCTATTGTTGGGAGTCATTGTTCAGCTAACCTGGAGTTTCTCATGGTTAAATGTAGACCGTTTTATCTACCGTGGGAGTTCACTTCCACCATTATCACTGCAGCCTATATTCCCCCGGATGCTGATGCCAAGCTTGCTATGAAAGAACTTCACGCAGCCATCAGTAAACAACAGACTGATCACCCGGAAGCTGCGTTTATTGTTGCAGGTGACTTTAATCACTCAAACTTAAAGTCAGTGCTACCCAAGTTTCACCAGCATGTTTCCTGCCACACCAGAGGAAACAAAACCTTAGATCATCTTTACACAAACATGGCGGGAGCTTACGTTGCAACACCCCTCCCCCACCTGGGACAGTCAGATCACCTCTCTTTGTTTCTCACCCCAAAATATGCACCCCTCATCAACCGTGTGAAGCCATCAGTGAAGACCATCAAGGTGTGACCACCCACCAATCACACTCTCCTCCACAGATGTCTGCAAGGCACTGAGCCGGATCAGCGCACACAAGGCTGCTGGACCAGACAACATCCCTGGACGTGTGCTCAGGGCATGTGCGGAGCAGCTCGCTGGGGTTTTTACAGACATTTTCAACCTGTCTCTTGCCCAAGCAGCTGTACCAACATGCTTTAAACGCACTTCCATTGTGCCAGTGCCGAAAAGCTCTAGCCCGAGGTGCCCTAATGACTACCGCCCTGTAGCACTCACACATCATTATGAAGTGCTTTGAGCGGCTGGTCCTGGAACACCTAAAAGACTCTCTACCATCCACATTGGACTCACACCAGTTCGCCTACTGCAGCAATAGGAGCACAGAGGATGCAGTTTCCATGGCACTGCACTCTGTGCTTACCCATCTGGACAATAAGAACACTTATGCACGCATGCTGTTTGTTGACTTCAGCTCAGCATTCAACACTGTCATCCCATCCAAGTTAATAGCCAAACTTGGAGACCTGGGCATCAACACTTCAATGTGTAACTGGATTTTGGACTTCCTAACTGACAGACCACAGAATGTTCGATCAGGATCCACCTGCTCCACGTCCATCACACTCAACACTGGTGTACCACAGGGCTGTGTGCCAAGTCCGTTTCTCTACTCCCTCTTCACCTCTGACTGCAAGCCTGTGTATGGATCTAATTCCATCGTCAAGTTTGCGGACGACACTACGGTGATTGGTCTCATCAGCAACAACGATGAGACTGCCTACAGGGAAGAGATCCAGCACCTGGCAACATGTCACGCTGATAATAACCTGCTCCTCAACACCACCAAATGAAGGAGCTCATCGTGGACTTCAGGAAAGAGTCAAGAGGCACACACGACACCATCCACATCAATGGAATGGCTGTTGAGCGTGTCTCCAGTTTCAAGTTCCTGGGGATCCACATCTCGGCGGACATGTCATGGACGACCAACACCTCCAGCCTGGTCAAGAAGGCTCACCAGCGCCTCTTCTTCCTGAGGACACTGAGGAAGAATCAGCTCTCCTCGGCTATCCTGGTGAACTTCTACCGCTGCGCAATAGAAAGCATCCTGACCAACTGTGTGGCAGTATGGTATGGGAGCTGCTCTGTTGTGGAGCCGGCAGGCGTTTCAGGATCCTCCGGACCAGGACCAGCAGACTTAAGAGCAGTTTTTTTCCCCAGAGCTGTCTCTTTACGAACTCAAACCCCGTTGATCCACTTCCCTCATAAACTGCTAACTCTCCTACCTCACATCTGCCTTCACTGTTATTTGCACTACCGACTGTTTATTACAGTAACAACTGTTTACTTATGCATTTTGCACCGTACTTCTAACTGTAATATGCAACCACTTTCCACTGCACTTTTACACTTTTATTCAGATAGCTCTGTCCATAATTTATTGCACTACCTTAATCCACTGCTGTATTCCTCATATTAGCCTAACATATTATTGTATACCTCTATCTGTAAAATTCTGTTTAAAGTAATAGCCATCTGTATATTATATTCATAGTACATATTCACCTGTAAATTCTGTTTATAGTAATAGCCATCTGTATATTTATTCACTGTACATATTCACCTGTAAATTCAGTTCTGTTTATAGTAATAACCGTCTCTCTATTTATACATGTTTATATATATATTCAGTACATTTCCATGTCCTGCACTTACGCAACCACTGTATATCCTGCACTTGCTGCTATTGCACTTCTGGTTAGACCTAAACTGCATTTCGTTGCCTTGTACTTGTGTAATGACAATAAAGTTGAATCTAATCTAATCTAACTTTATGGTAATGAGCAATGATGCGGTTCGGCGGCAACCAATCAGAATGTAGAAGTGCTCCGCTTGAGAGGATTCAAGAGAACGCAGTCCTGTAAACGTTGGTTCCGTCCACATTAGTTCCCAAGCAAAATGGAGGTGAGGTTGATCATTGCTGTGGCGGGTTTGATAAGAAGCCCCGCAACACTATTTATAGGCAACATTTTCGCGCTAGAACGCTTGTTTTTCAGCGGGAATGCAATCCATTTGCTCAAAACAACACCGATTTGACCAATTGCATTAATGCTGCACTTCAACCAGGACAGTTATTGTAATGTAGGCTGCATACAAATTAATATTAATGTTAATTAAAGACCACGGCTAGTAAACGTCTCCTATAAACTTAACCATGAACACAAAAGCCCTTGCGAGCTCTTTGAAGCTGCATTGAAACTGCAATTTGGACCTTCAACCCGTTTGTTCCCACTGAAGTCCATTATATGGAGAAAAATCCTGGAATGTTTTCCTCAAAACAAACCTTAATTTCTTTTCAATGACATGAGCGTGAGTAAATTATCTGGACATTTTTATTATGATGTTAACTAATCCTTTAAAAAGTTTCCATCAGGCGCTTCATATAGAGAAACGTTTAGGTCCTGTTTACTCCTGCTGTTAAGATGCGTTTTGCTCAATCGGATCACAAGTAGACAAGGGACACACATTCTCATTTACACCTGGTGTTTAATCTGTCTCTTTTATCCAATTTCAAACGCTTCTATCCTGATTTCTTCGAGGGGAGGGTCTATGGGTGGGTAAATGTATAGGCTTTTCAGATCTTTCGATTTATTGGACAAAATAAGCTCATGCAATTTACATATGAACACGTTTCTGAATGCTGTGAGTGTGTGTTAGAAATCAGGAATGGTGAAAGAAATTGTGCTTGGTATGTTTTTCATCTTCAAACCAAACTTGGGACTCCAGCCAACAAAGTTTAATTCCCGTCTGGTTAACACACTTCATATAACGTTTACACGTCAGTAGGCAGAAAGTGTATATTATTTATATTATTTGTATGTATGTATGTATGTATGTATGTATGTATGTATGTATGTATGTATGTATGTATGTATGTATGTATGTATGTATGTATGTATGTATGTATGTATGTATGTATGTATGTATGTATGTATGTATGTATGTATGTATGTATGTATGTATGTATGTATGTATGTATGTATATATATATAGTTTTAAAGCTGCAGTTTTAAATTGGAGTAATATTTCAAAATGTTTTACTGTATTTATGATCAAATAAATGCCTTGGTGAGCAGAAGAGACTTCTTTGGATAAAAAAAAAATAGCAAAACAAACTGACACAAATTTCTTTCACTACTTTATTAACATTGGTGCCTTACTCGGTTCAATGCCAGGACCTGGAAGCATTCCTGGAGTGATTTCATCTTCACAAAGTGGAGTTTCGCTGCCAGTAACAATGGAAGATGAATCTTATTTATGACACTTCACTAAACGCCCCAAAAATAAATGTTTAGACAAGGTTTATGTGATCTCTTCAGGCTTACAACTGCAAACACAAGATCAAATCTCTCTGACATTACAAGATCTAGATGTTCAGTGAGTAAAATCACCAGGGCTAAACACATCCATAAAGCCATTTTGACACATGCTGCAGAACATCAAATAAAAGAATGTTTGGTTGGAGATCTCAGAACATTTGCCCAACAATTAGTCACATCAATATTAATATTCGGAATTTCTCATGCCAGGAAGTCTGCCTTACTTTGTTAGAAGGATAAGTTTGACATGGCTGAGATTATTCAAGCTGAGCTTAACCCCTTACTGCACACCCCCCATTTTGGCAAGTGGGGCACAAATGACATAGCCTGGTCCTACCAGACTCTCATACATTTCATTTTCATTTCCTGGGGTGTGCTTATAATGTTAGAATGCTTTTTACATAAAAAAAAATGTGTCATAATTTATAAATAAAAGGCATTTTCCTACCCTGGTTTTAGCCCTCTGGTTTGAATGCTCTGTTTTAAGGGGCGTGTCTGCTGTGAGACTTCAGTGTAAACACCCACTGCTGTGATTGGCTAACATCTTTCCATTTGAAATAGCTAAGTATTACTCTCTCTTTTAGCGCGTTTTTACTATTACAGCTCTCATGGTTAACTAATCGTAAAAAAAATGTTACATTATATTTAGATCTATGGCATTATATTAATTATATTATGTTATGTTGAGCTCATGAATGCAGTGATCTCGTCATTGTTTCTGTACACTAACGAATGCTTTTATCTTCACTAAAAATGCAAACGAGATATAGTTAAGAGATTCATTGAATAAAACGTCACTGATAAACGCGTCACTGATAATCTCTCGCTTTTTGATTGACAGCGCGCTGCTCCAATGATTGCAAAGGGAGCTTTCTTTGATTACTTTCTTTATAGAATTGAATCACCGTTAAATAACAGATTATTTTCCTTCTAGTAAGAGAAACAACGCAACTTGAAGCTTGGTAGCTCAATCTGGTTTAACATCACATGGCCTATGTTACTAAAGGCTACCTATTCTATTGCATGTAATGCGTGAATCGGTGGGCGGAGCTAAACAAGCAGTGATGAAGTAGGCGTTGATATTCTTCTGCTAAGGCGGTGCTTGCCTCCCTTTGACGTCATAGATTCCCACCTTGAAAAACCTGTCGTTTGCTGGGCCTGGTGTCAAAAACAAGGACGTTTTCAGTTTTGAAACTAACAGGATATTCTTATAGTGCGATGACCTCTTATATGTCAAAAGCACAAGGAAAATTTGATTTCTCAGTTCATGACCCCTTTAAGAAATGAATGTCAATGCAACCTAGTTTTATCATAAACAGTGTCAAATATCGAAGCTGGAGTTTTAAATCTTTCTAATGATACTCAGTTTGTCCAGATCAAGTAAGTGTGTGATGTGTTTTAATGTGCAGTGAATGTTGAACAACAGTAATCTGGGGGCGTCGGCGATCTTTGCCTTTTAAGGGGTTAAACGAAAACTTTGAAGCAAGCTAAAAGTTTATCATCTCCTACTGTAATTATCCAACATTATTTAAAATAATTAAAAAAATTTAATTGAATTTCTCATGACCATTTTTATCCACTCTGACCAAACGTGACGTCGTTTATTTAACAAACGATCAAGAAAAGGTGATTTTCTTCATAACACCCCTTTAAGTGATAATTCTTACAGAGAGAGACCAACACGCTCTGTGTTGGATGAGCAAAGATTGTGAGGCTATATGTTCCAGAAAACAATCTGTGTTTGTTTCATTGTCTATAATAACAAACAAAACATAGACGATTCACATATGTGTATGACTTTACAACATTATAAAATGCTCAAGATCATAACATTTCAAAAAAATGTTTTATTCTTTCCCTGAAATCACTCCATATTGTCTGTTTATGTCTACATTCAGCATTCCAACAAATCACAGTTGTTGTATTTGTTTTTGTCTAACTTTAATGGAAACCGTACTTGGTCAAATAGTTCAGGAATCCCAATTTACAAGCTCACTTTAAATCTCGTCTGAACTATTACTACATTATTTAGCAAATCGGGATCATGTGACACCGAAGACTGGAGTAATGATGCTGAAAATCCATCATAGAAAAAGTTATATTTAAAAAAAAAGTGTTTTACTGTGTTTTTGATCAAATAAACGCAGTCTTGTTTTTTTCCAAAGCATTAAAGGATTAGTTCACTTCAAAATGAAAATGTCCTGATATTTTACTCACCCCCATCTCATCCAATATGTTCATGTCTTTCTTTCTTCAGTCGAAAAGAAATTACGTTTTTTGAATAAAACATTCCGAGATTTTTCTCCCCATCATAGCCTTCCATGGCAACCAAAATGTTGAAGGTCCAAATCAATGCAGTTTCAAAGCAAGGGCTTCAGAGCCAATCAGAAGAGCGTGTGGGCGGAGTCTCTCTGCAAGTGAACTCACTCGCAACCTAGGGTGCTTCTAAATTCTTATTTGTGCATCCTCGTTTCTTTTCCTAGCTTCCCTTCCTAGCTTAGCTCCACCCCTTCAGGATGCGAGGGAAGGACGCAAGGAAAAGACGCAAGGACGGAGGAATTGAATCAAGGGAAGTGATATTAGTGTCCCTAATAGCTCCCTTTAGCGTCACTTCACCGCTGGATTTAGCTTGCACATCGGGATTTGTGCACATTAGAGATAATTATTTATATTGTAATAGTTTCAACCTCCACAAAATACCACATTTGTCAGTTTTTTTTATATATTACCAGTTATTATTTACAATTAATTATTCGGGCAATTCCGCGGAAAACTGTCACATCCATAACACCAACACAATGCCATGGTATTTAGTTGGCGTTATGGATGTGACATTTTTGCGTGGAATTGCCCATTCCCAGTTATTAACTGCTTTTAATTTGTTTTATATAGTATTAAAGTTTGTTTAATTTTCTTTAATTTGCTTGTGCTTTGATATAATTCTGCAACTGTTCTACTACAGTTGTTGAAATTTGACATTCATTTGAGTCTTGTACATGTAAACAATAATGATAATTATAAATAATAATTCATAAACTGTGGCAAGATGTGAACGGGGAGGACAATTTATACGTGCATCACGCTTAGTCGATAAAACACCTGCGCATCCTCGCTCATGACTCCTCAGGAAGCCTCCTCACTCCTCAATACTCGCGGTGCAATTAGAGAGTTGAGATGTCCTACAAGATGGCGGAGCTCGATCGGTTTCCGGGTCATAGGATGGAGGATGGAGGACAGAGGAGCAAGGAAATGAGAGGGAAAAGCACCCCCAATCAATCAAAAAAATCACAGCCAATCAGAAGAGCGTGTGGGCAGAGTCTCTCTGCAAGCAACCAAATCAATCACAAACCACAGCCAATCAAAAGTGTGTGGGCGGAGTCTCACTGCAAGTGCACTGCACTCGCAACCAAATCAAATCACAAATCACAGCCGATCAGAAGTGTGTAGGTGGAGTCTCTCTACAAGCAACCAAATCAATCACAGCCAATCAGAAGTGTGTAGGCGGAGTCTCTCTGCAAGCAACCAAATCAATCACAGCCAATCAGAAGTGTGTAGGCGGAGTCTCTCTGCAAGCAACCAAATCAATCACAAACCACAGCCAATCAAAAGTGTGTGGGCGGAGTCTCACTGCAAGTGCACTGCACTCGCAACCAAATCAAATCACAGCCGATCAGAAGTGTGTAGGTGGAGTCTCTCTGCAAGCAACCAAATCAATCACAGCCAATCAGAAGTGTGTAGGCGGAGTCTCTGCAAAACAACCAAATCAATCACAGCCGATCAGAAGTGTGTAGGTGGAGTCTCTCTGCAAGCAACCAAATCAATCACAGCCAATCAGAAGTGTGTAGGCGGAGTCTCTCTGCAAGCAACCAAATCAATCACAGCCAATCAGAAGTGTGTAGGCGGAGTCTCTCTGCAAGCAACCAAATCAATCACAGCCAATCAGAAGTGTGTAGGCAGAGTCTCACTGCAAGTGCACTGCACTCACAATCAAACCAATCAATAACTAATAAATAATTGTATATACCTCAGAAAAAAATTGTTTGATTCAAAATTGGTGGATTAAAATGTCAATCGTACAGTGTTTTCGTTATGACATCACACTCGGCTTGCCGGGTCTCCAGTCGACTAAACTGACACCATAATGAGCAGCAGGCCCGTGACTCTCTCGGTGACAGAGTCGAGTAAAAATGCGCTTTAAGCAGAGTGCTTTCCCTGAAATAGTCCAGCTCACTGCACTCGACATGTGGCTCTCATTCCAGCCCAAGCCGCCAACACCAACACGGCTGCCAGAATCCAAAACCCAAGCCATAAGTGAGCAGAAAGAGTAGGCTAAAGCACATTTAGTCCGGCTGGAGGAGACAATTTCTGTAGTATAATTTTTACAGAATAAATCGTCCGAAGTGAACGAGTATACAGTAAAACTGCAACAAGTTATGATGACTTCTGAAAGCTTCAAAGGCCACAGACCCACATATGCATAACAAAACTCGTTTCCATCCAAATATGAAAGCTTGGAATGACTCTAGCCCTCATTGAGTTGGGGCGGCACAGGAAGAGGCCAATCACTTTTAGAGTGTGTTTTAGGTTCAGCGGGTTCATTTGGGGGGAATTCGTGTTCTGACCCTTCCCCCACATTCACTCCTGACTAACTCCGAGTTAAGTAAAAAATAACTAAATAATTCATCTTTATTCCACACTTCCCATGGGTGTGTTTGTATGTGCAAAAGGTAGAAGGATTTGTTTGGCGGAGCAGTGCTCTGATTGAAGGGGTATGGGATGGAAATTTGACTGATGGGGAGAAAGTTCTGCCCTGTTATTGTTTGTCTTTTCTGGGGTTCAGATGAAGAGATTTTAACCAACCCATTTAACACTGTGTCCTAAGCAGACGCGATGAGATCAGATCAGATTCCAGCGACAAGCAATTAGTCTGCCCATATCAGACGGGACACGACTAAAAGATGTGACAAAATCAATCACAGCCAATCAAAATAGCATGTGGGCGGAGTCTCTGCAAGCGCATTGCACTCACAACCAAATCACAGTCAATCAGAAGAGCCTGTGGGCGGAGTCTCTGCAAGCTCACTGCACTCACAACCAAATCAATCACAGCCAATCAGAAGAGCATGTGGGCGGAGTCTCTGCAAGCTCACTGCACTCGCAACCAAATCAATCACAAATCACAGCCAATCAGAAGAGCGTGGGGGCGGAGTCTCTGCAAGCTCACTGTACTCGCAACCAAATCAATCACAGCCAATCAGAAGAGCATGTGGGGGGAGTCTCTGCAAGCTCACTGCACTCGCAACCAAATCAATCACAAATCACAGCCAATCAGAAGAGCGTAGGGGCGGAGTCTCTGCAAGCTCACTGCACTCGCAACCAAATCAATCACAAATCCCAGCCAATCAGAAGAGCATGTGGGGGGAGTCTCTGCAAGCGCACTGCACTCGCAACCAAATCAATCACAAATCACTGCCAATCAGAAGAGCGTGTGGGGGGAGTCTCTCTGCAAGAGAATATTCAAACTCAAAATAAATTATTTTAACATTAACTAAAGCACATAATCAGATTATAATTGTAATACTTTGTATGTTATAGTTCTTGCTTCAGCCACGACGTTGCAAAAATAGAAACTAGAAAAATAGAATTGTCTGTCACTCGTCTAGTCTCCATCACAGACGGTTAGGATAAAAACTCTGATTAACATGAATGATGCCTTTTATAGAGTCTGGTTAGGACACAGTGTTCCCGTTACTTTTTTCCTTTTAAAAAGAGATTTAATTTGAGATCAACACATTCATTCAGAATAGTTTGGTTTAAAGAAGAAATATAATGTTTATAATTTCACAAATGTTTGTTATAAAAAGCATGCAACACTTCAATTCAGTCTGTGGATATTTCTGATTTGAAACAAAGGCCGAGCAGCGATTACATACTTTATTGGCAGGCTTGCTTCACTCAGGCTGCAGATGTGGCCAGCACTGCCCCAGACGCCCAGATGTTGCTTTTAATGTGTTTGTGTAGAGAGAGTGCTAAGCCTAGCATGGCAGCTCCACATGCCTTTTGTTCCCACCATAGCTGAAATACATCTCTAAACTACAGTACCCCTAATGCAGTGCAGAGCTGGTGGCCTGGGGTCATATTAGGATTTTTTTTCTTGTTTCTTTAGTGTATAATATTGCTTTTTGTGAAAAGAGAAATACCCCAGCGGGAATTTTTCTCTCTATCAGTGTCAGTTAGGGATGTGACGGTGAGGAAATTTTCCCACCGGTTAATCGACATGTGACAACCACGTTAATACCGGTATCACCAGCAGGGGATTTTAAATCTCTACTTCTAAACCGAAAGTAAACTGTGCATGGCCGCTCTGGCATATATACCAGTGCGAGGAAGTGCGAGTGTTTTCAATAAAAATCTTCCCTAGGAATGAACTGAAAACGCGCCGGTGGACACGAACCACGAATGACAGTGCGGCCGTGAACGAACGACAGTGCGGCCGTGAAAGAACGACAGTGCGGCCGGGAACGAACAACAGTGCGGCCGGGAACGAAGGACAGTGCGGCCGGGAACGAAGGACAGTGCGGCCGGGAACGAACGACAGTGCGGCCGGGAACGAAGGACAGTGCGGCCGGGAACGAAGGACAGTGCGGCCGGGAACGAAGGACAGTGCGGCCGTGAACGAAGGACAGTGCGGCCGGGAACGAAGGACAGTGCGGCCATGAACGAACGACCGTGCGGCCGGGAACGAAGGACAGTGCGGCCGGGAACGAAGGACAGTGCGGCCGGGAACGAACGACAGTGCGTCCGTGAACGAAGGACAGTGCGGCCGGGAAGAACGACAGTGCGGCCGGGAACAAAAGACAGTGCGGCCGGGAACAAAAGACAGTGCGGCCGGGAACGAACGACAGTGCGGCCGGGAACGAAGGACAGTGCGGCCGGGAACGAACGACAGTGCGGCCGGGAACGAACGACAGTGCGTCCGTGAACGAAGGACAGTGCGGCTGTGAACGAAAGACAATAAGGCCGTGAACGGAAGACTGTACGGCTGTGAAGGAACGACAGTGCGTCCTTGAACGAACGACAGTGCGGCCGTGAACGAACGACAGTGCGGCCGGGAACAAAAGACAGTGCGGCCGGGAACAAAAGACAGTGCGGCCGGGAAGAAGGACAGTGCGGCCGGGAACAAAAGACAGTGCGGCCGGGAAGAACGACAGTGCGGCCGGGAACAAAAGACAGTGCGGCCGGAAAGAAGGACAGTGCGGCCGGGAAGAACGACAGTGCGGCCGGGAACAAAAGACAGTGCGGCCGGGAAGAACGACAGTGCGGCCGGGAACGAACGACAGTGCGGCCGGGAAGAACGACAGTGCGGCCGGGAACGAACGACAGTGCGGCCGGGAAGAACGACAGTGCGGCCGGGAACAAAAGACAGTGCGGCCGGGAAGAACGACAGTGCGGCCGGGAACAAAAGACAGTGCGGCCGGGAAGAACGACAGTGCGGCCGTGAACGAAGGACAGTGCGGCTGTGAACGAAAGACAATAAGGCCGTGAACGGAAGACTGTGCGGCTGTGAAGGAACGACAGTGCGTCCTTGAACGAACGACAGTGCGGCCGGGAAGAACGACAGTGTGGCCGGGAACAAAAGACAGTGCGGCCGGGAAGAACGACAGTGTGGCCGGGAACAAAAGACAGTGCGGCCGGGAAGAAGGACAGTGCGGCCGGGAAGAACGACAGTGCGGCCGGGAACAAAAGACAGTGCGGCCGGGAAGAACGACAGTGTGGCCGGGAACAAAAGACAGTGCGGCCGGGAAGAAGGACAGTGCGGCCGGGAAGAAGGACAGTGCGGCCGGGAAGAACGACAGTGCGGCCGGGAACAAAAGACAGTGCGGCCGTGAACGAACGACAGTGCGGCCGGGAACAAAAGACAGTGCGGCCGGGAAGAAGGACAGTGCGGCCGGGAAGAAGGACAGTGCGGCTGGGAACAAAAGACAGTGCGGCCGGGAAGAACGACAGTGCGGCCAGGAACAAAAGACAGTGCGGCCGGGAACGAACGACAGTGCGGCCGGGAACGAACGACAGTGCGTCCGTGAACGAAGGACAGTGCGGCTGTGAACGAAAGACAATAAGGCCGTGAACGGAAGACTGTGCGGCTGTGAAGGAACGACAGTGCGTCCTTGAACGAACGACAGTGCGGCCGTGAACGAACGACAGTGCGGCCGGGAAGAACGACAGTGCGGCCGGGAACAAAAGACAGTGCGGCCGTGAACGAACGACAGTGCGGCCGGGAACAAAAGACAGTGCGGCCGGGAAGAAGGACAGTGCGGCCGGGAAGAACGACAGTGCGGCTGGGAACAAAAGACAGTGCGGCCGGGAAGAACGACAGTGCGGCCGGGAACAAAAGACAGTGCGGCCGTGAACGAACGACAGTGCGGCCGGGAACAAAAGACAGTGCGGCCGGGAAGAAGGACAGTGTGGCCGGGAACAAAAGACAGTGCGGCCGTGAACGAACGACAGTGCGGCCGGGAACAAAAGACAGTGCGGCCGTGAACGAACGACAGTGCGGCCGGGAACAAAAGACAGTGCGGCCGGGAAGAAGGACAGTGTGGCCGGGAACAAAAGACAGTGCGGCCGTGAACGAACGACAGTGCGGCCGGGAACAAAAGACAGTGCGGCCGGGAAGAAGGACAGTGCGGCCGGGAAGAACGACAGTGCGGCCGGGAAGAACGACAGTGCGGCCGGGAAGAACGACAGTGCGGCCGGGAAGAACGACAGTACGGCCGTGAAAGAACGACAGTGCAGCTGGGAACAAAAGACAGTGTGGCCGGGAAGAACGACAGTGCGGCCGGGAACAAAAGACAGTGCGGCCGGAAAGAAGGACAGTGCGGCCGGGAAGAACGACAGTGCGGCCGGGAACAAAAGACAGTGCGGCCGGGAAGAACGACAGTGCGGCCGGGAACGAACGACAGTGCAGCTGGGAACAAAAGACAGTGTGGCCGGGAACGAACGACAGTGTGGAAAGAACGACAGTGTGGAAAGAACGACAGTGTGGAAAGAACGACAGTGTGGAAAGAACGACAGTGTGGAAAGAACGACAGTGTGGAAAGAACGACAGTGTGGAAAGAACGACAGTGTGGAAAGAACGACAGTGTGGAAAGAACGACAGTGTGGAAAGAACGACAGTGTGGAAAGAACGACAGTGTGGAAAGAACGACAGTGCGGCCGCAAAAGAACGAAAGTGATGTAACCAGTGTTGTGTCTGAACACCGATAACATCGTCAAAACCGACTATCGCAACAAGCCTAGTGTCAGTGTTTCTGAACTCCTGAAACACGTCCATGGTAGTCTTGAGTTTTCTTCCGGGAACCGACACGTCACAATATTCCTCATTATAAGGTCAGGTCCTGGTTGAGTTAGTTAGTAGTGTGTTGAAACTGGCGGTTATGGTAAGGGGCGGGGCATTTCCCAAACACCAATCACAACACACTGCTCCAGCCCATCAATCATGGCAAATTGAGCTTTTCAGAAGGAGGGGCTTCATATAGACAGGAACTAAACAGAGCGTTACTGACAGATTGGGAAGAAAGGAGCCGCAACAATGGAGAATGAGGAAATAATCCACATTCAAGCAGGAAAACCTGCTCTAGTAAAGCCCAAAAAACACAATCAAGACTTGAAAGTGAAGCATAATAGGTCCCCATTAAAAAGGCAGATGTCTATGAAGTTTGCAAAAGGTCATGTAGAATAATAAACAACTTTCTTTTTTTCTGTAGAGCGCTAAAAGAAAAGTTCTGAAGACTTCAGGTCACTCTTTTCAACACCAATTCAATGAACAAAGCAGTAAAGATTTCAAGCTTTAAGAAAAATCATAAAATTAGCCCATATTCACTGTGTGCAACATCAAGTCCTCTGAAGCCATATTTGATCATCCTCACCTTTGACGGACTCATCTACCAAACGCATCGTTAGCACTGGTCATTAGTATTATGGTCACAAGTTCCGTCATTACCAACATTGTTCAACAAATTGCTGTTTCCCAAAACCATAGTTCCAACAAACAGCAGAGCCATTTTAACCTAAAAAAAAACACTGACTTCGGGACGATGGAAACGGAAGTGCTAAAATACTAAAACTCGATTTCTGGTTTTGGCCTACATAAATAGATCCTTTCAACACACAAAGTGCATAAACTGTAAACACAATTAAAATGGCTACATTTAAGTGGTTAAAGTGAATGGCTTCCTCTATGCAAATGAGCTGGAATTCATTTGATATCAACCGATTAATTAGCAGAAGTTATTAATACACCACCTCATTAACAACCCTGTGATGTGCAACAAAGCTACTGTGGTTTCGGGAAACAGTTGTGATTAGCTAGTTAATTTCTCCAACGATGCATCATACTACAGTGGTTAAAGGATTAGTTCACTTCAAAATGAAGATTGCCTGATATTTTACTCACCCCAATCTCATCCAAGATGTTCACGTCTTTCTTTCTTCAGTTGAAAAGAAATTAAAGGGTAACTTCAGTGATTTAGCATTAAGCTTTGTATTTAAACTGGGTCATTTATGCAGTATAAATGTGAAATTATTTTTGAATTTGGTGCCTTCTATATTGAGAAAAGACAGAAAATGTATTTTTGTCTGATGTGGATGAAAGACAACAACTCCCAGAATGCACTTGCTTCGTTGCCCTATGAGGCCACGCCGTACACCGTCGTTTTGATCTTCATAGTAATACAATCACTTCGTTCAGTTATGGTGCGTTCACACCGCCGTCGGCGAGAGCGTCAAAGTGGCCGGAAGTCATTCATTTTCAATGGGAGCCCGGCGGCGAGCGGCGGCGAGAGCGGCGCGGCGCGTCTTGGACGATTTGGGCGTCGAGGAGAGTTGGATTCAGGTCAACTTTATGGTAATGAGCTATGACGCGGTTCGGCGGCAACCGGCGGCAACCAATGGGAATGTAGTAGTGCTCCGCTTGAAATGATTCCAGAGAACGCAGTGCTGGAAACTTTCGTTCCGACCACATTAGTTCCCAAGCAAAATGGAGGAGAGGCTGATCATTGCGGTAGCGGGTTTCCCTATCATTTACGACGTGTCCCTGTTTGCGTAATGTTAATGTTAAAGACCAAGGCTAGCACCTATAAACTGCATGTTGAAATTAGACTAGCACTTCCAAGAACACAAAAGCCACACCACACAAATGGCTTTTAAATTGTTTATTTCATTAGCAAACATGCAACTATAATTAAGTACTACAACAACTATAAACTTTCACATTTAAATTATTTCATGATGTTATCTGTGGTCAGTCTGCACAAAAGTCTGCATGATTGTTTGCTTTGCAGCCCCTTTAAATGCAGTTTAAAAAAAGACCAAGCATTCGATCTACGTCAGAGCGACAGCGCGTCCACAGATCTTTCTACAACGTCGGTGGCAGGGCGGCCAGAGCGAAGTTTGACACTCTCGCCGGCGGCGGTGTGAACACACAGTTAGAGAATAAACACTACAATTAAAAACTGAACGTGTCTTTTCACTAAAGTGTGAGTGAGCCGAACGAAAGTCATGGCACAGACGCAGCAGGAGTCAGATTTCATTCCTCACGAAGAGCTGAGCAGAGCTGAGGTAACGTTAAGCGCCAATCTGGCACGTTTTCAGATCGCATATGGAAGCTAAACTATCACAGGAATTCACTGAAAAGTTGAAACACTCAACGCTTTACTCTGCATCGCTCCATTATGAATGTCCCTGCGGCCGTCTGTGTCTTACATTCTGTGCGTGAGATCTCTCCCCTATGGGCGGGTTGATAACATGCGGAACAGCTCCATCTACTGGCTGTAGTCTTTAGCCTCTGGCCAAAAAATCCTCCGATGACGCAAAATGACGATATTTGCGTCAATCGGAGGAATTTTTCCAGAAATAAAATGCATAATTCTCTCGTCTCGGGGATATGAGGGGGGAAGTACCATAATTTGAATATACTACCGGGTTTCTACTGTTATAAAGTCTAATGCTAAATCACTGAAGTTACCCTTTAAGTTTTTTTTAGGAAAACATTCCAGGTTTTTTCTTCCACATCATAGACCAAAATGTTGAGGGTCCAAATCAATGTCGTTTCAAAGGGCTTCAGAGGCTCTGCGTGATCCCAGACGAGGAATAGGGTCTTATCTAGCCAAACCATGACATTTTCCCAAAATTTTTTAAAATTTATATACTTTTGAACCTAAATTGCTCATCTCGCGCTGCTCTGCGCGCACCAGTGATTGTGCAATCACGTCGTAAATGTCACGCTATATACATAGGCGGAAGTACCGCCCCCGTGTTTACAAAGCGCACATGCGAAGACTAATACAAATGCCCTTTAGCAAAAAAGGGTAAAACAACGATGTAGGATGATTTTGAAGTTGAAGAGTGTTTTTGGAAAAGGGTGATTGTATTAGTCCCCGCGTGTTCACTTGGGGCGTAGGGGTGTCGAAATTAATCGTTTCTTCGATGCATCGCAATGCACACGAGGACGATTCAGTATCGGTTCAGTAATAGACCATAACCGATTATAATGTACTGACGCTTTTCTGACGTCATTTGTTGCGTACGTGCCTTGTCGCGGTAGCATACGATGACAGAGGGAGGCGAGACGCCGAGTGAGAGTAATTAAAAATGCTCAAACTACTTTAAAAGCTTACATCTGGGCACATTTAGGCTTGGTAAGCAGGACCTGGAGAAGACGAACGCTGTGTGTAAATCAAAGATATCTGATATATCAAAACGATTTCATTTACATTTGGGCACATAAATGTATCTCCGCTAAACGGATACAAATCCCATCTTTAATTCCCACACTATATGCAGATTTATTGGAGTTCACATCACCGAAAAACAACAGATATGAGCTGCATTTTATTGATCAGCAGCTAATTTCAAAATCAAAGACCGCAATAAGAGAGAATGCGGCAACAGCACTGGTCAGATCATTCAGTTTCTTTACTTTTAATGAATATGATTGTATGTTGAGCACTTTACTTTCGGTAGTTTGTGCGTTAGCTTGATGAAGACATACGCAGCTGCTCGTCTGCAGCAATGCGTGCTTCAGTGACGCTGTCATATCTGACTATGTCATATAGCCCATAACACACTCACACATACATTTTTTTAGCATTGTTGCGAGGAGTAAAATGTACATATGTGGTTTCAACAACCAGATGCATTTAGACGTTAGTTTTGACTGTAATGCAGCCCAGACCACTTGAACCGAATCGATGGCATGATAATCGTAATCGTCTACCGTGACCTTTCATGTTGCATGTTGAAGAGCAGCGCAAGATGAGCAATTTAGGTTAAAAAGTATATTCATTTTTATTTTGGCTAGATAAGACCCTATTCCTCGTCTGGGATCGCGCAGAGCCTCTAAAGCCCTTCCTTTGAAACTGCATTGATTTGAACCTTCAACATTTTGGTTGCCATGGAAGTCAATGGTGTGGAGAAAAATCCTGGAATGTTTTCCTCAAAAAATTTTTTATTTCTTTTTGACTGAAGAAAGAAAGACATGAACATCTTGGATGAGATTGGTGTGAGTAAAATATCAGGACATTTTCATTTTGAAGTGAACTAATCCTTTAAGTATGCAAGTCATGTATTTGTGTAGGAAACGCACCTCAGATCAGTCAGAAACGCTGAAAAGATCTGATGCATTGTTCACAAATCGGATAAAGCTGCTTCTCTCGAGAGATCACATGAACATACAAATTATCACAATAACGTGCATCATATCAGTCAATATCGATAATTATACCAAATGCCAAATCTGTTTCCTTCAAATTTAAAGGTTTAAAGATTTTGGTTTCACTTTATTTTGATTGTCCCTTTTGCTGACTATAAGTAACTTTGCAACTACATGTCAACTTATTCTACTAACTCTAACCTAACAGTCTACTAAAACTGTACTACACTAATGAGAGTTAAAGGTCCCGTTCTTCGTGATCCCATTGTTCAAACTTTAGTTAGTGTGTAATGTTGCTGTTAGAGCATAAATAATACCTGTAAAATTATAAAGCTCAAAGTTCAATGCCAAGCGAGATATTTTATTTAACAGAAGTTCCCTTTCAAAGCCTACAGCGAACGGCCGGCTTGGACTACATCCTGGTGCTTCCTTCATAAATGACGTCAGTAGAACAGTAGAACAGACTAACCTCCGCCCACAAGAATATGCGAAAAAAGGGGGCGTGGTCTTGTTGCTGTCCCACGTGGAGAAGAGGACGTGTCGCGTGGAGAAAAGGAAGTGGTGCGTTTGAGTGTGTTTGTCGCCATGTCGTCGAGACGCTGTTATTTTCATCCCGGAGTCAAATCACCTTTGTTTGGCTTTCCCAGGGACGCTGTAGAGATCATTGAGCGCATATATCTCCCGTTAAGAGGCGTGACCTTTCCACGTGCGCTAAGCTGCTGTCGAATCACAACACAGGAACCGTGACACGTTTGCTAAGCTGTGGTCAAATCACAACACGGGAACCGCTGGCACAATCAGAACTCGTTACGCATTTCTGAAGGAGGGACTTCATAGAATAAAGGAAGTCATCAGCCGTTTTTAGGACAGTGAAAACAGAGGTGTACAGATAAGTAAATTGTGTTAAAAATACAGGTTTTTTTTACACACGAAACATGAACACATGTTATATTGCACACTGTAAACACCATCAAAGCTTCAAATAAACACGAAGAACGGGACCTTTAATAGGTGTAATGTTACTTAGTGTCAACAAAAGGGACCATCAAAATAAAGTGTTACCAAGATATTTGCTACTCAGTGAAAGTTGTAAAAACCAGACAAATTGTGGTTTTAAACTATTCTTTATTATCAGAAAATGACAAACACTTGCCAAACAGATTTCACAAATTCGAGGTAGAATATTCAAAACATTTATAATAATAAAATAGTTTTGCTACATCAAAATAAGCACGAGTAAACATCCTCTTCCAGTAATTTTCTTTTTTGCAGTTTGCAATTAATAATATTACATGTTTTGTCGCCTAGAAATGCACATCTGACAGTAGTTTGAGTTGGGATGCAGATATAAATTTATGTTAATTTACAAAAACAGTAACGTCTGTAAAAATTGTAACAACCTTATGTTTATATATTCTGACTGTTTAATTCAAGCCTCTATACTTTTATTCAAATTAACCATTGGTCACCCATAGTATCATACATTTAGATCATGATAACCACAGGTAAAACCATGCAACTAAATTATATGGTTTCATCATAACCATCAAATCAATTCCCAACGGACAAAATCAAGCCCTGCCCTGCATTTTTTCTTGTTTGTGAAGCAGTTTCACTCGGATATGTGGGACAATAGGGAAGAAAAGACTATTGTGAATTATGTTTCATGCTGACTTTAATCCCTGGACTTCAATGTAAGATATCCAGTCCCCACACATAGCTTGCTGTTCAATATCAAGTTTACAAACCTTCCAGTCATAGTCACATATCACACAATGGTATAGATGGGAATCAATGGGCCCTATCATACACCCGGCGCAATGTGACGCCAGGCGCAACGCAAATGTTTTTTTGCTAGTTACAGCCCGACGCAGTTATCATTTTCACGTCTAGCTTCACGTTGTTTAAATGGCAAATGCACTCGCACTCATCTGTTCACCCATGGGCATGCTGGTCTGAAAACCAGGTGCGTTTAGGTGCGTTTAGGCGCATTGTTGGCGCGTTGCTATTTTAAGGAACTGAAAACAACTGCGCCATTGACCAACAAAAACCTGCTCTAAAGTCAATAGCGCAGTATTTTTTGTGTTATTTAAAGGGTGTGTTAGTAATATGTGCCTATAGGCAGTGCACAACGCGCATACACTCTGATTATTACACACAGGGATGCACAGCAGCGCACACACTTTTTCTTATATTACAAATAAAAGGATTCCTCTCTGGAGAAGCGTTCAGTCTTTCTGCTTGCATGTAAATAGTGAATCCACCATGGTGCGAGCACAACTGGCTTTTAAAGGGAATGGGAGATGAGACTTAGTTTATTGCACGTTATGCCACAAAAACACCCATGACTCATTAAGAGACTAGATACAACCCTTTTGAACCATGTGCCTGGCACACCGACCACTAAACTATCAAAAGTAGATTCGGACATGCCCTAAGTGCACCTGCGCCGTGCGCTTCAGACCATGAGCTCAGATCATTAACTAGGGCCAAATGTCTGTCCTTTTAATTAGTTGTCAGAATTTTACTCAATGAAAATTCACTTTCTTTATTCAAATACTGAAAAGTAGGCTGTGGCAAGAGGGGCGTGGTTCAGCGAGGTCGGCAAAGGGAGAGAAGAGACAGGTGGACGAGCGGTACATAAGTGGATCAAGTGCAGGATGACATACACCTGTGTCTCGTTGCAGTAATTGGCATGGGGAGACTGGATAAAAGCCAGATGGAAACGGGAAGCCGGGAGAGAGAGAAGCTGAGGACTCGTGTGGACGTGGGAGAGGAAGCTCTGGAGAGCTGGCCAGTATCAGCCATATCACCCTGTAGCCCAAGACTGGTTTCCCACTGAAGCTAAGCAGGGCTGAGCCAGGTTAGTACCTGAATGGGAGACCAACTGGGAAAACTAGGTTGCTGCTGGTAGAGGTGTTAGTGAGGCCAGCAGGGGGTGCTCACCCTGTGGTCTGTGTGGGTCCTAACACCCCAGTATAGTGATGGGGACACAATACTGTAACAAGCACCTTCCTTCGGAATAGACGTTAAACCGAGGTCCTGACTCTCTGTGGTCATTAAAAATCCCAGGATGTCCTTCGATAAAAAGTAGGGGTGTAACCCCAGCATCCTGGCCAAATTTGCCCATTGGCCCCTGTCCATCATGGCCTCCTATTCATCCCCATATACATACATACATACATACATACATACATACACACACACACGTGTATATATATATATATACACACATACATGTGTGTGTGTGTGTGTGTGTGTGTGTGTGTGTGTGTGTGTGTGTGTGTGTGTGTGTGTGTGTGTGTGTGTGTGTGTGTGTGTGTGTGTATGCATGTATATATATATGTAGAAATCATGGAGGGGTCTGAAATTGTCATCGTAGGTGCATGTCCACTGTGAGAGACATAATCTAGAAAAAAGAAATCCAGAAATCACAATGTATGATTTTTTAACTATTTATTTGTATGATACAGCTGCAAATAAGTATTTGAACACCTGTCTATCAGCTAGAATTCTGACCCTCAAAGACCTGTTAGTCTGCCTTTAAAATGTCCACCTCCACTCCATTTATTATCCTAAATTAGATGCACCTGTTTGAGGTCGTTAGCTGCATAAAGACACCTGTCCACCCCATACAATCAGTAAGAATCCAACTACTAACATGGCCAAGACCAAAGAGCTGTCCAAAGACACTAGAGACAAAATTGTACACCTCCACAAGGCTGGAAAGGGCTACGGGGAAATTGCCAAGCAGCTTGGTGAAAAAAGGTCCACTGTTGGAGCAATCATTAGAAAATGGAAGAAGCTAAACATGACTGTCAATCTCCCTCGGACTGGGGCTCCATGCAAGATCTCACCTCGTGGGGTCTTAATGATCCTAAGAAAGGTGAGAAATCAGCCCAGAACTACACGGGAGGAGCTGGTCAATGACCTGAAAAGAGCTGGGACCACCGTTTCCAAAGTTACTGTTGGTAATACACTAAGACGTCATGGTTTGAAATCATGCATGGCATGGAAGGTTCCGACATGCCGTACCATGGGTGCAGCGGCGCAATGATATTACAAAACGACTGAAAATAGGCTAACTTCCATCAACATAACCAACGTTCTATCAGTTCTATCTTCACAGTTTTGAACATTACTTGTGATCTAGGACGGTGAAGTCTATCCCTCACAGCCCTCATCTTCATGTGCAAAAAAGTCAATATGGTGACCAACCTGACTAAAGACCAGTTCAGAAAAAGATGAACGTTCTTGTGTGCATCTTGTGAACTTATATGAGGATTTTGTTTTTTACATTTCTGAAGCTAGACAGCCACTGTTGGAATGGAAAAAGTGACGTGAAATGTCTTCTTTCCCAGCTAACAAAAATATACTAAGAACATTTTGCTAATGTTAACATTAAAGGGGTCATAAACGGAGAAATCAAAATTTCCATGTGCTTTTGACAAGAGGCTATAACAGTATAAAAGGCACTTTCACACTGGACGCGTAACGAAAAAGCGAAGCAGAAAAACGAATATTTTGTCTGCGAATAGTTCGCGTCAAAACCTCACATCAGCCGCGATGCAAGTTTGTGACGTTTCAGAACTCCAACATTTCAAAACATCCACGGCGACAGGTGAGAAAACACGGACACTTCCTCATTCAGTGAAGACGAGCTTTTCATTGTATTAAAAGACCGAAAAGAAGGTTTTGGGTGCACCCAGCCTTAAAGAACAGAGTCTGAAGGGGAGTGTGCTAATCTTGTACAGGAGCTAAAACTTTATCATGGCCGGTTCCACACTTACTTTCAAATGTCTGTGGGACAATTTGAGGAGCTCCTCCAGAGACAGTAGCACCGCATCTGACGAGACAAACACACACTTCAGGAACCAATCGATCCGGAGCAGCTGTGTTTCCAGCTATGTTTCCAGTTGAGTCACAATGTAAACATTAAAGTGCCACAGTCGTACTGACGGAAACACATTCACTTTCTATAGTCGCGGACACAATTAGCTTTAGAAACAAATCAACAAGTTTCATCTCAAAAGGTTATGATATAGTTGTCTGTAGTCTACAGTGGGCAAACACAGCTGCATCTGTACAGCTGTAAACACAACTACAGCTGTAATCTTGTGAGAAATGCGATACCTGGCAAAGGTTAATGTTGATTGAATAGCTAATGACATCAACTGGACATTTTGTGACCTTTGTTTTCTTGTATGTGATTGGTTTAAGCCTGTTCTGTTGCTGCGAGTGTTAAAAAAGCCGACATCGAAACAGTTTTTTCGCCACTGCACATTCTAGTTCGGTGTGGAAGTACTTATTACACAAACAGCTGATCAAAAAACAAAATCATTGCGCGAATTATTCACGCGTCAAAATCGCGTCCAGTGTGAAAGGACCTTAAGAGTATCCTGTAAGTTTCAGAATGGAAAACTTCCTTGTTAGTCCAAAAACAGTTTTTATTGTAACCAAGCCCAGAGAACGACTCATTAGGTGAAAGACCGCCTCTACAGAAGAAGATCAACGCCTACTTCATCATCATCACAACTTTGGCCCCGCCCACTGGCGTGTTAGTGAGATGACAAGGAGAGAAGAGCGATACAGGATCATTGGACTAAAAATAACATTACCTTCCAAAGGATCCTAATGCTAGGAATGTGCTTATTTATTTTCAACAATGTGAATGTTTCAGTTGAGCATTATTTATTTGTATTCGCTACATTTCACTGTGGATTATTTGGGAAATCAGTCGCAATTTCGGCGCAAGCTTTGCAAACAGACTTTTACGATATGGACTCGATGGTAATGCCACAACATCTCAGTAACCGTGTTAATTCTAACGCCTGATCTGAGACCAGTGATTTCTGATTTGTAATGATTCATGTACAGTCAGATGTTATTTTTCTATGTGTCAGTAAATCAACCCAGTGACTAAACGCTCAACTTCACAATCGCTGGAGCTGTCAATCAAACAGTGCAAGTTTATCAGTGACTGAGTTCTGGACTCATGCCAAAACTCCCGTAATAATCAATGACTGTTAGTTATGATGAAAGCATTCGTTAGAGTGCAGAAATCGAGTTACAATGACGAGATCCTGCATTCATGAGCTCAACATGTCTGTGATCGGCTGCAATGCTCATCACTGAAACCTTTCATGCCACCATCTGAATATAATGCCATAGATCTGAATATAGTGCTATAATCAACACTTTTCACGATTAATTAACTTTGAGAGCTGTAATAGTAAAAACGTGCTAAACGTTTTTGAGAGAGTTCCACATGTAATACTCTAACTATTTCAAATGTAAAGATGTCGGCCAATTACAGCAGTGGCCGTTTACACTGAAGTCTCACAGCAGACACGCCCCATCAAACAATGCAGTCCATGACCCCTTCAAGTTATAATGTTTTAAATGTGTTTTCTTGGTTATGTGAACATGAAGGGAACATTCCATTTGATCATTTTGCAGACATTATCGGAATGCTAGTTTTGAATGTTCTCTGAACGTTCCAAAACAAGTAACATTTAAAAAAATGTTAGGCAAAATGTTCTATGAACAATGTATTAATAATAAAAGACCAGATAACTTTGAACAAACATACTATTAAAGCTACACTGTGTGATATTTTCCCCCATCTAGCGGTGAAAAGGTATATGACCATCGAGTAAATATTAGTTTCTGTTCCTCCCAATTCCTATTTCGTTTCAACTCCTACGGTAGCCGATTTAGTCCAAGATTAACATGGCTTCCAGTTCGACCTCGTCCATTAGTGTTGATTTGCCTGTTGTGTTGCCGTCTTAATTCTCTTTTTCGCTTCCTTGGCGACTCTGTTACATATCCTCGAGAATAAGAGTGATCCTCCATCAGCAACAGACTTTCAAAAAGGCTTTCAGGTTTTCATATAGCAGTCTCAAGCAATCCCCCTCTTCACATTCGACACGGTGCCATCGAGTGTTAAAACGCGAAAGGCGAAGCTTGAATTTACGGGTATGTCCCTCTTTGGCTAATGTACTTTCAAGATAGAGGGGCAACATGGCGACCCCCATTCGAACCCCTTACCCGTATGTATTTTCAATGGCATATTATAAACTTACGAGAATACTTTATTACTTGAAAGAAGTAAATATACATTAATGAGCACATATTTTTGAAAGAACTAAGTGTTTTTAGCTAAGAATAAACTAAAAAAGTTACACAGTGTAGCTTTAATGTTACTGAAAATAAATATTAATGTTAAGATGATCTTGCCAGAATCTTAACCAACGTTATGAGAGTGTTCTCTGTTAGCTGGGACTGTATCATTCAGGGTTGAAATGACATGAGTGTGAGTAAATAAATGACAGAACTGTCATTTTTCCTCATAGAACGCAAACTGGGCTTTTTAGAACATAGCAAAATCCACATTTCATCACATACATCTGAAGCAATGCAACCCATTCCAACCTTGCATTACGTACACAACTGCGGCTAGAGGTTTACAATCAATTAACATGTCTGCACTGCGACTCCTTGTGCCAGAAAGCATGGAGAAGGAAGCGTATCAGAGTGAAGATCTAATGCTCTGTTAAGCGAAGCTGAAGCAGGATAAGGCCAACGCTCAAAGAGCCGAGCGGCAGAAATGGGCCTAGCAATCTCCTCGCATCAGCCTCAGTCGGATGTGACAATCAGAGGATCCTAACGAGATGATTTTACGGTTCGGCTGCCCCCGCCCCTCGGCCCTGCTCATCCACACTCATGCTCTGTTTACGCTGGGGGCATCGGGGTGCCATCTTGGGCACAACTCACTTCTATTCCATCTGACTGCTCGCTGCGCCACACACACATGCATATGGACACACGAAGGCATGGCGAGAACGCTCGCATCTAGACAGAGGCCTGCTTCTCTGAAGGAGTCCGCACTCGGACCAGAAAGGAGAGGAACAAGAGGGCGAGACGTTATCAGATAAGAATGAAAACAATCGTTCCGGTCCCAGCATGCCTTTGTCATCAACGTCGAGAAAGCTGGATGAAAGAGAATAAAGCATGATGCCACTTCTGAGACACGACTGCAGCTTTATCTGAAACATCTGAACAGCAACAGGAAACAATAGCTCACACTTATAAAACCAGGCTGAGCGAGAGACCAAATAAACATCTAGAGAGGAGAGCATTTCAAAGTTTTACAGTAGGGATGGGGCCAATATGATAGCTAGGGGTGTAACGGTATACAAAACTGACGGTTCGGTACGTACCTCGGTTTTGAAGTCATGGTTCGGTACAGCAGGGGAGAGAAAACTAAATATAAAATTGTATTAACTTTTTTTTTTTTTTTATTAAACAGTGGTTTACTGAACAAATTGTGTCTGTCCTCAAATTAATTCAATTATAGCTAAAAATTATCTCTGCCAATTCTTTAAAGTGTAAACTATATAGGGTGCCCTTACTTGCACATTACTATAATATAACAACAGAGGCCAAACTATTATCCTAAATTCAGTAGCCATTTACATTTAAATTTAGATATAATAATCAACACTCAAATAACACATTGTATGCAAACATGTAAACTTCACATAAGGCAGTTTTTGTATTAGCTTCTAAATGCAAATTTATAAATCCAATTATAAAATTATGTTTTTACTCCAATTAGTTGTTGAGATAATCATTTATACACAGTGTCTGTCATTTTCATGATTTATTTAAACATACATGAAATAATCAAGACTTCAGTAATAGATTAAGTAAAATATAATGCATATATAGGCTAATATAGAGCATATATTTGGTGAAAGAGTTCATCATCTCTCTAGTGAACTAACAGCTGTGGACACTGAATGACTCCTGAGGTAAATGTAATGCTACGTGACATTACAAGCTGTTTTATGGACGTCTTTTCACCGTTGAAACACGGATCGAATGATTACACGACGTATGATACGTTTCAGTAATGCCAAGTTCAGACTGCACAATTTTCAAACTCGTCACACGGATCACTGCTCTTTTCACACTGCTTGACTACCTGGGGTAGCATTCAGTCACTGCTGTGTTCACACTGCACGGTGGATCGGCGACAGGAGGTTTCACACTGCATGACTTTACAATAGGAAGAATTACAGACAACTCTCTCCGGTGCGCAAACTACGTTTCACAACCAAACACACGTGAGATATAAACAATGCGAGATCACGCGTGCGTCAGACCGGAGTTCTCGCGTGAGACTGAAATTGTTAATAAAAATGATAAACTGCAGTTATTTTGCGATCCAAATTGTCTGTGCTCTGATTTGCAGCAAAAAAGAAAAAAAGATTATGGCGAAGGAAATGGTTGAGGAGACGCGGGGAGCAAGGATTGAGTGTTCTGCAAAGAGAGTTTGAGGTAAATAAATATTTTTGCAATGTGCTACTACTGCGGCAGGTAAAGCTAATGATTGTGCTTTGTTTCTGTTTGATAGAATTATAAATATATCTATTAAAATACTGATATTCTGGTCTATAACTCCTCCCTGAACCTCCCGCTGCCCTGTATCTTGCTCTCTCATTGGCCGTAGGTCATCGCCAATGTCATTTTCAGTCAAAACACATTTCACACAGCAGGATTTTGAACCGCCGACAGGTCCTGATATTTAGAATGCCAAATATCTCACGGGCGTCGGCGTCTCATCGGCGATTCTCTCTGATCGCGTCTTTGATCATTCACACTGTGATTGTCACTCACGTGCACGAGCACCGATTTGCCTATGATTTCGGGCATTTGTCTGGGATTTCGCAAAAACCTGTCGGCAGGTCAAGATCGGGTCTAAAATCGGGCAGTGTGAACTCGGCATAAGTTGTAATGTATACTTCAACACATATTTATTCTTTGACCAGGAAGAGATTATCGCATTCACTCGTGCCGCGCTGCTGCTTGAACTGACGCGCCTATACAGTGATATGTGTCACGCCACATTAAAGAGCGTCAAAGCAGCATTTATCGTTTGAATTTCATGATAAAATGGACTGAATACTTAACATGTTTGTGTGGGAACTTGGATTGAAGTGTGTTCCGCACGTAAAACAAGCGTCTGTTAAAGATTGCATTCGGAAACCGTTCGGTACACGTGCACCGTACCGAAAGTCCTGTAGCGAAACGGTTCGGTATGAATACGTGTACCGTTACACCCCTAATGATGGCTGAAAATAATTCTTACTATGGCCGATAACAGATATGATGGCCGATTTTCTACATCTGCAGTGTTAAAGGTCCCGTTCTTCGTGTTTTTTGAAGCTTTGATTGTGTTTACAGTGTGCAATATAACATGTGTTCATGTTTCGTGTGTAAAAAAAAACAACAGTATTTTTAACACAATTTACTTCCCTGCATACCGCTGTTTTCACTGTCCTAAAAACGGCTGATGACTTCCTTGTTCTATGAAGTCCCTCCTTCAGAAATACGTAACGAGTTCTGATTGTGCCAGCGGTTCCCGTGTTGTGATTTGACCGCAGCTTAGCGCACGTAACTTGCACGGAAAGGTCACGCCTCTTAACGGGAGATGTATGCGCTCAATGATCTCTACAGCGTCCCTGGGAAAGCCAAACAAAGGTGATTTGACTCCAGGATGAAAATAACAGCGTCTCGACGACATGGCGACAAACACACTCAAACGCAACACTTCCTTTTCTCCACGCGACACGTCCTCTTCTCCACGTGGGACAGCAACAAGACCACGCCCCCTTTTTTCGCGTATTCTTGTGGGCGGAGGTTAGTCTGTTCTACTGTTCTATTGACGTCATTTATGAAGGAAGTACCAGGATGTAGTCCAAGCCAGCCGTTCGCTGTAGGCTTTGAAAGGGAACTTCTGTTAAATAAAATATCTCGCTTGGCATTGAACTTTGAGCTTTATAATTTTACAGGTATTATTTATGCTCTAACAGCAACATTACACACTAACTAAAGTTTGAACAGTGGGATCACGAAGAACGGGACCTTTAATGTTGACAGTGTTTTGTTGTAGCAATAGTTTTAGTCGTCTGACCAAAATGTAATATCCCAAAAAAATGTCAAACTGCAGTGGACTAAACTTTATTCAAATAAAAAAAAAAATTCTTTAAAAAAGCAATGTATGTAGTTATTAGTTGGAAATCTTGCCTTCCGCCATCATTTTGAAATCTCAAAGCACATGGCATGGAGTGTGTGAAATCCAGCCAGGTTATGAGATTTTGAGCCATTTGGAGTCAATAATGAGATCTTGTGCAACTAATTATCAGGTGACAAATCAACATCTGCATGCACAAATGAAGTATTAGCTATTGTTAAGATGTTAAACAGATGTTCACCTGTAATCCGTTAAAGCAAATTGAAATCGTAATATTTGTTGTGGAAATAGCAGATTAAGCTCATATATATTTATATATGCAATGCATTTAAGTGAGCTAATCACTAGAAACTAGAAACGTGGTTCACTAGCTCTTTTAGGTCAATCCCCAACAAACTACGATTGGTCACTTGCAGTCTGCATTCTTCATAAACCATTGCTTGTGTGTTGTTATTGTCTTGCAATGTTGTTTGCTCTCGGTCTTACAGCATGTTTTAAAAATGATCATCATGATGGACCTTTTTCCATCTCAACTTCGTTACTGAACAAAAGCCAGTAATTAAAGAACGTTATACTGACAAAATTAACACTGTTCTTTTGTTCGTGTTCTCAGCGAAGCTCCAATAGAACATGCATAAAGTAAAATCAGACTTTGAAACATTTGAATGAATGTCAGGTCACTTTTGTTTTAAATTAATTCTGACCTCCATTTTGGAACAATAACACAACATGCACGCTTTATATGTTTTTTCTGTATTTTATTTCATTCTTTTTTTCTCCAATAAATGTGAGACACAGCCCTAAAGGAGGCAGGCGACCAACATCCCTGCTTCCTAAACTTCACTTCTTGACACTTTTATTGAGGCAAAATAGCCACACTAGATTTGCAACTCTGACTATTCTTGTCCACTCTCTCTCTCTCTCTCTCTCTCTCTCTGAATGATTAGTGTTAGGACTGACAGAGTGCAGCAGTCCTGCCCTGCCCCGGCCAGAACAGTAGTCTGGAATACTGAGAGATTCTTCTTTCAGCAACCTCAAAAGCAGCCAATCACAGCACTCTAGCCCCGGGGCTGGCCTCAGCCAGCCAATCGGAAGAGCTTCTGTCTGTCACCTGACAGAATGTGCCCCTGTCCATCAAGCGAGTCATATATAGCCCATTCCAGCAGCCTGAGACAAGGCTGTGAGTGTGTGTGGGACCGGCTGAGGACTCCGTGTACCTACAGTTTGCTTTGTGACCGACTGTGTGTGCTTGTGTGTGGGTTCGGGAGCAAATGAACGAGTTTGAGAGAGGGAGAGGGGAAAAATGTATGCAAGAAAGACTGCTTATGCTGGAAGTTAAGGACTCAAGAAGGACTTGGAGGCTACTTTTTGATAAGAAAAACGTTTTTTGGGTCACATTTATTGATAAAATCGCCGTTCTCAAAACTGCAAGTGTGCTCTGGTGACCATACGATGGGAGGTAAGTACTTCAAGCTCATTTCACTTCCTAACCTCTTCTTTTTTCTCAGTTCTATCCCTTTGTTGTGGCTCAAAAGTCGTTTCGAGTGTGACGCGGCGGCGCGCCGTGCGCTTTCACTCCGGCAGAGTTCATTCAGTGCATTCCGCCGTTATGTGCTTGTTTGCTTTTCTGTTATCTGAGTTCTGAATGAGGGCTTACGCTTTTCACACGCAAAGAGAGACAAACCGTGATGATCCCTATTAGTTCCACCACCGCAGCTACTCGTATCGCTGGGAGAGACACCAGAGAGGTTTGTGAATGGGCAGGTTTGTTGGAGTTGAGAGTTGCGGGAGAGTTGCGGGACCTTCAGAAGCGAGGTGTGTGTGCTGGTGGGGGTTAAAGGCAGACAGAGAGACAAAAGCGTCAGACCCCCTCCAGACAGACTAGGTCAAGCTTCATCCAGGACCGGAGCTGTGTGGGGTCATAGTGAGAAAGACGGGTTAGCGAGGGGCCCCTAAGGGTTAGAGGTTGCCAGACTCTTGCTCTCGAAAAACGAAAGAGGGCGAAGAGTGTGTGAAGCTGGATTCTCACTGTTTTGGTTAGTGCTGGGACGTAATATCGTGAAGAGCTGTGCGAGGGTGCAGTGAGTTCACTTTAACTACTAAAACAAGAGGGAGGGAAAAGGTCTGTAATTATGACACAGAGTCATAATTTGTTTTTTTTCTTTGTGCGTGTGAGTGTGCGTTTGAGTGTGTGTGTGTGGGTGGGGGTCACAAGGGTTGGAATGTATTGAGTGACAGCAAATGCTGTCTACCTATTTTTTCCCCTTCACACAATGCTTTTGTCCAAAGGTCTTAATCCATAAAGACTTCTTCTGCCGGCGCATTATTGAGTCCTTAACGCATCACAAACTAGTTAAACGAGCAAAAGCCTGAAGATACAGTATTTATTCCTGGATAATCAAACAAACCAGCAGCGCTGGCGTGATTTTAATCTTCAGAGGAACCCGTCTGACGCAATAAAACGTGTTTATGTCCAAGAATGTCCTGCTCAGGATACAGACAGTGTTTATGGCAGACGCTTTGAATTACCCAACATGCAGAGTCTTGTTCAGTTGTTCCAATACAGGCACAAACACACGCACACACACACACACACACACACACACACAATAGTACCCCCCCCCCCCCCCCAACCAACTTTACTCACTCATATACAGACTATTTGACTGATCCCGTCAAAGATCATATCAGCGCTTGACGTTCTTTGAATTAAGAAGAGACCCACGCTTAGGGGAAAAAAAAGGATTCAGTCTCCAGCCAGCCAATACAAAGCTCGCACACACACACACACACACACACACACACACACTCTGTGCGCAAGATTATCAGACAGCTCTGAGTCTGGGGGGATGGGACGTCAGGGGCGGGAGAGTGTGGGACAGGATATGGAAGTCTTTGATGCGACTGCAAGGCGGACAGGAAGAGCGCCCTAATCAGACCCACCGACCAAGGACTCAAACGGCAGACCCAGAGCAACACGCTGTAAAACCTGTCTGAGTAATGCACACACACACAACCCGAAAAACACTTCATCCTGTCCTCCTTTCTCATTCCCCGCTCATTCTAATACGGCGGCCTAATCCATCCACAGGAATCCTGTCCGGCCCCCTCACCCCTGCTCTGATTACACACCAGACAGGTCAGCCTATTGTAATTTAGCCGGACCTGCAGATTACGGCACCCCTCCATCGCAGATGTGCCACTGCGGTTTAACCCACATCTGTTCGACGTTCCACTTCTCTGTCCCGAACGTGGGAAAAGCGTGCGCTCGCAGAAACGACACGCTGTAAATATCGCGTCGCTCTTTCAAGTGTTATGTCGTTACGGCACTGTGAAGGTGAAATTACGAGTTCACCATCATCTATGCACTGTTTCAGTGGCCGTTTGAGGTGTAAGTCGTACAATCCTTCAGTAGTTTACGGTCTTCTCACAGCCCGATCCTACACAAGCGTGTGAAGTCGTAAAGAAATACCTTTTCGCCCTGTCTGAAGTTAAAGCAGGGATAGTGCTTAGGCTTCAGAAGATAAGAATGGTCTTATGCTCACATACAGAAAACGATTTTAGCGGTCCGAGCTGGAATGAATGAAACAGACATAAGTAAAGAAACTAGGATTGTCTAAAATCTAAACGCGTAGATTGTATCGCATCAAGACCGGTAGGGATGCAAACCTTTGAACACATAAAATGCATTGTATTGTAAGTGCAAAAACAGTTTAGCAAAGCCAAAATGAGCCAACTATCCTTTAAAAAGGGTTAATGTTTATTGGGCCATAAGGTAAATCCACTTTAATACAGGCATTTTGCAATTTGTGCTAATTTAGTATGAAGTAGAAATGTAGATGAAATGGTTAAAAGTACCCATTTTTGTCAAAGCACTGGCTCTCTTATGGGAAAAATAGGGCTTCACTGCTTCTAAGATCAATAAAAACAAATTGTCAAATTGCACCTACTTCGTTGACTGTTTGTTTGTGTACATCATTTGTGTAGATCAAATCCACTTTGAAAAGGCAAATGATACTGAGAAAGACACAGGAAGGGATTGAGTTGTGGAAGAGTGCAGCATCAGCTGTAGATAAGGACAGCCTGGACTGAAGTTTCTAACACATTACCGAAGCACCTCAGAAGGAAACGCAGACGTGTGTGCGTGTGTGTGTGTGTGTGTGTGTGTGTGAGACAAGCAGAGATGAAACAGTGGAGCCGGGAGTGAAGATGGCAGCATGAGGAGGGGAGCGTGTATGATAATGCTCTTAACCGGCACAAAGGGAAGAGAGTCAGAGCGGTGGCACTGCCAGCGCTGTGGTTAATGCTTTCCGAGGGCCTGTCAAGCCGCTCGCTCGCTCTAATCCACTGAGCTTTAGTCGCTCTTTGAAATGTGAATGGAGAAGCCTCCTGATTTCTTTGAGATCAACCCACAGCCATCGAGTCATTTCAGCATCTTTGCACTAAACTCAAAACGCTTAAGTTAAGTACTTTACGAGTGCCTCATTAGCAAAGAGTCGCGGACGTGCCGCGTTTATCGAGTGCATTGGATAGTAATGCATGCAAACGACCTAAGACTGCCTTTCACTTGAATGCAAGTGTGTGTTTTCATGTTTGATTGACGTCATTTGATAACCCACTTCCAGCTGACTGATCATTATTGACACTAACGGTGATGTGAAAACAGTAACTCGCTCACACTTACAAAGGGATACATCAACATTTAGTAACCGTAATTGCCCCACAGCTTGAGCGTATCAGTTTTTCTCTCTTCCACAGCCGCATTAGTGAGACGCGCGTGTGTTTGTGGTGATAAAGAGCATTCGGACGCGAGCGATGGAGATTAACTTCAGTTTGAAGCAAACACTGTGGCGGCGTGGCGTCTATGGAACAGATTAAACCCGGATTAAACATCCAAATCAAGTGTGTGTGTGTGTGTGTGTGTGTGTGTGTGTGTGTGTGTGTGTGTGTGTTAAGCTTTTATTTGGCTCCGCGCATCTTTGGGCAAACACTAATTTAACGGCGCATCACCTCATCAAGGTTATTTTACGCTTTATTAATCTTCAAAAAAATAAGTGCAAAAAAAGAGTTTTGATTTCTTGAGCATTTTATGAAAGAATTACCCAAAAATAATGCCTTAAATTTTGAAGCACACTAGGTTATGTATAGACAGCAAGACCAATCACAATTTAGTATGCAAATAGTTACGAAAAAAGAGAACCAATCACATTCAGTATGCAAATGTTACGATGACGTGTAACATTTTAAATTCTAAACATTCTATGAATGTACGTCAATATAGCTTAAGCTAAGATATTAGGCTGACATTATATGCATAAATTAGGATGGGCTGAACTAACGTTATATTTAGCGTTTAATATTTCGGATTAGAGGTTCAGGAGAAAGCTGAATGTTTGAGGAATATCAGTACAGTTTTTTTTTGGTGCATTCCTCATTTCAAAGGTGTCTGTTTTCTGACACTTGCAATAAATAGGTCAGTGTCTAAGTGTCTGTCTCTCTCTCTCTTTTCTGCAGAACGGCTGAGAGTTTGACTGACGAAGAGAGACGCGTTGATGGAGGAGTGAAAGTCGTTCGGCTCTGACCCCCGAACAATGAGCTCCGACGTGAAGGGAGCAGACAGCCGCCATCATGGAAATGTCACGGCCAACATCAGAGACCAGACAGCCTCTTCTTTCATTCCCTTAATCCACAATCCCTCCTCTCCTCTCCTCTCCTGAGCGGCATACATATTCAGCAGCTCAAGTCCTCACCATTCTAATGAGGGCTAGACCAGCGGGCTATGAAAGAGAGGAGAGATACGGGGAGGTTGGTGGGTGGTGGATGGGTGGGTGGGGGGTTTAAAAGAGAGGAGAGACCGTCTTTGAACTCCCAAAGAAAGAGAGAGATGATGATGAATAGATGGATGGTGATGAGAAGGAGAAGGGATCCAGATCAAATGCTCCAGACTCTATACACAGCAGGGTTAGTTGTGTTCGATTTAAACATCCTGTTATGTTTCATTCAGTCAGGCACTTTAAGGCTGAAGTGTCAATTTTTGTTTTCGATGCATTCCAGTTTAAAGGGTTAGTTCACTCGAACTGATAATTCTGTCATTTACTCACTCACGTCATTCCAAACCGGTTCTAAAAGAAGTCAGTAGAATGTTCACGGCATGATGTACGTGACCAGAGGTTTGGAATTAAATGAGAAAAAAAATTTTTTTTTTGCAAATTTAATATGCAGAGATACCTTTGCAGTTCCACTTGGCACGAGTACTAGAAAAACGAGAAAGTCCAATCAAAAAATGTAAAATTGTTATAGAAGGGAGATAATTCCAGTAGTGAAATAATATTCAGAGGTACATTTTTTTTTTTTAAATAGCTGCTTTTGCCTATTTTTTTTTTCATTATTGTCTGATTAGGCAGGTTTTAGAAACAGACAAATATCAAGGATAATTTCCTTTCTAATTTAATTTTGATCAATCTAACAAATGCCAGTTACATATTTTCAAATAATTTAGTGAATAGTGAAGTCTAATTAAATACTGCGTAAATTTGGTGTTCATTTAAATTAAAAAACTTGTACATTTTATTTACTATAATTAAATGTATACATGGTTGCTGAATGGATTTAAATAGGCAAATACTTAGCGGCATCTAGTGTTGAGGTTGTGAATTGCAATCGCACACCGCTCACCCCTCCCTTTCGAAGCACAGAGAAGTTACGGTGGCCTACACAGGACAAAGATGTCGTCGTCTAAGAGAGAGAGGAGAGTAGCTAACGCTCTGTAGAGCAGTTTGTCCCTTTAGGGCTACTGTAGAAACATGGCGGCAACTTCACTATAAGGGGACCTGTGGTGTGTGTAGATAGGAATGGCTCATTCTAAGGTAATAAAAACATAACAGTTCATTATGTAAAGTCTTTATACACCACCGAAAACCTAGTTATGCATATTATATTGCTTTTCTGTCAATAGATCCTCATAAATACTACACAGTGGACCTTTAAATAGGAAAATACTAGAGAGTCTATATTTGCAGATGATATGTTTCTAGCATGTTGCAAATAATATGTTGTGAAGTTATTTCCATAAATTTTTGGTCCAGATCTTGTATTGCCAATGCAAGAGTCCAGCACTCTTTAAAGTCTCCTCCAGCACATCCCAAAGACTTTTAGTGGATTTATGGTATGGACAAAAATTAAAATGATTCTTCATGAATCTTGACATTGTTATCCTGGAATATGGCCATGATGTGTCTTCATACATGGTTGTTTAAGAAATGAAAAGCTACACACTCCATCAATTAGGGTTAGACAAACTGTCGCCAAACATATGTTAGAAATATAATACTGTAATCAGTGAGCCAAGCATTTGCCTATTTAAAGCCAAACATCAACTTTTGACAGTATGTATATATATATATATATATAGACATCGACACACACACACACAATCTTAAATTGCACAACTTGCAATATATTATCAGCAATTTTCAGCAATCAGTATTATCAATAATTTCGATATCAGTGCACCCCTAGTTCAAAGCCACAAAGAGGAGACATTTTTAGCTGCAACTAAAGCAGTCTCAGGGCACATCAGCTCAAATGAATGTGGCGATGGTGTGAAATTGGTCATTTGCAGCACTCCTCCACTCTTGTAAAAGTAGAAAAGGGTGCCTGAGGTCTATTTTCCCCTCCTCACACACAGCTAGCAGCGGGACGCAGGAAGCGCAGCCTGAGAGACTCTCAGGACGCGCTATCAGAAGTTCCCATTCCCATTCACAGCTTTACAAACCAGATGTTTCATGGCCTGGATCTGGTTATTGGAACAGAGCGATAGCGCCACACATACAGCGAGTACACTTCAATCCGACGCTGCAAGCGATTGCTAATGTGTTTGCATTTTTAATAGGAGATAGAGAGACTTTGAGACATGCGCTCGCTCACGCGTGCAAGCGGTCCACTGGTCGTCCATTGCTGGTGTGAGCAGGTGTGTGAAAGGTGATAACAGAGTCTGCTCTGGGGTTCACCGAGGTTGAGGGTTTCACCTGCTCGCAAACACACACACACACACACACACACACACACATACATACATGTAGGCCACCAGCCGTTAAACCGTTATGAAACCAGGTGCAATAACCAAACGCTAGAGCTCTTGGTTTCAGTGAAGATCTAGTTGAAATCAATATCCGAATTGTGTTCATTAATACAGCTTAGGCTGCATAGTTTTCAGGGTTAAGTAATTCATAGTTATGACTTCTCATTTTGTAATCAATCATAAAATTTGTATTTGTATCATGCAATTGTGAATTAACTTAAAATCGGTCAACTTCAAATTGGAGCAGCATTAAAATATAAAATTTAAAATAATGATAAATAAATAAAATAAAAATATTTTTTTGTATAAATTATACACAAAGATACAATATTAGAAAACTCCATCACTTTAAATTTAGCTAATATGATGTTTGATACACATTGTACATCAAAAGATTATTTTAATTGCTCTGCAGAATCATATACTTGTATGTAAGAGAACTTATTACAGATATAATGTAATTTAAAAGAAAATCTTAAAAATGCAAATTAAAATGCAAATTAGTTTTTTAGATAATGAGTGAAAATATATTATAATTTAACTTATTTTAAATGCAATACGTTGAGTAAATATAAAGGTGTACTTAAGTCCTACTTAAGTGGGTCCAAAAAAAAAGAAGTAATATTTCAGTCCCATTGTCTTTGAAATATGGTTCAAGTCTACTGATGAATGTACTGACAAGCATTTATGGTAAACTAAAATAAAATACTTTAATATACTTTCTATTGAAACCCACATATAAAGTATTTAAACATATTCATAATGATGAAGTTGCAATTTAGTACATTTAAAATATTTTGACTTTAAATGCAATATAAAATTATATTTGATTTCGCCCTGCAGCTCAGGCTGGAAACCTGTACATTTTTCTATCCTGCTTCCGTTACAAATCTGCAGGGACCAATCACAAACCGGCTTATCCACCTGGCATGCGCTATTGGCGGGTTTAACACGATGAGGATAGAGAAGCGACGGCAAGCAGCTTTTTGTTTACATTCAACATGGCGGCCACCGAAGCGCAGCAAACCAGTTGATGTCGCTGTCGCTTCTGTTTCAAAAGATTTCAAATAGGGATGCTCATTTTGACCGTTTAACCGTTAACCAATAGTATGAATTTTGACGATTAATACTTTCAGTTAAACGATTTAAAAGTTGTTTTTTTAATTAATTTATTTATTTTTTGCTGCATGGTCACCACATTTTTATAAGAAACAATATCGAGTCTATTAAACACGAAAGAACAACAAATATATCTGTGAGAACACTCGTTTTAACAGTCTATATACACCGGGACTGCATTTGACTGCATATCCAATCAACCCAATGTTGATTCTTCTTGCAATCGTAATGCAATGGACTGTTGCCTACATTAAACCTTTAAATAAAAGGTTTACACAGTCATATACAATAAACGAGCTTGCACAGCGACAGGAAATACAAATTTACGCAAAAAACCTGCCTACCTTACCAGAGCATGCGAGCAAAGCAAAGCGGAGCTTCTCTCATGAACCGCTCAGCGGTAAAATGACGTGCGCTCAAATCCCGCGCCGACATGACATTTCTCTGTACTGTAGCCTACTATGCTTGTAGCCATTAAAACACGTAATTAGTTTCAGCTTAAATATTATAATGTTATTTTTTCATTTACGCTGAAAAGTGAACAGGACACATAAGATGCATAATGTCAGAAGACGGGGGTCTTCAATAAGTTCAATAACACTTCAATAGGCTTTCAACAAAACAAAACTTTTCTTTAAAGTGAATTTCGTTTTGTATAAATTGTATCTTAATTTGAATCTATGTTTAATCAACCAAATTGCCCGGATTTAATAAATAATAAGCAAACAGTATAGCCTACATGGAGGCGGCTGCGCAGCGTGAACAACGGCTTAAATGAATAACTAGAAAAGAAAAAAACTTTAGTCAGGGGCAGCCCTAGCTATTTATTTCAGATAGACCTATATTTAATCCAGCATGTCACAAAGGGAGTTCTGGGTTGAGCATGTGGTGCTGAGCGGAATGAGCTTCAGAAATGAACGGAATCGTTTTAAAAACATAATTCAACAAATAAATAATACTTTTTAATGAGCCTCTTAAAATGTTTATTACAAATAAATGCTTAAATTTTAAAAATAAATAAAATGATTCAAAAATTTGCATTGCATTTGCAATTCCGCGCCCCTGCACCACTTAGACATGCTACTTTAAAAAAAAATTAAAACCAGTCAAGGTGTGGATTGAGGTAGGCCTGCTATTTTTATATGATGAAAAAAACCGTAGTTTAGGAAAAAACTATTCCGGTTCTTCAAAGCTTCAAACGGATTCAGTGTTTTCGTTTTGTCATCTTAATTAGTTAATTATTTAAGTGAAAAATATTTAGTGTAGGCCTATTTATTTTATGCTTTTTAAAAATATTTTATTCATTTTTTCTCTATTGTCAGAAACGCTGCAGGTGCGTGAACATTTGATTATGGATAATGATCGGATAATGAGCGGCGGTTGTCAGTCGGGAAAATTAACCGTTTTGAGCATCCCTAATTTCAAAGGCAAGTTTTCTTTGAAAACGGAACAGAAACTTGCCCTGGAATAATTCCAACAAAAGAAGGATGTATTTGCCTTACTAATGACAGCTCTGCAAAGTACGTCACCACATTTGTTGGTCTGATTGGTTGAAGGACTATCCAATTGCGTACAGATTGATTTGAACAATGCCCGTTGATCACGCCTCTTGTGCAGTAGAAAATACAGAGCAGACTCCCCAGACTAATTTTCAATCTTAAAAGATTGAGCTTGGTCTGGTGATAGCCAGACAAATATAAAATGGCACAGAAGTTAAAATTATATGTAAGAAACTTACATTGCATTCCTTTAAAACACAACAAAATATTAAAACTTTTAATTTGACATTATTACAAAGTGCGCATTTTAAAAGTGTACTTAAGCGTGTTAAGAAACTGTCATGAAAGCACTTAAACTTAAGTGGCTTTTTAAAATTAATATATTGTCTGCAAGTACAGTTTTTTTTAAATATACATTGAAGATTTGGAGAATAGCATTTATTTTTTATAAGGGTAGAAGTGCACACCAACATTAATATTCTGGCCGATACTAATAAAACAATAATTATTTTCATGTTATAGCTGATAACCAATAAAAGACCAATATTTTGTCTAAATAATTTAACTAAAATACTAAAAACTAAAATCAAATGCTAGAAGTGAATGTATGCATCACAACATAACGGATATTCATTCTGAAATTTGCTATATATAACATTTTACGATGTTAATAAATTAGTGTTTTTAAAGATTAAATTAGTGTTAGATGAATAATCTTTTTAAATAAAAACATGGCTGCCTATACAGTAGAAAGGTGAAATTGAAATCGGTGCTACCGGACTAGAAAAAAGGCTGTTGTTTTCCCTTTTGCCAAATAGTTAGGAAAACTTCAACACCCATAATGCACTGGGCATGTTGCCGTCCAAGGCCACTCCCACCATTCTGCTATAGATACGCTTACCAGAGTCAAATACCGCCTTGCTTTAGTAGGAAACACTCCTTAGCAAACTTTTAGTCCTAATGGTGTCGACTTGTATTGTTCCCGGGTGCAAGAATTTAAAGAGTAAACGTTTAGCAACCCTCATGTTTGTAGTTAACATTAAAGAGTAGACAAAAGAACAATAATTTTCAGTGATAAACCTACACTGTTAATAACCCTCTGTTGATCCAACTGTATGTGGACGGGGATACAAAAATGCTGAAGTACAATCTGTAGTTTTCAGGAAAGCCCTAAGGCTGTCAAATAAACGTGAATTTGTCAAAAATGTGAATGAGTAAACATTGTAACAATACAAAGTAGGGTGAAAATCGGCATTGTTACAATTATTTATCTAAAAGCTGCCTAACTTAAACATTTCTTTCTTTATTAGTGCCATAAAACCGATGAGGTCTCATGCTGCATCAAAAAGGGCTGCGGAGACTTAAGTTCTCCTTTCTTTGTCATACCTCGCATGATATTCTAATCAGGGATTTTTGAAATCCCTCAACATACTCAGCCCCCTTGATTCCTGTGCCAGAGGAGTGGGGGGGGGGGGGGGGGCATATAGTGCGTTTAAAAGTCACCGGGATTGGTTGCGTAGTTTGGAGAAGCAGTCAAATGGGAGCGTGCATTAATAATGCATGCCTGCCTCAAAGAGCTCTCACACAGGAAACAGACTGGGGTTCAGATCAGGGTAAAGAGAACAGGCCTGGAGAGAGAGACACATTAAAAGAACCCAGGCATCACTCAGGTTTAGTGGGTTTTTACCTCACAGTTGTATATCTCATGCTGTGATGCTTTTTCTTATTCTAGCCTTCAGATTTTTCAGAAGACCCCATGAAATCGCATGATGAAAGCAGTTTTTAGTCATTTGAGGACATTTTCAATGACTAGATTGGGCAAGACATAAATACTATTATTTATTTCACTTGCTAGTCAGTTGAAGGTAGGATTATGGGGCGGGGCATTCCCATTCTGAAGAGCATTTGATTGGACAAAAATCTGTGTAGTGCAGGATGAGTCATCATCATTCTTTTAGGAGTAAACTAGCATAGAGATGCCTTCCAAGCTAAATGAAAGTCATAACATGTGATGTCATGAGGTCTTTAAAGGCAACACCATTTTTTAATCCAATCAAAGTCGCCCAAAATTAGTTTTTTGATGTTGTTGAATAGCTTGAATATCCAATGTAGTGCTTTTCACCAAACCGCACCTGGATCTTCTACGGTAGGTCCACACTAAAACGGCTATTGTCCTACAAGATTTCCTGGTCCCTTGGTGAACATTCAACGCTGTCGGTGAGTTTTGAGCTTCTGTAACAAACCATCGACCGTTGACTGTACCCTGAGGGTGGCCAAAAAAAACAACGCAAGCGGAGCAATCTTGAAACGCTTCTGGAAAGAGAAGTATGGGCGTATTAGCCCACTAATGACTGCGATAAACATTCATTGCTGTCGGTGGGTTTCCAATGGACACAACTCACTGATCAATGAATGCAAACTGCGGTGCAAAAACCTCAAACCTTCAGCCGTGCAACTTGTGAGAGAAGTTCTGGGAAGAGTCATCGGTCTTCATCGGGACAGCAGCACACAAGGCTGTTGTGAGAACGGGTAAGGCAAGTTCACCATACAATCAATCGACACTATTCATCAGAGATAAAAGATATGCAATTCTAGACTTTAAGTAATACAAACAACAGTGCTTCTGTATTGAATATCAGCACGGTTGAGTTTCAGCTGTAGACAAGACGCCAGCGCAGGCCATGCTTCGGGATCGCTCCGAGCAAACACAGATGCTCCAGTTTTTCAAGAACCTTGCCTTGCCTTAGGCAAAATCCCACAAATGTGCTCCCTGTTCCACTTAGACTCTGCACCACTCACATACTCTGGTCTGGAACGCTGTGAAAACGGATAAAAGGAGTAATACAAACACCCTAATTCAGAGGTGGGCAACTCTGGCTATCGGCCACTTTCCTGCAGAGTTTTGCTCCAACCCTAATCATGCACACCTGAACAAGCCAATCAAGGTCTTCGGGATTACTAGGCTGTGTCCCAAATGGGGGAGGGAACAGCCATTTGTAATGGTGTCTGAAATCATAGTGGACGTTATCGAGTGGACTCATTCAATCCCACAATGCACCACAACAACGAGTGCAACTGATGTACACTCAACGGCTAGAGAATACCCATAATCAGGGCTCCAGTGAGCTGGACGAAAATGTATCAAAGTTAATTTAATCATAAAATGACTATTGTTTTGTTAATGCAGTTACTAATAATATTACATGTTTGTTTATTGGAAATTTAACAGTGAAGCACTGAACTTGAATTGATATGTGCTTTTATTAACAACAGTAATGTACAAAAAGCAAATTTTTACATTCAATTTTAAATGTACCATTGTTCTTCTAGTAATCACACTGAACTGAACGACAGCTTCAGTGATTGTAAAAGCAGTGCTCTTTACTTGTTTTCTGTGTAATTCAGTCACAATTTGAAGAAAAGTTGAGACTTCCTACGTTTTTCCATTTATTAAGGAGTAGACATGGCTAATAAGTCAATCAGTGCTCCTCGGCAGCCATCATTGTAACAATGCAACTTCATGTCTTTTTAAAATAAAAGTGCTTGTTTGCTACAAAGTGGCCTACACCTTTAAACTTGAAATATTATCCCATTTTAATGTGATGATTAAGAGCTTTTATGTGCTGGAAGTGTGAAGTACTTGAAAGGTGGTTGAATTTGAATTTTGATTTTCACTCTCAAAAGGTTGTATAATGAATAATGTAAAAAAAATATTTTTTTTTTAAATCGACTATTTCTTCCATAATACCATGGGGAATTTACTCACTTGTTTTCATTCACTACATCAAGTGGATTACGAAAGACTTTCGATATTTTTCCTATTTAAAACTTGACTCTTCTGTAGTCACATCGTGTACTAAGACCGACGGAAAATGAAAAGTAGTGATTTTCTAGGCCTATATGGCTAGGAACTATACTCTCATTCCTGCATAATAATCAAGGAACTTTGCTGCCGTACCATGTGTGCAGCGGCGCAATGATATTAAGCAAGTGCCTGAAAATAGGCTAACTTCGTCAACATAACATAATTCCGTCAACTTTTCATTTTCCATCAGTCTTAGTACATAATGTAACTACAGAAGAGTCAAGTTTTAAATAGGAAAAATATTGAAACTCTTTGGTCATTTTTGAGCGAGATGCTAATAGTCTAATCAGATTCAATGATCTATACTAAGCTATGCTAAAAGTGCTACCGCTAGACCTGGAGATCGGATCAAATGGATTCAAAAACGGTAAAACTCAACTGTTTAACTCTAGGGGAGTTGGAAAATTAGCCTATTTTCAAAATAATATTAGTGTTCCTTTAACTCTTTCCCCGCCGAACACGGAATTTTCCGTCATTTGTGAGAAAACGCTTTCCTGCCAAACATGGAATATTCAGTGTTTCCGTGTTTTCACTGTAATACGCTAGGGGACGCAATTACGCATCTTCTGAATGAGTACTGAATCTCCTGATCAAAACACAGGCGGGGAAGACAAAATGTAAGCAGATGCATATGTAAAATTAAAGCTGCAAGCAGCATTTAGCGGGGTTCAAGCCTTTAAGGCCTTTAAGCACACAAGCATCAAAATACATTAAGTTTTATTTAGCAAGCATTTAACAACTGCCATCATAGATGAAAAAGTCAATTTACAGCCTATACAGGCAGTTTACCATAGGAAATATATGGTTTTAAAGCGTTTTTACAGTTATAGCACCTTTTGCCTGAGTCTTCTTATAGTATTGCCTGATCTCCACCACTTTTATTAGTAGTACTCAAAGTGTGCCCATACTGTATATATGTGTCAGATTTGTTGTAAATATGTCATTTTAATAAGGAGTTTAGACAATTATATTCAGTGGCGTAACGAACGAGCCAACACCGGGCCCTTAAGTAGGATTATCAAGGCGGGCCCCAGTCCCAATTCAAAACAAATTTCATCACAATCCATCATTGTTCGTTTCAAACATGTGAGAGCATCAAAATGATCCATAGGTGAAATTGATTGGATTTAATTAATTTTTTTGTCAGTTCCTATCATAATTTTAACATTTGTGGCGTTATTGTTTAGCTATTTACCTATGTTTTCAAATTTCCTTAGGAGGTCACTCCTGTGAAAAAAACACGGGCTTGAAACTTCTAAGGCTCCTTCAAGGCATTGTGCCAATGACGTATACTGAGTTTTTTGAGATACACCAATGTTCTCATAGACTATCATGGCACCCTGGACAAAGACACTGCATGCCAATTTTCAGTAGACTAACGGTTGGGTGCCCTTATAGCTATTTTCATGATTTTTTTCACTGTTATAGCGCCAACAAGTGGCCAATTGTCACGATTTTTTTCATGTCAACTCAGATTGAGCTTATGAACATGTGTCCCAAGTTTTGCGAAAATATTTCTTTCCGTTCACAAGTTATAACCGTTTTATAGTGCCACCAAGTGGCCAATTGTCATGATTTATTTTTACGTGACCTCAAAATGAGCTCATGAACATGTTCCCAAGTTTTGCGAAAATATTTCTTTCCGTTCACAAGTTATAACCGTTTTATAGTGCCATCAAGAGGCCAATTGTTGCGATTTTTTTCAAGTGATCTCAGATTGAACTCACGAAGATGTATCCCAAGGTTAGCAAAAAAATCTCTTTCCGTTCACAATTTATAATCATTTTAGTAAAAATGGCCCTGGTGCCATCAAATATTTTGGTTCCCCTTATCGTCCGTTAACTGAAATTTTGAAGTTTTTGGATGATTATTGATTTTTGGACTCCAGAGAATAGTCTTGCAGTGGTTTGATTCCGATCGGGGCAAAAACCTAGGAGAAGTCAGCAAAAATAGGTTTTTCAAAAAACTGCAATTTACTCGAAATTGGCGCCTGAAGGGCGAGCAAATCGGAGATAGCCATTTTGTCTGCCTTGGGTCAAGGATTCCAACGATATAAGACACTTGATCCTGGGACAAACAGTCTAAGAGTTATGAGCAATTTTTAACTTTTGGTTGCTGTAGCGCCACCTATGGGCCATTCGGGGTCATACACTGATAGGTTGTCCCCAAACTGAGGCCTACCATCTGGCCAGGTTTCATGTCTCTAGGCTTTACGGTTTGGCCTGCACGATGCGTTTTACGAAACCTTACAATTACAATAGGGTTTCAGCATTTCATGCTTGAACCCCTAATAAGAATGAAGGCTTTTTGCCAGTTATAGCGCCACCTATGGTCCGATCTCCATGAAACTCTGCATGCTTCCTCACCATGTTCTGACACATATGCTCATCAATTTTGGTGGAGTTCTGAGTTTTCATTTGGGATTTATAGGCTTTTTAGTGTATTTTGCCACACCCCTTTTCTAAATGACCCTGTTACAGCCACTCAAAAGCAAAAGTTAAACTTGTTTTTGATAATTATTGATCTAGAGAGTCCAGAGAATTGTCCTAGACTGGTTTGGTTCCGATCGGGCAAAAAACCAGGGACTAGTTCGCAAAAGTAGGTTTTGGACAAAATTCGACATAGCAGAAAACTTTCCCTGCTTAAAACAAAATCTGAGATAGCCATTTTGTCCGCCTTGAGCCAAGGATTCCAACGATATAAGACACTTGATCCTGGGACAAACAGTCTAAGAGTTATGAGCAATTTTGAACTTTTGGTTGCTGTAGCGCCACCTATGGGCCATTCGGGGTCATACACTGATAGGTTGTCCCCAAACTGAGGCCTACCATCTGGCCAGGTTTCATGTCTCTAGGCCTTACGGTTTGGCCTGCACGATGCGTTTTACGAAACCTTACAATTACAATAGGGTTTCAGCATTTCATGCTTGAACCCCTAATAATAATAATAATAATAAATATAGCTGCAAGCAGCAATTATCGGGGTTCAAGCCAATTAAGGCATTTAAGCACATTTGCATAAAAAGTTATTGTGTTTTATTTAGCCATTAAATGTAACCTTTAAAATCATAGAGAGAAAATGCCCATTTACAGCTAAAATGGGTATTTTACATTTTGAAATATGCTTATTAAATGTTTGGTGGTTTTGTAATTTTAAGGAATATGTAATAGGCACATTTTCCATGTTAACTCATTTAAACATTAATTTTGTTGCAGATATATTTGAAATAAATTATTTTGACCAAATGTGATTGTAAATATTGTAATAGTGACTTTATAATGTCTAAATAGGAATTATAGAACATGATAAGTAAATAGTATGAAAAAAATGACTATTTAAGCCCAGCAGGTGGCAGCAGAGAAGTACTCATTGGCTCATTTTCATTTTAATTGTCTGTTTTTCATTTAATGGGCACATTTTGCAAGTTAATGCCTTCAAATGTGCTAACTCACATGCACATTTAGTTGGAGATAGAGATATTTGAAATTAATGATGGGTAACAAATAGCTTATTCCAGGTTTTCCCCTTTAAATCATATTTTCAGGCATTATTTTAATTGTAATATAATAATTATTGTAAAACATTAATCAAATGAACAAATTAATTGCTAAACATTGACAAAATGTCATTTGCAACATTATTATAATGATTTTATAAAGTTTAAATATGCTTAGTAAGCAAAATGAACCAATGAGTGGTCTTCTGCTGCCATCTGGTGGTAATTTTAGGTAATACGTTTTGAACATAATTGTGAATAAATAAAAAACAATTTGATTGACAGTATTGGTTCTTGAGGCAAAGTTGTTCAGTATGAGGAGATCTATCATAATTTCTGCATATTATGTGGATGTTTTTTTACCCCACCTGATTACAGAGATGGAAAATACCATTTACAGCCAATACAGGCAATTCACCATAGGGAATACATGGTTTTCAAAGCTTTTTAACAGTTATAGCGCCACCTATGATCCGATCTCCATGAAACTTTGCATGCTTCTTCAGCATGTTATGTCACATATACATAACAATTTTCGTGAAGTTTTGAGTTTTCCTTTAGGATTTATAGGCTTTTGAGTGTATTTTGCTACTCCCCTCTTCTAAATGACCCTGTTATAGCCATCCAAATGCAAAAGTTCAACTTTTTTTCAATGATTATTGATCTAGAGAGTCCAGAGAATTGTCCTAGACTGGTTTGGTTCCGATCAATGAAAAATCCAGGGACTAGTTCGCAAAAGTAGGTTTTAAACATAATTACAAATATTTAATGAAATATTTGATTGACAGCAATAGTTCAAGAGGCAAAGTTGTTCAGTATGAGGAGATCTATCAAATTATATGCATATTTTGGGGATGTGTGCAACACCACGTGATCACAGAGCCATAAAACTCGTTAGCGCCAACTAGTGGCCGATTTCTTTCAAAATTCTTACAGACCTCTAAGGCCATGAGTCGAACATGCCCATCGAGTTTCGTTCCGATCGACCTTCGCTAACCTTGTCTAATAGGTGCTCAAATTTAATTGGCTGTGGCGGCCATGTTTTTTGAGATACGCCAATGTCCTCATAGACATACTTGGCACCTTGGACCAAGACACTGCATACCAATTTTCAAGTCAATCGGACTAGCGGTCGGGTGGTTATAGCCCTTTTCATGTTTTTTTCATATTATAGCGCCACCAAGTGTTCAATCATCGCATTTTTTTTATTGTGACCAAAGATTGAGCCCTTACACATGTGTACCAAGTTTGGTGAAGATATCTCATTGTAATCTTGAGTTATATCCTTTTTAGTAAAATAGGCTCCGCCCTGAACGTCTATTATTACGCCCCTTAATAACCGTGAATCGAAATTATTACTTTTTTTCAATGATTATTGATATTCAGACTCCAGAGAACATTTCTGTACTGGTTTGGTTCCGATCGGACTAAAATCCAGGGACTAGTTCGCAAAAGTAGTTTTTTGACAAAATTCAAAATGGCGGAAAATCTATCATGGCGGAAATGAAATCGGAGATATACGTTTTGTTCGTCAGGGACTCACCTTTCCAATGATATAAGACACTTGAGTCTACGACATACGGTCTAGGAGTTATGAGCAGTTTCGCGCAATTGATTGCTATAGCGCCACCTATAGGCCAATGTGGCTCATAATTTGATAACCTTTCCTCGATTTTTGTACTACCTATTGGCCAAGTTTCAAGTCTCTAGCCCTTACAGTTTGGTCTGCACGATGCGTTTTACGGCTGAATAATAATAATAATAATAATAATAATAATAATTAAAGCTGCGAGCAGCATTTAGCGGGGTTCAAGCCTTTAAGGCCTTTAAGCACACAAGCATCAAAAGACATCAAGTTTTATTTAGCAAGATTTTAAACACTGAAATAATTTAATTGGCTGTGGCGGCAATGTTTTTTGAGATAGGCCAATGTCCTCATAGACATACATGGGACCTTGGACCAAGACACTGCATACCAATTTTCAAGTCAATCGGACTAGCGGTCGGGTAGTTATAGCCATTTTCATGTTTTTTTCATGTTATAGCGCCACCAAGTGTTCAATCGTCGCGATTTCTTTATCCTGACCAAAGACTGAGCCCATACACATGTGTACCAAGTTTGGTGAAGATATCTCATTTCTTTTTTGATTTATAGCCATTTTAGTAAAATAGGCTCCTCCTACAACAGTCGTTTTCCGCCCCTTAGGGACCGTGAATAGAAATTTAAACTTTTTTTCAATTATTATTGATATTCAGACTCCAGAGAACATTTCTGCACTGGTTTGGTTCCGATCAAGCAAGAAACCTAGGACTAGTTTGCAAAAGTAGTTTTTTAACAAAATTCAAAATGGCGGAAAATGTATCATGGCGCAAATGAAATCGGAGATAAACATTTTGTTCGTCATGGACTCAGCTTTCCAATGATATAAGACACTTGAGTCTACGACATACGGTTTAGGAGTTATGAGCAGTTTCGCGCAATTGATTGCTATAGCGCCACCTATAGGCCAATCTGGCTCATAATTTGATAACCTCTCCTCTCTGTTTGTACTACCTATTGGCCAAGTTTCAAGTCTCTAGCCCTTACGGTTTGGGCTGCACGATGTGTTTTACTGCAGAATAATATTATTTTGTGTGTAGTACAATAAAATGAACAGCGGGGGGCAGCAAACAACCACTTATTGGCTTAATATACCAGAACTCTGTAATGTTAACATTTTTTAACTTTTATAGAGGCAAATATTGTCCGAACTGTCTGAAATTTTTCATGCTTGTTTAGAGGCATAGGATACATGTTCTGACTTGTTTTTAAGTAGATCTGAGCATTCATTGAATAGAGAGATGGAAAATACCATTTACAGCCAATACAGGCAATTCACCATAGGGAATACATGGTTTTCAAAGCTTTTTAACAGTTTTAGCGCCACCTATGGTCCGATCTCCATTAAACTTTGCATGCTTCTTCAGCATGTTATGTCACATATACATAACAATATTCGTGACGTTTTGAGTTTTCCTTTAAGATGTATAGGCTATTGAGTGTATTTTGCTACGTCCCTCTTCTAAATGATCCTTTTATAGCCATGTAAATGCAAAAGTTGAACTTTTTTTGATAATTATTGATCTAGAGAGTCCATAGAATTGTCCTAGACTGGTTTGGTTCCGATCGGGCAAAAAACCAGGGACTAGTTTGTAAAAGTAGGTTTTTAACATAATTGCAAATATTTAATGAACGATTTGATTGACAGCAATGGTTCTAGAGGCAAAGTTGTTCAATATGAAGAGATCTATCAAATGATATGCATATTTTGTGGATGTGTGCAACACCACGTGATTACAGAGCCATAAAACTCATTAGCGCCAACTAGTGGCCGATTTGTTTCAAAATTCTTACAGACCTCTAGGGCCATGAGTCAAACATGCCCATCGAGTTTCGTTCCGATTGGCCTCCGTTAACCTTGTCTAATAGGTGCTTAAATTTAATTGGCTGTGGCGGCCATTATTTTTGAGATACGCCAATGTCCTCATAGACATACATGGGACCTTGGACCAAGACACTGCATACCAATTTTCAAGTCAATCGGACTAGCGCTCGGCAGGTTATAGCCATTTTCATGTTTTTTTCGTGTTATAGCGCCACCAAGTGTTCAATCGTCGTTATTTTTTTATCGAGACCAAATACTGAGCCCATACACATGTGTACCAAGTTTGGTGAAGATATCTCATTTTGTTCTTGAGTTATAGCTGTTTTAGTAAAATAGGCTCCTCCCACAACATTCGTTTTCCGCCCCTTAGCGAACGTGAATCGAAATTTCAACTTTTTTTCGATAATTATTGATATTCAGACTCCAGAGAACATTTCTGCACTGGTTTGGTTCCAATCAAGCAAAAAACCTAGGACTAGTTCGCAAAAGTAGTTTTTTGACAAAATTCAAAATGGCGGAAAATCTATCATGGCGCAAATGAAATCGGAGATATACGTTTTGTTCGTCATGGACTCACCTTGCCAATGATATAAGACACTTGAGTCTACGACTTACGGTTTAGGAGTTATGAGCAGTTTCGCGCAATTGATTGCTATAGCGCCACCTATAGGCCAATCTGGCTCATAATTTGATAACCTCTCCTCGTTTTGTGTACTACCATCTGACAAAGTTTCAAAGTTCCAGCCCTTACGGTTTGGGCTGCACGATGCGTTTTAGCGGAGAATAATAATAATAATAATAATAATAATAAAAATCAGTACAATTACAATAGGGTTTCAGCACTTCGTGCTTGAACCCCTAAAAATCAGTACAATTACAATAGGGTTTCAGCACTTCGTGCTTGAACCCCTAATAATAATAATAATAATAATAAAAATCAGTACAATTACAATAGGGTTTCAGCACTTCGTGCTTGAACCCCTAATTAAAGCTGCAAGCAGCATTTAGCGGGGTTCAAGCCTTTAAGGCCTTTAAGCACACAAGCATCAAAATACATTAAGTTTTATTTAGCAGGATTTTAAACACTGAAATAATTTAATTGGCTGTGGCGGCCATGTTTTTTGAGATAGGCCAATGTCCTCAAAGACATACATGGTACCTTGGACCAAGACACTGCATACCAAATTTCAAGTCAATCGGACTAGCGCTCGGCAGGTTATAGCCATTTTCATGTTTTTTTCGTGTTATAGCGCCACCAAGTGTTCAATCGTCGCGATTTTTTTATCAAGACCAAATACTGAGCCCATACACATGTGTACCAAGTTTGGTGAAGATATCTCATTTTGTTCTTGAGTTATAGCCATTTTAGTAAAATAGGCTCCTCCCACAACATTCGTTTTCCGCCCCTTACCGACCGTGAATAGAAATTTAAACTTTTTTTCAATTATTATTGATATTCAGACTCCAGAGAACATTTCTGCCCTGGTTTGGTTCCGATCAAGCAAGAAACCTAAGACTAGTTTGCAAAAGTAGTTTTTTAACAAAATTCAAAATGGCGGAAAATTTATCATGGCGCAAATGAAATCGGAGATATACATTTTGTTCGTCATGGACTCACCTTTCCAATGATATAAGACACTTGAGTGTACAACATACGGTTTAGGAGTTATGAGCAGTTTCGCGCAATTGATTGCTATAGCGCCACCTATAGGCCAATCTGGCTCATAATTTGATAACCTCTCCTCGATTTTTGTACTACCTATTGGCCAAGTTTCAAGTCTCTAGCCCTTACGGTTTGGGCTGCACGATGCGTTTTACTGCAGAATAATATTATTTTGTGTGTAGAACAATAAAATGAACAGCGGGGGGCAGCAAACGACCACTTATTGGCTTAATATACCAGAACTCTGTAATGTTAACATTTTTTTACTTTTATAGAGGCAAATATTGTCCGATCTGTCTGAAATTTTTCATGCTTGTTTAGAGGCATAGGATACATGTTCTGACTTGTTTTTAAGTAGATCTGAACATTCATTGAATACAGAGATGGAAAATACCGTTTACAGCCAATACAGGCAATTCACCAAAGGGAATACATGGTTTTCAAAGCTTTTTAACAGTTATAGCGCCACATATGGTCCAATCTCCATGAAACTTTGCCTGCTTCTTCAGCATGTTATGTCACATATACATAACAATTTTAGTGAAGTTTTGAGTTTTCCTTTAAGATTTATAGGCTATTGAGTGTATTTTGCTACATCCCTCTTATAAATGACCCTGTTATAGCCATCTAAATGCAAAAGTTGGACTTTTTTTGATAATTATTGATCTAGAGAGTCCAGAGAATTGTCCTAGACTGGTTTGGTTCCGATCGGGCAAAAAACCAGGGACTAGTTCGCAAAAGTAGGTTTTTAACATAATTGCAAATATTTAATGAACGATTTGATTGACAGCAATGATTCTAGAGGCAAAGTTGTTCAAAATGAAGAGATCTATCAAATTATATGCATATTTTGTGGATGTGTGCAACACCACGTGATTACAGAGCCATAAAACTCATTAGCGCCAACTAGTGGCCGATTTGTTTCAAAATTCTTACAGACCTCTAGCACCATGAGTCAAACATGCCCATCGAGTTTCGTTCTGATTGGCCTCCGTTAACCTTGTCTATTACGTGCTCAAATTTAATTGGCTGTGGCGGCCATGTTTTTTGAGATACGCCAATGTCCTCATAGACATACATGGGACCTTGGACCAAGACACTGCATACCAATTTTCAAGTCAATCGGACTAGCGCTCGGCAGGTTATAGCCATTTTCATGTTTTTTTCGTGTTATAGCACCACCAAGTGTTCAATCGTCGCTATTTTTTTATCGTGACCACATACTGTGCCCATACACATATGTACCAAGTTTGGTGAAGATATCTCATTTTGTTCTTGAGTTATAGCTGTTTTAGTAATATAGGCTCCTCCCACAACATTCGTTTTCCGCCCCTTAGCGACCATGAATAGAAATTTCAACTTTTTTTCAATAATTATTGATATTCAGCCTCCAGAGAACATTTCTGCACTGGTTTGGTTTCGATCAAGCGAAAAACCTAGGACTAGTTCGCAAAAGTAGTTTTTTGACAAAATTCAAAATGGCGGAAAATCTATCATGGCGCAAATGAAATCGGAGATATGCGTTTTGTTCGTTATGGACTCAACTTTCCAATGATATAAGACACTTGAGTCTACGACATACGGTCTAGGAGTTATGAGCAGTTTCGCGCAATTGATTGCTATAGCGCCACCTATAGGCCAATCTGGCTCATAATTTGATAACCTCTCCTCGATTTTTGTACTACCTATTGGCCAAGTTTCAAGTCTCTAGCCCTTACGGTTTGGTCTGCACGATGCGTTTTAGCGGAGAATAATAATAATAATAATAATAATTAAAGCTGCAAGCAGCATTTAGCGGGGTTCAAGCCTTTAAGGCCTTTAAGCACACAAGCATCAAAATACATTAAGTTTTATTTAGCAAGATTTTAAACACTGAAATAATTTAATTGGTTGTGGCGGCAATGTTTTTTGAGATAGGCCAATGTCCTCATAGACATACATGGGACCTTGGGCCAAGACACTGCATACCAATTTTTAAGTCAATCGGACTAGCGGTCGGGTAGTTATAGCCATTTTTATGTTTTTTTGTGTTATAGCGCCACCAAGTATTCAATCGTCGCGATTTTTTTATCGTGACCAAAGACTCAGACCATACACATGTGTACCAAGTTTGGTGAAGACATCTCATTTTGTTCTTGAGTTATAGCTGTTTTAGTAAAATAGGCTCCTCCCACAACAGTCGTTTTCCGCCCCTTAGCGACCGTGAATCGAAATTTCAACTTTTTTTTGATAATTATTGATATTCAGACTCCAGAGAACATTTCTGCACTGGTTTGGTTCCGATCAAGCGAAAAACCTAGGACTAGTTCGCAAAAGTAGTTTTTTGACAAAATTCAAAATGGCGGAAAATCTATCATGGCGCAAATGAAATCGGAGATATACGTTTTGTTCGTCATGGACTCACCTTTCCAATGATATAAGACACTTGAGTCTACGACATACGGTTTAGGAGTTATGAGCAGTTTCGCGCAATTGATTGCTATAGCGCCACCTATAGGCCAATCTGGCTCATAATTTGATAACCTCTCCTCTATGTTTGTACTACCTATTGGCCAAGTTTCAAGTCTCTAGCCCTTACGGTTTGGGCTGCACGATGTGTTTTACTGCAGAATAATATTATTTTGTGTGTAGTACAATAAAATGAACAGCGGGGGGCAGCAAACGACCACTTATTGGCTTAATATACCATTATTATCAAATGAACTCTGTAATTTTAACATTTTTTAACTTTTATAGAGGCAAATATTGTCCGATCTGTCTGAAATTTGTCATGCTTGTTTAGAGGCATAGGATACATGTTCTGACTTGTTTTTAAGTAGATCTGAACATTCATTGAATAGAGAGATGGAAAATACAATTTACAGCCAATACAGGCAATTCACCATAGGGAATACATGGTTTTCAAAGCTTTTTAACAGTTTTAGCGCCACCTATGGTCCGATCTCCATGAAACTTTGCATGCTTCTTCAGCATGTTATGTCACATATACATAACAATATTTGTGATGTTTTGAGTTTTCCTTTAAGATTTATAGGCTATTGAGTGTATTTTGCTACATCCCTCTTCTAAATAATCCTTTTATAGCCATCTAAATGCAAAAGTTCAACTTTTTTTCAATAATTATTAACCTAGAGAGTCCAGAGATTTGTCCTAGACTTGTTTGGTTCCGATCGGGCAAAAAACCAGGGACTAGTTCGCGAAAGTAGGTTTTTAACATAATTGCAAATATTTAATGAACGATTTGATTGACAGCAATGGTTCTAGAGGCAAAGTTGTTCAATATGAAGAGATCTATCAAATGATATGCATATTTTGTGGATGTGTGCAACACCACGTGATTACAGAGCCATAAAACTCATTAGCGCCAACTAGTGGCCGATTTGTTTCAAAATTCTTACAGACCTCTAGGGCCATGAGTCAAATATGCCCATCGAGTTTCGTTCTGATTGGCCTCCATTAACCTTGTCTAATAGGTGCTCAAATTTAATTGGCTGTGGCGGCCATGTTTTTTGAGATACGCCAATATCCTCATAGATATACATGGTACCTTGGACCAAGACACTGCATACCAATTTTCAAGTCAATCGGACTAGCGCTCGGGTGGTTATAGCCATTTTCATGTTTTTTTCGTGTTATAGCGCCACCAAGTGTTCAATCGTCGCTATTTTTTTATCGAGACCGAATACCCAGCCCATACACATGTCTACCAAGTTTGGTGAAGATATCTCATTTTGTTCTTGAGTTATAGCCATTTTAGTAAAATAGGCTCCTCCCACAACCTTCGTTTTCCGCCCCTTAGCGACCGTGAATCGAAATTTCAACTTTTTTTCGATAATTATTGATATTCAGACTCCAGAGAACATTTCTGCACTGGTTTGGTTTCGATCAAGCGAAAAACCTAGGACTAGTTTGCAAAAGTAGTTTTTAGACAAAATTCAAAATGGCGGAAAATCTATCATGGCGCAAATGAAATCGGAGATATACGTTTTGTTCGTCATGGACTCACCTTTCCAATGATATAAGACACTTGAGTCTACGACATACGGTTTAGGAGTTATGAGCAGTTTCGCGCAATTGATTGCTATAGCGCCACCTATAGGCCAATCTGGCTCATAATTTGATAACCTCTCCTCGATTTTTGTACTACCTATTGGCCAAGTTTCAAGTCTCTAGCTCTTACGGTTTGGGCTGCACGATGCGTTTTACGGCAGAATAATAATAATAATAATAATAATAATAATAAAAATCAGTACAATTACAATAGGGTTTCAGCACTTCGTGCTTGAACCCCTAATAATTAAAGCTGCGAGCAGCATTTAGCGGGGTTCAAGCCTTTAAGGCCTTTAAGCACACAAGCATCAAAAGACATCAAGTTTTATTTAGCAAGATTTTAAACACTGAAATAATTTAATTGGCTGTGGCGGCAATGTTTTTTGAGATAGGCCAATGTCCTCATAGACATACATGGGACCTTGGACCAAGACACTGCATACCAATTTTCAAGTCAATCGGACTAGCGGTCGGGTAGTTATAGCCATTTTCATGTTTTTTTCATGTTATAGCGCCACCAAGTGTTCAATCGTCGCGATTTCTTTATCCTGACCAAAGACTGAGCCCATACACATGTGTACCAAGTTTGGTGAAGATATCTCATTTCTTTCTTGATTTATAGCCATTTTAGTAAAATAGGCTCCTCCTACAACAGTCGTTTTCCGCCCCTTAGCGACCGTGAATAGAAATTTAAACTTTTTTTCAATTATTATTGATATTCAGACTCCAGAGAACATTTCTGCACTGGTTTGGTTCCGATCAAGCAATAAACCTAGGACTAGTTTGCAAAAGTAGTTTTTTAACAAAATTCAAAATGGCGGAAAATGTATCATGGCGCAAATGAAATCGGAGATAAACATTTTGTTCGTCATGGACTCAGCTTTCCAATGATATAAGACACTTGAGTCTACGACATACGGTTTAGGAGTTATGAGCAGTTTCGCGCAATTGATTGCTATAGCGCCACCTATAGGCCAATCTGGCTCATAATTTGATAACCTCTCCTCTCTGTTTGTACTACCTATTGGCCAAGTTTCAAGTCTCTAGCCCTTACGGTTTGGGCTGCACGATGTGTTTTACTGCAGAATAATATTATTTTGTGTGTAGTACAATAAAATGAACAGCGGGGGGCAGCAAACAACCACTTATTGGCTTAATATACCAGAACTCTGTAATGTTAACATTTTTTAACTTTTATAGAGGCAAATATTGTCCGAACTGTCTGAAATTTTTCATGCTTGTTTAGAGGCATAGGATACATGTTCTGACTTGTTTTTAAGTAGATCTGAGCATTCATTGAATAGAGAGATGGAAAATACCATTTACAGCCAATACAGGCAATTCACCATAGGGAATACATGGTTTTCAAAGCTTTTTAACAGTTTTAGCGCCACCTATGGTCCGATCTCCATGAAACTTTGCATGCTTCTTCAGCATGTTATGTCACATATACATAACAATATTCGTGACGTTTTGAGTTTTCCTTTAAGATGTATAGGCTATTGAGTGTATTTTGCTACGTCCCTCTTCTAAATGATCCTTTTATAGCCATGTAAATGCAAAAGTTGAACTTTTTTTGATAATTATTGATCTAGAGAGTCCATAGAATTGTCCTAGACTGGTTTGGTTCCGATCGGGCAAAAAACCAGGGACTAGTTTGTAAAAGTAGGTTTTTAACATAATTGCAAATATTTAATGAACGATTTGATTGACAGCAATGGTTCTAGAGGCAAAGTTGTTCAATATGAAGAGATCTATCAAATGATATGCATATTTTGTGGATGTGTGCAACACCACGTGATTACAGAGCCATAAAACTCATTAGCGCCAACTAGTGGCCGATTTGTTTCAAAATTCTTACAGACCTCTAGGGCCATGAGTCAAACATGCCCATCGAGTTTCGTTCCGATTGGCCTCCGTTAACCTTGTCTAATAGGTGCTTAAATTTAATTGGCTGTGGCGGCCATTATTTTTGAGATACGCCAATGTCCTCATAGACATACATGGGACCTTGGACCAAGACACTGCATACCAATTTTCAAGTCAATCGGACTAGCGCTCGGCAGGTTATAGCCATTTTCATGTTTTTTTCGTGTTATAGCGCCACCAAGTGTTCAATCGTCGTTATTTTTTTATCGAGACCAAATACTGAGCCCATACACATGTGTACCAAGTTTGGTGAAGATATCTCATTTTGTTCTTGAGTTATAGCTGTTTTAGTAAAATAGGCTCCTCCCACAACATTCGTTTTCCGCCCCTTAGCGAACGTGAATCGAAATTTCAACTTTTTTTCGATAATTATTGATATTCAGACTCCAGAGAACATTTCTGCACTGGTTTGGTTCCAATCAAGCAAAAAACCTAGGACTAGTTCGCAAAAGTAGTTTTTTGACAAAATTCAAAATGGCGGAAAATCTATCATGGCGCAAATGAAATCGGAGATATACGTTTTGTTCGTCATGGACTCACCTTGCCAATGATATAAGACACTTGAGTCTACGACATACGGTTTAGGAGTTATGAGCAGTTTCGCGCAATTGATTGCTATAGCGCCACCTATAGGCCAATCTGGCTCATAATTTGATAACCTCTCCTCGTTTTGTGTACTACCATCTGACAAAGTTTCAAAGTTCCAGCCCTTACGGTTTGGGCTGCACGATGCGTTTTAGCGGAGAATAATAATAATAATAATTAAAGCTGCAAGCAGCATTTAGCGGGGTTCAAGCCTTTAAGGCCTTTAAGCACACAAGCATCAAAATACATTAAGTTTTATTTAGCAAGATTTTAAACACTGAAATAATTTAATTGGCTGTGGCGGCAATGTTTTTTGAGATAGGCCAATGTCCTCATAGACATACATGGGACCTTGGACCAAGACACTGCATACCAATTTTCAAGTCAATCGGACTAGCGGTCGGGTAGTTATAGCCATTTTCATGTTTTTTTTGTGTTATAGCGCCACCAAGTGTTCAATCGTCGCGATTTTTTTATCGTGACCAAAGACTCAGACCATACACATTTGTACCAAGTTTGGTGAAGACATCTCATTTCTTTCTTGAGTTATAGCCATTTTAGTAAAATAGGCTCCTCCCACAACAGTCGTTTTCCGCCCCTTAGCGACCGTGAATAGAAATTTAAACTTTTTTTCGATTATTATTGATATGCAGACTCCAGAGAACATTTCTGCACTGGTTTGGTTCCGATCAAGCAAGAGACCTTGGACTAGTTTGCAAAAGTAGTTTTTTAACAAAATTCAAAATGGCGGAAAATCTATCATGGCGCAAATGAAATCGGAGATATACATTTTGTTCGTCATGGACTCACCTTTCCAATGATATAAGACACTTGAGTGTACGACATACGGTTTAGGAGTTATGAGCAGTTTCGCGCAATTGATTGCTATAGCACCACCTATAGGCCAATCTGGCTCATAATTTGATAACCTCTCCTCTATGTTTGTACTACCTATTGGCCAAGTTTCAAGTCTCTAGCCCTTACGGTTTGGGCTGCACGATGTGTTTTACTGCAGAATAATATTATTTTGTGTGTAGTACAATAAAATGAACAGCGGGGGGCAGCAAACGACCACTTATTGGCTTAATATACCATTATTATCAAATGAACTCTGTAATTTTAACCTTTTTTAACGTTTATAGAGGCAAATATTGTCCGATCTGTCTGAAATTTTTCATGCTTGTTTAGAGGCATAGGATACATGTTCTGACTTGTTTTTAAGGAGATCTGAACATTCATTGAATAGAGAGATGGAAAATACAATTTACAGCCAATACAGGCAATTCACCATAGGGAATACATGGTTTTCAAAGCTTTTTAACAGTTTTAGCGCCACCTATGGTCCGATCTCCATGAAACTTTGCATGCTTCTTCAGCATGTTATGTCACATATACAAAACAATATTCGTGACGTTTTGAGTTTTCCTTTAAGATTTAAAGGCTATTGAGTGTATTTTGCTACGTCCCTCTTTTAAATGACCCCGTTATAGCCATCCAAATGCAAAAGTTCAACTTTTTTTTGATAATTATTAACCTAGAGAGTCCAGAGAATTGTTCTAGACTTGTTTGGTTCCGATCGGGCAAAAAACCAGGGACTAGTTCGCGAAAGTAGGTTTTTAACATAATTGCAAATATTTAATGAACGATTTGATTGACAGCAATGGTTCTAGAGGCAAAGTTGTTCAATATGAAGAGATCTATCAAATGATATGCATATTTTGTGGATGTGTGCAACACCACGTGATTACAGAGCCATAAAACTCATTAGCGCCAACTAGTGGCCGATTTGTTTCAAAATTCTTACAGACCTCTAGGGCCATGAGTCAAACATGCCCATCGAGTTTCGTTCTGATCGGCCTCCATTAACCTTGTCTAATAGGTGCTCAAATTTAATTGGCTGTGGCGGCCATGTTTTTTGAGATACGCCAATGTCCTCATAGATATACATGGTACCTTGGACCAAGACACTGCATACCAATTTTCAAGTCAATCGGACTAGCGCTCGGGTGGTTATAGCCATTTTCATGTTTTTTTCGTGTTATAGCGCCACCAAGTGTTCAATCATCGCTATTTTTTTATCGAGACCTAAGACTGAGCCCATACACATGTGTACCAAGTTTGGTGAAGATATCTCATTTTCTTCTTTAGTTATAGCGGTTTTAGTAAAATAGGCTCCTCCCACAACATTCGTTTTCCGCCCCTTAGCGACCGTGAATCGAAATTTCAACTTTTTTTCGATAATTATTGATATTCAGACTCCAGAGAACATTTCTGCACTGGTTTGGTTCCGATCAAGCGAAAAACCTAGGACTAGTTCGCAAAAGTACTTTTTTGACAAAATTCAAAATGGCGGAAAATCTATCATGGCGCAAATGAAATCGGAGATATACGTTTTGTTCGTCATGGACTCACCTTTCCAATGATATAAGACACTTGAGTCTACGACATACGGTTTAGGAGTTATGAATAGTTTCGCGCAATTGATTGCTATAGCGCCACCTATAGGCCAATCTGGCTCATAATTTGATAACCTCTCCTCGATTTTTGTACTACCTATTGGCCAAGTTTCAAGTCTCTAGCCCTTACGGTTTGGTCTGCACGATGCGTTTTAGGTCTGAATAATAATAATAATAATAATAATTAAAGCTGCAAGCAGCATTTAGCGGGGTTCAAGCCTTTAAGGCCTTTAAGCACACAAGCATCAAAATACATTAAGTTTTATTTAGCAAGATTTTAAACACTGAAATAATTTAATTGGCTGTGGTGGCCATGTTTTTTGAGATAGGCCAATGTCATCATAGACATACATGGGACCTTGGGCCAAGACACTGCATACCAATTTTCAAGTCAATCGGACTAGCGGTCGGGTAGTTATAGCCATTTTCATGTTTTTTTGTGTTATAGCGCCACCAAGTGTTCAATCGTCGCGATTTTTTTATCGTGACCAAAAACTCAGACCATACACATGTGTACCAAGTTTGGTGAAGACATCTCATTTCTTTCTTGAGTTATAGCCATTTTAGTAAAATAGGCTTCTCCCACAACAGTCGTTTTCCGCCCCTTAGCGACCGTGAATAGAAATTTAAACTTTTTTTTGATTATTATTGATATTCAGACTCCAGAGAACATTTCTGCACTGGTCTGGTTCCGATCAAGCAAAAAACCTAGGACTAGTTTGCAAAAGTAGTTTTTTAATAAAATTCAAAATGGCGGAAAATCTATCATGGCGCAAATGAAATCGGAGACATACGTTTTGTTCGTCATGGACTCACCTTTCCAATGATATAAGACACTTGAGTCTACGACATACGGTTTAGGAGTTATGAGCAGTTTTGCGCAATTGATTGCTATAGCGCCACCTATAGGCCAATCTGGCTCATAATTTGATAACCTCTCCTCTATGTTTGTACTACCTATTGGCCAAGTTTCAAGTCTCTAGCCCTTACGGTTTGGGCTGCACGATGTGTTTTACTGCAGAATAATATTATTTTGTGTGTAGTACAATAAAATGAACAGCGGGGGGCAGCAAACGACCACTTATTGGCCACTTATAATATACCATTATTATCAAATGAACTCTGTAATTTTAACCTTTTTTAACTTTTATAGATGCAAATATTGTCCGATCTGTCTGAAATTTTTCATGCTTGTTTAGAGGCATATGATACATGTTCTGACTTGTTTTTAAGTAGATCTGAACATTCATTGAATAGAGAGATGGAAAATACAATTTACAGCCAATACAGGCAATTCACCATAGGGAATACATGGTTTTCAAAGCTTTTTAACAGTTATAGCGCCACCTATGGTCCGATCTCCATGAAACTTTGCATGCTTCTTCAGCATGTTATGTCACATATACATAACAATATTCGTGATGTTTTGAGTTTTCCTTTAAGATTTATAGGCTATTGAGTGTATTTTGCTACGTCCCTCTTCTAAATGACCCTGTTATAGCCATCTAAATGCAAAAGTTCAACTTTTTTTCGATAATTATTAACCTAGAGAGTCCAGAGAATTGTCCTAGACTGGTTTGGTTCCGATCGGGCAAAAAACCAGGGACTAGTTCGCAAAAGTAGGTTTTTAACATAATTGCAAATATTTAATGAACGATTTGATTGACAGCAATGATTCTAGAGGCAAAGTTGTTCAATATGAAGAGATCTATCAAATGATATGCATATTTTGTGGATGTGTGCAACACCACGTGATTACAGAGCCATAAAACTCATTAGCGCCAACTAGTGGCCGATTTGTTTCAAAATTCTTACAGACCTCTAGCACCATGAGTCAAACATGCCCATTGAGTTTCGTTCTGATCGGCCTCCGTTAACCTTGTCTAATAGGTGCTCAAATTTAATTGGCTGTGGCGGCCATGTTTTTTGAGATACGCCAATGTCCTCATAGACATACATGGTACCTTGGACCAAGACACTGCATACTAATTTTCAAGTCAATCGGACTAGCGCTCGGCAGGTTATAGCCATTTTCATGCTTTTTTCGTGTTATAGCGCCACCAAGTGTTCAATCGTCGCTATTTTTTTATCGAGACCAAATACTGAGCCCATACACATGTGTACCAAGTTTGGTGAAGATATCTCATTTTGTTCTTGAGTTATAGCTGTTTTAGTAAAATAGGCTCCTCCCACAACATTCGTTTTCCGCCCCTTAGCGACCGTGAATCGAAAATTCAACTTTTTTTCGATAATTATTGATATTCAGACTCCAGAGAACATTTCTGCACTGGTTTGGTTCCGATCAAGCAAAAAACCTAGGACTAGTTCGCAAAAGTAGTTTTTTGACAAAATTCAAAATGGCGGAAAATCTATCATGGCGCAAATGAAATCGGAGATATACGTTTTGTTCGTCATGGACACACCTTTCCAATGATATAAGACACTTGAGTCTACGACATACGGTTTAGGAGTTATGAGCAGTTTCGCGCAATTGATTGCTATAGCGCCACCTATAGGCCAATCTGGCTCATAATTTGATAACCTCTCCTCGATTTTTGTACTACCTATTGGCCATGTTTAAAGTCTCTAGCCTATACGGTTTGGTCTGCACGATGCGTTTTAGGTCTGAATAATAATAATAATAATAATAATAATAATAATTAAAGCTGCGAGCAGCATTTAGCGGGGTTCAAGCCTTTAAGGCCTTTAAGCACACAAGCATCAAAAGACATCAAGTTTTATTTAGCAAGATTTTAAACACTGAAATAATAGATGGAAAACTCAAATTACAGGCAATTTAGGCAATTTACCAAAGGAAACATATGGTTTTTAACAGTTATAGCGCCACCTATGGTCCATAGGAAAGGCCAATTTCTTTCAAAATTCTTACAGACCTCTAGGACCATGCGTCAAACATGCCCATCGAGTTTCATTCTGATCGGCCTCCATTAACCTTGTCTAATAGGTGCTCAAATTTAATTGGCTGTGGCGGCCATGTTTTTTGAGATACGCCAATATCCTCATAGACATGCATGGTACCTTGGACCAAGACACTGCATACCAATTTTCAAGTCAATCGGACTAGCGGTCGGGTGGTTATAGCCATTTTCATGTTTTTTTCGTGTTATAGCGCCACCAAGTGTTCAATCGTCGCTATTTTTTTATCGAGACCAAAGACTCAGACCCTACACATGTGTACCAAGTTTGGTGAAGACATCTCATTTCTTTCTTGAGTTATAGCCATTTTAATAAAATAGGCTCCTCCCACAACAGTCGTTTTCCGCCCCTTAGCGACCGTGAATAGAAATTTAAAAAATTTTCAATTATTATTGATATGTAGACTCCAGAGAACATTTCTGCACTGGTTTGGTTCCGATCAAGCGAAAAACCTAGGAAAAGTTCGCAAAAGTAGTTTTTTGACAAAATTCAAAATGGCGGAAAATCTATCATGGCGCAAATGAAATCGGAGATATACATTTTGTTCGTCATGGACTCACCTTTCCAATGATATAAGACACTTGAGTGTACGACATACGGATTAGGAGTTATGATCAGTTTCGCGCAATTGATTGCTATAGCGCCACCTATAGGCCAATCTGGCTCATAATTTGATAACCTCTTCTCTATGTTTGTACTACCTATTGGCCAAGTTTCAAGTCTCTAGCCCTTACGGTTTGGGCTGCACGATGTGTTTTACTGCAGAATAATATTATTTTGTGTGTAGTACAATAAAATGAACAGCGGGGGGCAGCAAACGACCACTTATTGGCTTAATATACCATTATTATCAAATGAACTCTGTAATTTTAACCTTTTTTAACTTTTATAGAGGCAAATATTGTCAGATCTGTCTGAAAATTTTCATGCTTGTTTAGAGGCATAGGATACATGTTCTGACTTGTTTTTAAGTAGATCTGAACATTCATTGAATAGAGAGATGGAAAATACAATTTACAGCCAATACAGGCAATTCACCATAGGGAATACATGGTTTTCAAAGCTTTTTAACAGTTTTAGCGCCACCTATGGTCCGATCTCCATGAAACTTTGCATGCTTCTTCAGCATGTTATGTCACATATACATAACAATATTCGTGACGTTTTGAGTTTTCCTTTAAGATTTATAGGCTATTGAGTGTATTTTGCTACGTCCCTCTTCTAATTGACCCTGTTATAGCCATCTAAATGCAAAAGTTGAACTTTTTTTTGATAATCATTGATCTAGAGAGTCCAGAAAATTGTCCTAGACTGGTTTGGTTCCGATCGGGCAAAAATCCAGGGACTAGTTCGCAAAAGTAGGTTTTTAACATAATTGCAAATATTTAATGAACGATTTGATTGACAGCAATGGTTCTAGAGGCAAAGGTGTTCAATATGAAGAGATCTATCAAATGATATGCATATTTTGTGGATGTGTGCAACACCACGTGATTACAGAGCCATAAAACTCATTAGCACCAACTAGTGGCCGATTTGTTTCAAAATTATTACAGACCTCTAGGGCCATGAGTCAAACATACCCATTGAGTTTCGTTCCGATTGGCCTCCGTTAACCTTGTCTAATAGGTGCTCAAATTTAATTGGCTGTGGCGGCCATGTTTTTTGAGATACGCCAATGTCCTCATAGACATACATGGTACCTTGGACCAAGACACTGCATACCAATTTTCAAGTCAATCGGATTAGCGCTCGGCAGGTTATAGCCATTTTCATGTTTTTTTCGTGTTATAGCGCCACCAAGTGTTCAATCGTCGTTATTTTTTTATCGAGACCACATACTCAGCCCATACACATGTGTACCAAGTTTGGTGAAGATGTCTCATTTTGTTCTTGAGTTATAGCTGTTTTAGTAAAATAGGCTCCTCCCACAACATTGGTTTTCCGCCCCTTAGCGACCGTGAATCGAAATTTCAACTTTTTTTCGATAATTATTGATATTCAGACTCCAGAGAACATTTCTGCACTGGTTTGGTTTCGATCAAGCGAAAAACCTAGGACTAGTTCGCAAAAGTAGTTTTTTGACAAAATTCAAAATGGCGGAAAATCTATTATGGCGCAAATGAAATCGGAGATATACATTTTGTCCGTCATGGACTCACCTTTCCAATGATATAAGACACTTGAGTCTACGACATACGGTTTAGGAGTTATGAGCAGTTTTGCGCAATTGATTGCTATAGCGCCACCTATAGGCCAATCTGGCTCATAATTTGATAACCTCTCCTCGATTTTTCTACTATCTATTGGCCAAGTTTCAAGTCTCTAGCCCTTACGGTTTGGGCTGCACAATGCGTTTTACGGCAGAATAATAATAATAATAATAATAATAATAATAAAAATCAGTACAATTACAATAGGGTTTCAGCACTTCGTGCTTGAACCCCTAATTAAAGCTGCGTGCAGCATTTAGCGGTGTTCAAGCCTTTAAGGCCTTTAAGCACACAAGCATCAAAATACATTAAGTTTTATTTAGCAAGATTTTAAACACTGAAATAATTTAATTGGCTGTGGCGGCAATGTTTTTTGAGATAGGCCAATATCCTCATAGGCATACATCGGACCTTGGACCAAGACACTGCATACCAATTTTCAAGTCAATCGGACTAGCGGTCGGGTAGTTATAGCCATTTTCATGTTTTTTTCGTGTTATAGCGCCACCAAGTGTTCAATCGTCGCGATTTTTTTATCGTGACCAAAGACTCAGACCATACACATGTGTACCAAGTTTGGTGAAAACATCTCATTTCTTTCTTGAGTTATAGCCATTTTAGTAAAATAGGCTCCTCCCACAACAGTCGTTTTCCGCCCCTTAGCGACCGTGAATAGAAATTTAAACTTTTTTTCAATTATTATTGATATTCAGACTCCAGAGAACATTTCTGCACTGGTTTGGTTCCGATCAAGTAAGAAACCTAGGACTAGTTTGCAAAAGTAGTTTTTTAACAAAATTCAAAATGGCGGAAAATTTATCATGGCGCAAATGAAATCGGAGATATACATTTTGTTCGTCATGGACTCACCTTTCCAATGATATAAGACACTTGAGTCTACGACATACGGTTTAGGAGTTATGAGCAGTTTCGCGCAATTGATTGCTATAGCGCCACCTATAGGCCAATCTGGCTCATAATTTGATAACCTCTCCTCTATGTTTGTACTACCTATTGGCCAAGTTTCAAGTTTCTAGCCCTTACGGTTTGTGCTGCACGATGTGTTTTACTGCAGAATAATATTATTTTGTGTGTAGTACAATATAATGAACAGCGGGGGGCAGCAAACGACCACTTATTGGCTTAATATACCAGAACTCTGTAATGTTAACATTTTTTAACTTTTATAGAGGCAAATATTGTCCGATCTGTCTGAAATTTTTCATGCTTGTTTAGAGGCATAGGATACATGTACTGACTTGTTTTTAAGTAGATCTGAACATTCATTGAATAGAGAGATGGAAAATACAATTTACAGCCAATACAGGATATTCACCATAGGGAATACATGGTTTTCAAAGCTTTTTAACAGTTTTAGCGCCACCTATGGTCCGATCTCCATGAAACTTTGCGTGCTTCTTCAGCATGTTATGTCACATATACATAACAATATTCGTGACGTTTTGAGTTTTCCTTTAAGATTTATAGGCTATTGAGTGTATTTTGCTACATCCCTCTTCTAAATGATCCTTTTATAGCCATCTAAATGCAAAAGTTGAACTTTTTTTTGATAATTATTGATCTGGAGAGTCCAGAGAATTGTTCTAGACTGGTTTGGTTCCGATCGGGCAAAAAACCAGGGACTAGTTCGTAAAAGTAGGTTTTTAACATAATTGCAAATATTTATTGAACGATTTGATTGACAGCAATGGTTATAGAGGCAAAGGTGTTCAATATGAAGAGATCTATTAAATTGTATGCATATTTTTTGGATGTGTGCAACACCACGTGATTACAGAGCCATAAAACTCATTAGCGCCAACTAGTGGCCGATTTGTTTCAAAATTCTTACAGACCTCTAGGGCCATGAGTCAAACATGCCCATCGAGTTTCGTTCCGATTGGCCTCCGTTAACCTTGTCTAATAGGTGCTTAAATTTAATTGGCTGTGGCGGCCATGATTTTTGAGATACGCCAATGTCCTCATAGACATACATGGTACCTTGGACCAAGACACTGCATACCAATTTTCAAGTCAATCGGACTAGCGCTCGGCAGGTTATAGCCATTTTCATGTTTTTTTCATGTTATAGCGCCACCAAGTGTTCAATCGTCGTTATTTTTTTATCGAGACCAAAGACTGAGCCCATACACATGTGTACCAAGTTTGGTGAAGATATCTCATTTTGTTCTTGAGTTATAGCTGTTTTAGTAAAATAGGCTCCTCCCACAACATTCGTTTTCCGCCCCTTAGCGAACGTGAATCGAAATTTCAACTTTTTTTCGATAATTATTGATATTCAGACTCCAGAGAACATTTCTGCACTGGTTTGGTTCCGATCAAGCAAAAAACCTTGGACTAGTTCGCAAAAGTAGTTTTTTGACAAAATTCAAAATGGCGGAAAATCTATCATGGCGCAAATGAAATCGGAGATATAAGTTTTGTTCGTCATGGACTCACCTTTCCAATGATATAAGACACTTGAGTCTACGACATACGGTTTAGGAGTTATGAGCCGTTTCGCGCAATTGATTGCTATAGCGCCACCTATAGGCCAATCTGGCTCATAATTTGATAACCTCTCCTCGTTTTGTGTACTACCATCTGACAAAGTTTCAAAGTTCCAGCCCTTACGGTTTGGGCTGCACGATGCGTTTTAGCGGAGAATAATAATAATAATAATAATAATAATAAAAATCAGTACAATTACAATAGGGTTTCAGCACTTCGTGCTTGAACCCCTAAAAATCAGCACAAATACAATAGGTGTTCAGCACTTCGTGCTTGAACCCCTAATCAGTACAATTACAATAGGGTTTCAGCACTTCGTGCTTGAACCCCTAATAATAAAAATCAGTACAATTACAATAGGGTTTCAGCACTTCGTGCTTGAACCCCTAATAATAATAAAAATCAGCACAAATACAATAGGGTTTCAGCACTTCGTGCTTGAACCCCTAATAATAAAAATCAGTACAATTACAATAGGGTTTCAGCACTTCGTGCTTGAACCCCTAATAAATATAGCTGCAAGCAGCAATTATCGGGGTTCAAGCCAATTAAGGCATTTAAGCACATTTGCATAAAAAGTTATTGTGTTTTATTTAGCCATTAAATGTAACCTTTAAAATCATAGAGAGAAAATGCCCATTTACAGCTAAAATGGGTATTTTACATTTTGAAATATGCTTATTAAATGTTTGGTGGTTTTGTAATTTTAAGGAATATGTAATAGGCACATTTTCCATGTTAACTCATTTAAACATTAATTTTGTTGCAGATATATTTGAAATAAATTATTTTGACAAAATGTGATTGTAAATATTGTAATAGTGACTTTATAATGTCTAAATAGGAATTATAGAACATGATAAGTAAATAGTATGAAAAAAATGACTATTTAAGCCCAGCAGGTGGCAGCAGAGAAGTACTCATTGGCTCATTTTCATTTTAATTGTCTGTTTTTCATTTAATGGGCACATTTTGCAAGTTAATGCCTTCAAATGTGCTAACTCACATGCACATTTAGTTGGAGATAGAGATATTTGAAATTAATGATGGGTAACAAATAGCTTATTCCAGGTTTTCCCCTTTAAATCATATTTTCAGGCATTATTTTAATTGTAATATAATAATTATTGTAAAACATTAATCAAATGAACAAATTAATTGCTAAACATTGACAAAATGTCATTTGCAACATTATTATAATGATTTTATAAAGTTTAAATATGCTTAGTAAGCAAAATGAACCAATGAGTGGTCTTCTGCTGCCATCTGGTGGTAATTTTAGGTAATACGTTTTGAACATAATTGTGAATAAATAAATAACAATTTGATTGACAGTATTGGTTCTTGAGGCAAAGTTGTTCAGTATGAGGAGATCTATCATAATTTCTGCATATTATGTGGATGTTTTTTTACCCCACCTGATTACAGAGATGGAAAATACCATTTACAGCCAATACAGGCAATTCACCATAGGGAATACATGGTTTTCAAAGCTTTTTAACAGTTATAGCGCCACCTATGATCCGATCTCCATGAAACTTTGCATGCTTCTTCAGCATGTTATGTCACATATACATAACAATTTTCGTGAAGTTTTGAGTTTTCCTTTAGGATTTATAGGCTTTTGAGTGTATTTTGCTACGCCCCTCTTCTAAATGACCCTGTTATAGCCATCCAAATGCAAAAGTTCAACTTTTTTTCAATGATTATTGATCTAGAGAGTCCAGAGAATTGTCCTAGACTGGTTTGGTTCCGATCGGGCAAAAAACTAGGGACTAGTTCGCAAAAGTAGGTTTTGGACAAAATTCGACATAGCAGAAAATGTTCCCTGCTTAAATCAAAATCTGAGATAGTCATTTTGTCCACCTTGAGCCAAGGATTCCAACGATATAAGACACTTGATCCTGGGACAAACAGTCTAAGAGTTATGAGCAATTTTGAACTTTTGGTTGCTGTAGCGCCACCTATGGGCCATTCGGGGTCATACTCTGATAGGTTGTCCCCAAACTGAGGCCTACCATCTGGCCAGGTTTCATGTCTCTAGGCCTTACGGTTTGGCCTGCACGATGCGTTTTACGAAACCTTACAATTACAATAGGGTTTCAGCATTTCATGCTTGAACCCCTAATAATAAAAATCAGCACAAATACAATAGGTGTTCAGCACTTCGTGCTTGAACCCCTAATAATAATAACAAGCAGCAATTATCGGGGTTCAAGCCACTTAAGGCATTTAAGCACATTTGCATAAAAAGTTATTATGTTTTATTTAGCCATCAAATGTAACCTTTAAAATCATAGAGAGAAAATGCCATTTACAGCTAATACCGGTATTTTACCTTTTCAAATATGCTTATTAAATGTTTAACAGTTATAGTCCCACTTGTGGTTTGATCTCTATTTTAAATAATTATTTTGAATAAATGATAAAATGTAAGCAGATATGTGTAGCATGAATTACCATGATATATCACTTTCTAGTATGATTAACCATAGTTAATTATGATTATAGCATCATTTACCATATTTTACCATGATTTACCATAGATTACCATGATTTACTATTATTAGTATTAGCATGATTTAACAACATTGCTAGCATTGATGTGATATGTCAGTACAAATGAAGTGGTAAACCTTAACAAAATGTGATTTTATACAATTCATATATTCAACTTTATTAGTGAGCAGAATGGGCCAATGAGTGGTCCTCTGCTGGTGGTTTTGTGGCAATTGTAGGGAACATGTAATAAACACATTTTCCATGTTAACTCATTTAAACTTTATTTTTGTTGCAGATATATTTGAAATAAATTATTTTGACTAAATGTGATTGTAAATATTGTAATAGTGACTTTATAATGTCTAAATAGGAATAATAGTACATGATAAGTAAATAGTATGACAAAATGACTATTTAAGCCCAGCAGGTGGCAGCAGAGAACCACTCATTGGCTCATTTTCATTTTGTCTGTTTTTCATTTAATGGGCACATTTTCCAAGTTAATGTCTTCAAACGTGCTTAACTCAAATGCACATTTTGTTGGAGATATAGATATTTGAAATTAATGATGGGTAACAAATAGCTTATTCCAGGTTTTCCCCTTTAAAACATATTTTCAGGCATTATTTTAATTGTAATATAATAATTATTGTAAAACATTAATCAAATGAACAAATTAATTGCTAAACATTGACAAAATGTCATTTGCAACATTATTATAATGATTTTATAAAGTTTAAATATGCTTAGTAAGCAGAATGAACCAATGAGTGGTCTTCTGCTGCCATCTGGTGGTAATTTTAGGTAATACGTTTTGAACATAATTGTGAATAAATAAATAACAATTTGATTGACAGTATTGGTTCTTGAGGCAAAGTTGTTCAGTATGAGGAGATCTATCATAATTTCTGCATATTATGTGGATGTTTTTTTACCCCACCTGATTACAGAGATGGAAAATACCATTTACAGCCAATACAGGCAATTCACCATAGGGAATACATGGTTTTCAAAGCTTTTTAACAGTTATAGCGCCACCTATGATCCGATCTCCATGAAACTTTGCATGCTTCTTCAGCATGTTATGTCACATATACATAACAATTTTCGTGAAGTTTTGAGTTTTCCTTTAGGATTTATAGGCTTTTGAGTGTATTTTGCTACGCCCCTCTTCTAAATGACCCTGTTATAGCCATCCAAATGCAAAAGTTCAACTTTTTTTCAATGATTATTGATCTAGAGAGTCCAGAGAATTGTCCTAGACTGGTTTGGTTCCGATCAATGAAAAATCCAGGGACTAGTTCGCAAAAGTAGGTTTTAAACATAATTACAAATATTTAATGAAAGATTTGATTGACAGCAATAGTTCAAGAGGCAAAGTTGTTCAGTATGAGGAGATCTATCAAATGATATGCATATTTTGGGGATGTGTGCAACACCACGTGATCACAGAGCCATAAAACTCGTTAGCGCCAACTAGTGGCCGATTTCTTTCAAAATTCTTACAGACCTCTAAGGCCATGAGTCGAACATGCCCATCGAGTTTTGTTCCGATCGACCTTCGTTAACCTTGTCTAATAGGTGCTCAAATTTAATTGGCTGTGGCGGCCATGTTTTTTGAGATACGCCAATGTCCTCATAGACATACTTGGCACCTTGGACCAAGACACTGCATACCAATTTTCAAGTCAATCGGACTAGCGGTCGGGTGGTTATAGCCCTTTTCATGTTTTTTTCATATTATAGCGCCACCAAGTGTTCAATCATCGCATTTTTTTTATTGTGACCAAAGATTGAGCCCTTACACATGTGTACCAAGTTTGGTGAAGATATCTCATTGTAATCTTGAGTTATAACCTTTTTAGTAAAATAGGCTCCGCCCTGAACGTCTATTATTACGCCCCTTAATAACCGTGAATCGAAATTATTACTTTTTTTCAATGATTATTGATATTCAGACTCCAGAGAACATTTCTGTACTGGTTTGGTTCCGATCGGACTAAAATCCAGGGACTAGTTCGCAAAAGTAGTTTTTTGACAAAATTCAAAATGGCGGAAAATCTATCATGGCGGAAATGAAATCGGAGATATACGTTTTGTTCGTCAGGGACTCACCTTTCCAATGATATAAGACACTTGAGTCTACAACATAGGGTCTAGGAGTTATGAGCAGTTTCGCGCAATTGATTGCTATAGCGCCACCTATAGGCCAATGTGGCTCATAATTTGATAACCTTTCCTCGATTTTTGTACTACCTATTGGCCAAGTTTCAAGTCTCTAGCCCTTACAGTTTGGTCTGCACGATGCGTTTTAGGTCTGAATAATAATAATAATAATAATAATAATAATAATTAAAGCTGCAAGCAGCATTTAGCGGGGTTCAAGCCTTTAAGGCCTTTAAGCAGACAAGCATCAAAATACATTAAGTTTTATTTAGCAAGATTTTAAACACTGAAATAATTTAATTGGCTGTGGCGGCAATGTTTTTTGAGATAGGCCAATGTCTTCATAGACATACATGGTACCTTGGACCAAGACACTGCATACCAATTTTCAAGTCAATCGGACTAGCAGTCGGGTAGTTATAGCCATTTTCATGTTTTTTTTGTGTTATAGCGCCACCAAGTGTTCAATCGTTGCGATTTTTTTATCGTGACCAAAGACTCAGACCATACACATGTGTACCAAGTTTGGTGAAGACATCTCATTTCTTTCTTGAGTTATAGCCATTTTAGTAAAATAGGCTCCTCCCACAACAGTCGTTTTCCGCCCCTTAGCGACCGTGAATAGAAATTTAAACTTTTTTCCGATTATTATTGATACTCAGACTCCAGAGAACATTTCTGCACTGGTTTGGTTCCGATCAAGCAAGAAACCTAGGACTAGTTTGCAAAAGTAGTTTTTTAACAAAATTCAAAATGGCGGAAAATCTATCATGGCGCAAATGAAATCGGAGATATACATTTTGTTCGTCATGGACTCACCTTTCCATTGATATAAGACACTTGAGTGTACGACATACGGTTTAGGAGTTATGATCAGTTTCGCGCAATTGATTGCTATAGCGCCACCTATAGGCCAATCTGGCTCATAATTTGATAACCTCCCCTCTTTGTTTGTACTACCTATTGGCCAAGTTTCAAGTCTCTAGCCCTTACGGTTTGGGCTGCACGATGTGTTTTACTGCAGAATAATATTATTTTGTGTGTAGTACAATAAAATGAACAGCGGGGGGCAGCAAACGACCACTTATTGGCTTAATATACCATTATTATCAAATGAACTCTGTAATTTTAACCTTTTTTAACTTTTATAGAGGCAAATATTGTCCGATCTGTCTGAAATTTTTCATGCTTGTTTAGAGGCATAGGATACATGTTCTGACTTGTTTTTAAATAGATCTGAACATTCATTGAATAGAGAGATGGAAAATACAATTTACAGCCAATACAGGCAATTCACCATAGGGAATACATGGTTTTCAAAGCTTTTTAACAGTTATAGCGCCACCTATGGTCCGATCTCCATGAAACTTTGCATGCTTCTTCAGCATGTTATGTCACATATACATAACAATATTCGTGACGTTTTGAGTTTTCCTTTAAGATTTAAAGGCTATTGAGTGTATTTTGCTACGTCCCTCTTCTAAATGACCCTGTTATAGCCATCCAAATGCAAAAGTTCAACTTTTTTTCGATAATTATTAACCTAGAGAGTCCAGAGAATTGTTCTAGACTTGTTTGGTTCCGATCGGGCAAAAAACCAGGGACTAGTTTGCAAAAGTAGGTTTTTAACATAATTGCAAATATTTAATGAACGATTTGATTGACAGCAATGGTTCTAGAGGCAAAGTTGTTCAATATGAAGAGATCTATCAAATGATATGCATATTTTGTGGATGTGTGCAACACCACGTGATTACAGAGCCATAAAACTCATTAGCGCCAACTAGTGGCCGATTTGTTTCAAAATTCTTACAGACCTCTAGGGCCATGAGTCAAACATGTCCATCGAGTTTCGTTCCGATCGGCCTCCATTAACCTTGTCTAATAGGTGCTCAAATTTAATTGGCTGTGGCTGCCATGTTTTTTGAGATACGCCAATGTCCTCATAGACATACATGGTACCTTGGACCAAGACACTGCATACCAATTTTCAAGTCAATCGGACTAGCGCTCGGGTGGTTATAGCCATTTTCATGTTTTTTTCGTGTTATAGCGCCACCAAGTGTTCAATCATCGCTATTTTTTTATCGAGACCAAATACTGAGCCCATACACATGTGTACCAAGTTTGGTGAAGATATCTCATTTTCTTCTTGAGTTATAGCTGTTTTAGTAAAATAGGCTCCTCCCACAACATTCGTTTTCCGCCCCTTAGCGACCGTGAATCGAAATTTCAACTTTTTTTCAATAATTATTGATATTCAGCCTCCAGAGAACATTTCTGCACTGGTTTGCTTTCGATCAAGCGAAAAACCTAGGACTAGTTCGCAAAAGTAGTTTTTTGACAAAATTCAAAATGGCGGAAAATCTATCATGGCGCAAATGAAATCGGAGATATACCTTTTGTTCGTCATGGACTCACCTTTCCAATGATATAAGACACTTGAGTCTACGACATACGGTTTAGGAGTTATGATCAGTTTCGCGCAATTGATTGCTATAGCGCCACCTATAGGCCAATCTGGCTCATAATTTGATAACCTCTCCTCGATTTTTGTACTACCTATTGGCCAAGTTTCAAGTCTCTAGCCCTTACGGTTTGGTCTGCACGATGCGTTTTAGGTCTGAATAATAATAATAATAATAATAATAATAAAAATCAGCACAAATACAATAGGTGTTCAGCACTTCGTGCTTGAACCCCTAAAAATCAGCACAAATACAATAGGGTTTCAGCACTTCGTGCTTGAACCCCTAATAACGTGATCATAAACATTAAACAGCATATAAATCAAAACTGCCTAATGTTACTGAATGGAATTTGGACCCAGGACGAGCTCTAGGACTGTGCAAGCATTAGGGATGTTGATGGACTCAATCTACTCCATCTGTGTTTGATCAACGCTCTGAGTCTGACAAAAACATGATTTTCCCAGCTTTTTGTTCAAAATGTTGCTTTTTTTAATGAATACCCATATTTAAAGGTCCCGTTCTTTGTGTTTTTTTGAAGCTTTGATGGTGTTTACAGTGTGCAATATAACATGTGTTCATGTTTCGCGTGTAAAAAAAAAAACAGTATTTTTAACACAATTTACTTATCTGTACACCGCTGTTTTCACTGTCCTAAAAACGGCTGATGACTTCCTTTATTCTATGAAGTCCCTCCTTCAGAAATACGTAACGAGTTCTGATTGTGCCAGCGGTTCCCGTGTTGTGATTTGACCACACCTTAGCGAACGTGTCACGGTTCCTGTGTTGTGATTCGACAGCAGCTTAGCGCACGTGGAAAGGTCACGCCTCTTAACGGGAGATATATGCGCTCAATGATCTCTACAGCGTCCCTGGGAAAGCCAAACAAAGGTGATTTGACTCCGGGATGAAAATAACAGCGTCTCGACGACATGGCGACAAACACACTCAAACGCAACAATTCCTTTTCTCCACGCGACACGTCCTCTTCTCCACGTGGGACAGCAACAAGACCACGCCCCCTTTTTTCGCGTATTCTTGTGGGCGGAGGTTAGTCTGTTCTACTGACGTCATTTATGAAGGAAGTACCAGGATGTAGTCCAAGCCGGCCGTTCGCTGTAGGCTTTGAAAGGGAACTTCTGTTAAATAAAATATCTCGCTTGGCATTGAACTTTGAGCTTTATAATTTTACAGGTATTATTTATGCTCTAACAGCAACATTACACACTAACTAAAGTTTGAACAGTGGGATCACGAAGAACGGGACCTTTAAGTGTTGATAAAAAAGGAATGCATGAAGCTAGGAAAATAAAACAGTTTTTTTTGTTTAAAAGCGGAGGGTCTGCTCTTTCTTTTGATATATTGCATGCTCTGATATTCATACAACAAAATATTCTATGGGCCATTACATTTTTGTGAAAATAATCAAAAACCCTGGCGATGACTGGCAACTTTTTTTTTTTTAAACGCTTGCGGGGAAAGAGTTAAGAGAATAAACATCAGGATCAGGAACTGTTGCGAGCCAGATTCAAATGTGCTTTTCAAGAATGAGCACCATGACTTAACGTGAGCTCAAACCTGACGTTTTCGTAAAAGACTTTAAAAGACCAAACACAACCAAACACAAGACTGATTCAAAATTCATGCAACAATGTTCTCAGTGTGTTCTGTGTACCCGGTTACTAAACAGTACTATTGTCCGGTCAGTGGGTTGCGCTTTGGCTGACCTCTAAACCCGGTCCAGACTTGCTAAAATAGATCTTTCCTGAAATAGATCACAAGTCTGCACAAAAACCCACTCCTATAATATATAAACATACAATAGTTACCACTGAGGAGCAAAGCAACACCTTTTTCACGCCCATCTTTGACCTTCCCACACGAGCGAAGAGAGAAAGTATCAGCGCATTTGGTTCTTGAAAAGCTCGTTTCCCCCTTTTTTCAGCAGGAAGAGAGATAGAATCATCTGGAAACAATCCCAACGTAATTGCCCTGTTTAGTTTGCTTTACGTGCTGGGAAATTTCTAACACATTGACATTTTCCAGCCAGCCTAAACCAAGCTTTTGTTTTATTTTTTTTTCTTCTCCCTGGTCTCGCTCGCTCTTTTCTCTATTTGTCTTTTACAGTGGAAAGTGTCTGAGGTGAAGGAGGAATACGGCTGAGTTCGTGTCTCTGCTACCCATATGGAGATTTTACTATGGTGACCAGAGCGAACTGGCACTCTCTGTGACTCTGAGAGAGACCTGACTCACAGGACTATAATAGCATTAAAACCCACAGCATGCAAACAACCAAAGTCTGGAGAGTGAGAGAATGACCACAGTCTTGGCCTCTGATTTCTTGCACCCTAAATTGGTCTTTTGCTGCAGGAAACTCACTTCGCAATAGTTAAAGTGATCCAGAAATTAACGTTCTGTCATCATTTATATTTCACCCTTGTGACTTTCTTTCTTTCGTGGAGCATAAACGGAAAAATTCTGACTGTGCTGGTCAGTCTTTTCCATGCAATTACAATGAATGGGCATGAAGCTTTCAAGCTTTAAAACAGGACGAAAAAGCATTAGCGTTAGAAATATTATTCTGAACTGGAATCATGAGGAAAAATGACAGACCAAAGCTGTTATTTGCTGATAATCTTCCCTTACAGTGAGTCTTTAATGTGCCTTGAAATGCACAGCGTTATTCAATGTGTTGACTTAAAGGGTTACTTCAGCGATTAGCATGAAGCTTTGTATCAGTAGAAACCCGGTAGTATATTCGATTGATAGTGGTTATCCCCCTGAGACGAGAGATTTATGTATTTTATGCCTGGAAAAAAGCCTCCGATGACGCAAATATCATCATTTTGCGTCGTCGGAGGCTTTTTTGGCCAGAGGCCAGTAGAAGGAGCTAGTTCCGCATGTTTTCAACCCACATGCCCCTTGGGCATTCATAACAGAGTGGTGCGGAGCAAAGCGAGTGTTTTCAATTAATTCCTATGAAAGTTAAGCTTCCATAGGCATGAAAACGCGCCAGACTGGACACGCACCCTGAATGACTGTGCTGCTGTGAATGAAATGACAATACGGCTGTGAATGAATGCCGGGCGGCCGTGCTCATTTTAGTTTCGGTATAGAATTAGCACCAATTCGGGGGCGGGTTGCTTGAATTGTGGGTTCATTAGCCTATTATTCTTAATGAAAAACACAACAACAAAACGGTACAATGACAAACTTCCGCAATCATCTTCAATCATCTTGTCTGTCAGCTCCTGTTTCAGTGGAAATCATGATGAATGAAATCTGACTCCTGCTGCGTTTGTGCTGCGACTCTCGTTCGGCTCGTGCTGTATTGAGCAGACCCGTTTTTAATTGTAGTGTCTGTTCTCTAACTGAACTAAATTATTTGATCACTATAAAATGAACACTAAGATGGGGGGGCGGGTGCCGCGGTGGGCAAGTGATGTAACCGGTAGGTGTGGCTTGGGAGTGGCCTCGTAGGGCAGCGAAGCAAGTGCATTCTGGGAGTTATCTTTCATCCATAGGAGCCAAAAAAACAAAAAATTCTCAGTCTACAAGGCACCAACTTCTAAAATAATTTCACATTTCTACTAAATAAATGAACCAATTTAAATACACATTCATCTTTCCAGCGGTGAAGTACCCCTTTAATTTCCACTGAAACAGGAAGACTTAAAATATAACTAAGTGCAAAATTATTGTAATGTTTTCAGACACTTGTATATTAATTGCAAACTGAATGAAAATGTATTATTTTAAATGTATAATATTAAAAGCACTAAAAGGAACTTTAGATTGCTGCTTTTTTTGACCCACTTAAGTACATCTTTATATTTCATAATTGCTTCTATTGTCTATTGTATTCTATTGTCTATTGTCTATTCTATTGTTAAAGTGTACTGACATGCATTTACGGTAAACTAAAATATACTTTAATGTCATTTCTACTGAAACTTGTATATCATGTAGGGCTGTACGATTATTACCGAAATTCAGAACCTCTAACCGACGTAATTTTCCCATGTCGATTATTTCGGTTTTAGTCACGTGACTCCGCCCTGTCAGTCACATCAAGTGAAAGCCAGATCGCTTTCACTTTCGTCCTCATAAAGTTTATTGTCAAGTAAATGTGTTTATAGGCTTAACAGTTTGAACATTTAAAGCGATTGTGCACTATTCAAAAACAACAATACGTAGCCTATCCGTTCAGTGCTCAGCTTTTTTCTGTGACACAGAGAGCCGAGCCGTGTCGCGTCTCTGACAACGTGCGCGTGCCCTGAAGGCAGACCTCTTTCACCTGCGTCCTCTCAAAGCTTTGTCATTTGTATGTGTTTTAAGGCCTGCCAGTTTGGACATTAAGCGATTTTAGACCATCAGATATGTATTATTTTGAACTAATGCCTGATATAGTGTGACACTCAAGACAGAAGCTTGCACATCACGTGAAGATCGCGCACAGAGAGGAGCTCAGAAGCGCAGTGTCAACGCTGTCCTGTGACTAAAGTAAAGTCACTAAAGTAGCTTAGAAACTCAACCGTTATAGGCATATATTGTATTACCTTTGAAGTAAGTACAAACCACAGCTTCATAATGAATAGAGACAGTATGAGTAATTCACACACACAATCTCGCTCTCATTAATGCATTCAAATAAATGTAATGTAGGCCTACTGTGTTAATGTATCTGTATCTGATGTACAACAAGCAGAAATCTGCCCCATAGACAATAACAATAATTTTCCTTCAAGTATTTTAAAATCACAAAGAAATGCACTTTTTCTTTAGAAAAAAAATCCCACCTTTAATAGTAGAAAATATTTACAGTAAAAACCTTATCAGGAACCTACTCAAAAACCTTACGAGGGCAAAAAAAATAAAATAATAATCGTTCATTAATCGAGGCAAAATGTTAAATTAATCAAGGTTTTTATTTTTGGTCAAATCGTTACAGCCCTAATATCATGTTTTTAAATATATTTTAAATATATTACAATTACAAATGTGTAATTACAAATATGTTAGCTTTAAATGTAATATTAAATAACACACTACAGTTAAAAGTATAATATACAAGTACTTTACATGTGCTTTAGTATATTAGTCAACACATCAAAATAAGTGTACTTCAGTAGAGCATGACAAAAGATTACTAAAACAATTATTTAAATGTACTTTAAAAGTTTTCATTTGACATGATTACAAAGTGCACTTTTTAAAAGTCATGAAAGTGAACCAAGTACACTTAAGTGTTAATATTAAGTCTACTATATTATCTGCAAGTAGTTATATATATATATATATATATATATATATATATATATATATATATATATAAAAATCAATCAATAAATACATATATATATATATATATATATATATACACACACACTTTTAAGATTTGAAGTACACTACAAGTGCTTAGTCAATACAATTAAGCACACTTCTTTCTCACATGGGTAAAAATGTTGATTAAAAAAATGCACTTGTGTGTCCATTTCAAATCTTTCCTAGCCTGTCATTGTAACTGTACGAAAAAACATCTCGTGTTTTGTGGAAGAAAGTCTTATAGGTTCATGAGGGCGAGTAAATTATGACAACTTCAATTTCTGGGTGAACAATCCCTGTTAATGTGAATGTGCAGTCCAGATCACTGAATATGGATGCGAACTAGAGATAATCAGCATAACTGTCAAATTTATTTAGCCTTTTATGTAAGCTGAATGGTCAATTTACACAATGTGGGGAAGCATGAAGCATGAAAATCTGTTTTGTTTAATTACATATTGGGCTTCTGTTTCCAATAACTTGACTATGATATGGGTTAATGAGATAATCACCTGGCAGGCTATGTAATGCGGAGAGGAAATGCGGGTCTGTCACATAAATCAGTGACTCATGCTAGTTGCGTCCCCTTCTCCCTCGCTGCACACGCTGATGCTACAGGAAGTGACAGGAGAACAGTCTGACCCACTTCTGGATGACCGGGAAGCAATCCGGCAGCCTGACCCGCAGTCAGACATGACAAGCCAAAGGTGCATCAAGCATAAAGAGAAAATAACACTGCTTCCAACAAACTGTGAACTGTTGTGCTACCTTACGAAGTGAAACAAGGCCTGTAACGTCAAAATGTACAATCTGGACACTGACGGCATCTAAAATATAGTATTTGTGCCCTTCAGTTGGGTTTCTTTTAGTTTTTAGATCAGTGTTTCCACGGTTTCTAGGAAGTTCTAATTTGTTGTCATTGCGACTCATTGTTTAATTGATTTGATTCACCTGCTCCCCGTTTAGCTGCTGCGATTAGATCCTGCCTCAACTGCTCTTTGTTTCTGCTAACAACTGGGGAAAACCTGCTAACAACTGAGGGAAAACATGCGAGCAGTTGCGTTTTAGACCAAACATAATAATGGTTGACCAAGTGAAAACTGAGTTTTACCATTACCGCTCTCTTTACAATCAATGGAGCTGTCAATGAAACAGCGCAAGTTTATCAGTGACTGAGTTCTGGACTCGAGCCAAAACTCCCGTAATGATCAACAAATCTCTTATTTACATTGTGTTTGCACTGTTAGTTATGATGAAAGCATTCGTTTGTGTGCAGAAATCAAGGTACAATGACGAGATCACTGCATTGTGCATTGTTTACACTGAAGTCTCGCAGCAGCCAATCACAGCAGTGGGCGTTTACACTGAAGGCTCACAGCAGCCAATCACAGTAGTGGGTGTTTACACTGATGTCTCACAGCAGACACGCCCCTTTAAATAGAGTGTTCAAATCAGAAGCAAAAAATGCCTTTTATTTCTAAATCATTACCATTTTTAATGTAAAAAAAATATACTAACATTATACATTCACCTAAAGGATTATTAGGAACCCCATACTAATACTGTGTTTGACCCCCTTTCGCCTTCAGAACTGCCTTAATTCTACGTGGCATTGATTCAACAAGGTGCTGAAAGCATTCTTTAGAAATGTTGGCCCATATTGATAGGATAGCATCTTGCAGTTGATGGAGATTTGTGGGATGCACATCCAGGGCACGAAGCTCCCGTTCCACCACATCCCAAAGATGCTCTATTGGGTTGAGATCTGGTGACTGTGGGGGCCATTTTAGTACAGTGAACTCATTGTCATGTTCAAGAAACCAATTTGAAATTATTCGAGCTTTGTGACATGGTGCATTATCCTGCTGGAAGTAGCCATCAGAGGATGGGTACATGGTGGTCATAAAAGGATGGACATGGTCAGAAACAATGCTCAGGTAGGCCGTGGCATTTAAACGATGCCCAATTGGCACTAAGGGGCCTAAAGTGTGCCAAGAAAACATCCCCCACACATTACACCACCACCACCAGCCTGCACAGTGGTAACAAGGCATGATGGATCCATGTTCTCATTCTGTTTACGCCAAATTCTGACTCTACCATCTGAATGTCTCAACAGAAATCGAGACTCATCAGACCAGGCAACATTTTTCCAGTCTTCAACTGTCCAATTTTGGTGAGCTCGTGCAAATTGTAGCCTCTTTTTCCTATTTGTAGTGGAGATGAGTGGTACCCGGTGGGGTCTTCTGCTGTTGTAGCCCATCCGCCTCAAGGTTGTGCGTGTTGTGGCTTCACAAATGCTTTGTTGCATACCTCGGTTGTAACGAGTGGTTATTTCAGTCAAAGTTGCTCTTCTATCAGCTTGAATCAGTCGGCCCATTCTCCTCTGACCTCTAGCATCAACAAGGCATTTTCGCCCACAGGACTGCCGCATACTGGATGCTTTTCCCTTTTCACAACATTCTTTGTAAACCCTAGAAATGGTTGTGAGTGAAAATCCCAGTAACTGAGCAGATTGTGAAATACTCAGACCGGCCCGTCTGGCACCAACAACCATGCCACGCTCAAAATTGCTTAAATCACCTTTCTTTCCCATTCTGACATTCAGTTTGGAGTTCAGGAGATTGTCTTGACCAGGACCACACCCCTAAATGCATTGAAGCAACTGTCATGTGATTGGTTGATTAGATAATTGCATTAATGAGAAATTGAACAGGTGTTCCTAATAATCCTTTAGGTGAGTGTAAGTGCACCACAGGAAACATTATCAAGGAATAAAACAATGCAGTCCATGACCCCTTTAAAAACATAATAGACCTGACATAAAAAAACATATGGGCCTGTTTAATTACCTTTATCAAAATGTACACATTTACTAATAGCCTACAGAAAGATGTTGTAACCATAAAGTTAAATAAAAGCTAGTATTTCCCTTTTTTACTTTCTCTATAGATTTTTGTTGACCGTGTATTATGAAAAACACTTAAATAAAAACTGTCATAATGACATCATCCCAGACAACAAAAACATGTTCTTAGAAAGTTATGAAAACATTATTTCTAAATGTTTTTTTAAAATGTTCAAAACCTCAAAGTTTTTTTGTATTATGTTTGTTTGTTTTTTGTATATGAACACATGTTTCTCAGAGACGCAAAACAGTCTTTGGAACTATTTTCATTGGCAAAATATGTCTAAAATTTAAGTCACTTAATATTAACGTCTTGTTTATTGAATTGTTGTATAAAATCAATATCCCATTTGTAATCATACTGATATTTGGAGAAAAAAAACATCACTCTTCATGTGATATTGATTAACTGTATTAAATTATATAAATATAAAAAAGACATACAGAGGTATTTTTGCCCCTTATCTTGAATATTGAGGGCATTATAAATGCATTTTAATAGAGTAATTCACACAATGAAAGTGTGCACTAGTCAAATCTACTAGACTAGTCAAAGTCACCTTCATTTATATAGCGCTTTTTACAACACAGATTGCTTTAAAGCAGCTTTACAGTGATAATGGAAAATTAATTTTGCTTTAGAAAAAAAATTTGTTTGTACAGTGAGGGACACATAATATATAATGTCATATCGATATACAGTGAGGAAAATAAGTATTTGAACACCCTGCTATTTTGCAAGTTCTCCCACTTAGAAATCATGGAGGGGTCTGAAATTGTCATTGTAGGTGCATGTCCACTGTGAGAGACATAATCTAAAAAGAAAAATCCAGAAATCACAATGTATGATTTTTTTAACTATTTATTTGTATGATACAGCTGCAAATAAGTATTTGAACACCTGAGAAAATCAAATGTTAATATTTGGTACAGTAGCCTTTGTTTGCAATTACAGAGGTCAAACGTTTCCTGTAGTTTTTCAGCAGGTTTGCACACACTGCAGGGGGGATTTTGGCCCACTCCTCCACACAGATCTTCTCTAGATCAGTCAGGTTTCTGGCCTGTCGCTGAGAAACACAGAGTTTGAGCTCCCTCCAAAGATTCTCTATTGGGTTTAGGTCTGGAGACTGGCTAGGCCACGCCAGAACCTTGATATGCTTCTTACAGAGCCACTCCTTGGTTATCCTGGCTGTGTGCTTCGGGTCATTGTCATGTTGGAAGACCCAGCCTCGACCCATCTTCAATGCTTTAACTGAGGGAAGGAGGTTGTTCCCCAAAATCTCGCAATACATGGCCCCGGTCATCCTCTCCTTAATACAGTGCAGTCGCCCTGTCCCATGTGCAGAAAAACACCCCCAAAGCATGATGCTACCACCCCCATGCTTCACAGTAGGGATGGTGTTCTTGGGATGGTACTCATCATTCTTCTTCCTCCAAACAAGTTTAGTGGAATTATGACCAAAAAGTTCTATTTTGATCTCATCTGACCACATGACTTTCTCCCATGACTCCTCTGGATCATCCAAATGGTCATTGGCAAACTTAAGACGGCCTTGACATGTGCTGGTTTAAGCAGGGGAACCTTCCGTGCCATGCATGATTTCAAACCATGGCGTCTTAGTGTATTACCAACAGTGACGTTGGAAACGGTGGTCCCAGCTCTTTTCAGGTCATTGACCAGCTCCTCCCGTGTAGTTCTGGGCTGATTTCTAACCTTTTTTTAGGATCATTGAGACCCCACGAGGTGAGATCTTGCATGGAGCCCCAGTCCGAGGGAGATTGACAGTCATGTTTAGCTTCTTCCATTTTCTAATGATTGCTCCAACAGTGGACCTTTTTTCACCAAACTGCTTGGCAATTTCCCCATAGCCCTTTCCAGCCTTGTGGAGGTGTACAATTTTGTCTCTAGTGTCTTTGTACAGTTCTTTGGTCTTGGCCATGTTAGTAGTTGGATTCTTACTGATTGTATGGGGTGGACAGGTGTCTTTATGCAGCTAACGACCTCAAACAGGTGCATCTTTTAGGATAATAAATGGAGTGGAGGTGGACATTTTAAAGGCAGACTAACAGGTCTTTGAGGGTCAGAATTCTAGCAGATATACAGGTGTTCAAATACTTATTTGCAGCTGTATCACACAAATAAATAGTTTTAAAAAAATCATATATTGTGATTTCTGGATTTTTTTTTTTTTAGATTATGTCTCTCACAGTGGACATGCACCTACAATGACAATTTCAGACCCCTCCATGATTTCCAAGTGGGAGAACTTGCAAAATAGTTATACAGTGAGAAAATAATACTTATTTTCCTCACTGTATATCGCACACCCATACTTGAGTTTAAATATTATATATGTTTTAAATTCTACAAAAATGTAAAATCACTTGAAAAGGCAATGCATCATAAAAACAACAACGAGTTTGGAAACAAACGTTAATTTAAAAATATCTCCCCTGCCAACTTGTTAAAATAAAAGAAGGTTAAATGGGTAAAGAAAGATGCGGCGTGTGAGAGAAGAGCGAGGGAAGGTATGCGTTTGGCCCTGTTATGTGAGGACAGCAGAGAAGCATGTGTTGGACCGGAGCCAACTGTCTGCATCTGGGTGTGGAGTTCAACGAGGGCACATGAGGAGCAGACGCCCGCCGCTCTCCACTGCCCTCTGCTGCTCCACTCCACTACAGCAGCTGTCCTCTGACCCATCCCGCTGTCTGTACAGGCCAAGATGTGTCACCACTTCATCTACTGCAGAAAACTGCTCAGAATTACAGGCAGACGCCCTTATATCTACTACAAGAAAGATGCAGGTGGAGCATGCGTGTGGTTAGCATCTTTAAAAGCATATCGACATACATTATTTACCACTGTAAAAACTATCATTTATAATTTATCTAGGTCTAAAATAAAGAAATAAATCTCAAGATTATTATAGTAAAATAAAATAAACTGTATTTTCATGTATTTTCAGCTTTTTTCCAAGGCAACACTTCTCATTTTCATATAGTTGATTTACTAAATAACAAAGTGAAATGATTATAACAACTATATCAGCATATTTAAAAAAATAAAAATAAAAATTATAGTGTGTGTGATTGTGTGTGTGAGTGTGCAAGCGTGTGTGCGCATGTATGTGTACGCATGTGAGTGTACATGTATGTGTACGCATGTGAATGTACATGTTTATGTGTGAGTGTGTATGTGTATGTGTTTGAGTGTGATTGTGTGTACGTGTGATTGTGTGTGTGTGCATGCCTGTGTGAGTGCGAATGAGTATGTGTGAGTGTGATTGTGCGTGTGTGTGTGCGCATGTATGTGTACGCATGTGAGTGTGAGTGTGTGAGTGTGTGTGTGTGTACACATGAGCGTCAGTGTTTACGTATGTGTGTGTACGTGTGTGTTTGAGTGTGTGTACATGTGGGTTTGTAATGCACGTGTGAGTGTGTGCGTGAGTGTGAATGCATGTGTGTGTACAAATGTGTTTGGGTGCGTGTATGTGTGTGAGTGAGTGTGTGTACGTATGAGTATGTGTGAGTGTGATTGTGCGTGTGTGTGTGCGCATGCATGTGTACGCATGTGAGTGTACATGTACATGTGTATGTGTGAGTGTGAGTGTGTGTGATTGTGTGTACGTGTGATTGTGTGTGTGTGCGTGCCTGTGTGAGTACGAATGAGTATGTGTGAGTGTGATTGTGCGTGTGTGTGCGCATGTATGTGTACGCATGTGAGTGTGAGTGTGTGTGAGTGTGAGTGTGAGTGTGTGTACGCATGTGAGTGTGAGTGTGTGTGAGTGTGTGTGTGTGTGTGTGTACACATGAGCGGCAGTGTTTACGTATGTGTGTGTACGTGTGTGTTTGAGTGTGTGTACATGTGGGTTTGTAATGCACGTGTGAGTGTGTGCGTGAGTGTGAATGCATGTGTGTGTACAAATGTGTTTGGGTGCGTGTATGTGTGTGAGTGAGTGTGTGTACGTATGAGTATGTGTGAGTGTGATTGTGCGTGTGTGTGTGCGTGTGTATGTGTACGCATGTGAGTGTACATGTACATGTGAGTGAGTGTGAGTGTGAGTGTGAGTGTGAGTGTGAGTGTGAGTGTGTGTGTGTACGTGTGTGTGTGTGTACGTGTGATTGTGTATATGTGTGCGTGCTTGTGTGAGTGTGTGTACGTATGAGTATGTGTGTGTGATTGTCCGTGTGGATTTAAACGCATGTGTGTGTTTGTGTGAGTATGTGTTGATGCATGTATGTGTACGTGTGTGTGTGTGTGTGTGTGTGTGTGTGTGTGTGTGTGTGTGTGTGTCAGTGTTTACGTATGTGTGTGTACGCGTGTGTGTTTGAGTGCGTGTACATGGGGGTTTGTAACGTACGTGTGAGTGTGTGTGCGTGAGTGTGACCGCATGTGTGTGTACAAATGTGTTCGTGTGCGTGTGCGTGTGTGAGTGAGTGTGTGTACGTATGTGTGAGTGTGCGTGTGGATTTGTACGCATGTGTGTGTTTGTGTGAGTATGTGTTTACGCATGTATGTGTACGTGTGTGTGTACTTGTGTGAGTGTGTGTTTGTGTGCGTGTGAGCGTCAGTGTGTACATATGCGTGTGTTTGAATGTGGGTTTGTAGTGCACGTGTGAGTGTGTGTGCGTAAGTGTGAACGCATTGTGAGTGTGTGTGTGTGTGTGTGTGTGTTTCTTAGCATGCACAGGTCACACAACACAACCCTTGTGCCAGACACATCATCCCAGGCGACCCGCTCCACAAATCAAAAAAAAAAACATTTGATGCCTCCGCGGCTTTGACACAACACCCAGCATGCTGACTGGCCCCCTTTCCCCCTAATCCCATTGGTCACGCCCGCCACACACAGTGGGGATTGGACGGGGAGCTGGAGTATCCATGGAAACCAGAGGGATGGATCAGGAAGTTGGCAGGTTGCTCAGATTAAGGGCAGTGCGTTTCTTTTATTTGGGGTTTAGGCACTACACAACTCTATTAGCACCGAAACTAATGCTGAACTTACCCTGCAAAACACACACACACACGGTCAAACTGACTATATACTTTGCAACTGGATTCAGATTATAGACGTGACAGAATTAAGGGGGATGTGCAGTGTCTAAAAAACATCACTTAACACAGCGGTTCCCAAATCCCAAAAACGACTAACTTTTTTGTTTTTGTAATTTTTACAGGAAAAGACATTAAAAACCTTATTATTTGTGCTGAAATGTTACATTTTGGTACATTTTAGAATTGTTTACTTCATCGGAATGGTACGGAATGTGGTAAAGGCTTTGGCACTTGCTATGAACACACAAAAAAAAAATTATTTGAAAAGGTTACACTTGTAGGGCCCTATCTTACCGATCTAAGCTCATGGTCTGAAGCTCACGGCGCAGGTGCACTTAGGGCGTGTCGGAATTTACTTTTGTTAGTTTAACGACGAGAAAACCGTTCTGCGCGCCAGACGCATGGTCCAAAAGGGTTGTACCTAGTCTCTTAATGAGTCATAGGTGTGTTTTGGGCGTAACGTGCAATAAACCAATCAGAGTCTCATCTCCCATTCCCTTTAAAAGCCAGTTGTGCTCGCACCATAGCGGATTTGCTATTTACATGCGAGCAGAAAGACTGAACAGAGAGGAATCCTTTTAAGATGTGTGTGTTCTGCTGTGCGTCCCTGTGTGTGTAATAATCAGTACACGTGTACTGAGTGTACATGTGTTGTGCACCACCTATAGGCTCATATTACTAACACACCCTTAAAATAACACACAAAAAAATAGTATTAATAGGCGTAGGCGTAGTACTCCCCGGCCTACGAGGGGTGTTGGGGGTATGTGGCAAGGTGGATAAGCGAGAGACATGGGAGGAGCTCGAGTCCTCTCATGAGGGAGCACGGATGCATATAGGTACGAGCGACACCGGTAAAGGACGAGAGGACCAGGCCTGGATTTTAAGTTGTGTTTTGTTTATGTTTGTTTATGTATGTGCGCGACAGTCATCCATGAGGGGCTGCCACTTTTACTTTCTGTTCAGTTGTTTTGATTAAAAGTTGTTGAACGTTCGCCGGTTCCTGCCTCCTTCTTCTAGCCTGACGTCGTCATACTCAATCCTAGTCAGAATATGAGTCTGATACTGCTCCGTTGGGCTGTGATTATGGGGCGTGTTTAAACCGAACCAGGAAAGACCTCAATTGGATAGACCTACAACCAATCAGAGCAACGGAGCGACGCATAACGTTAGTTGTCAAATGTCAACAGAACTCAACTGCACTGTGTTGCCAAGTCCGCGGGTTGAAGCGACCCCAATTATGTGATATACAGACACAGGAATGCGAAATTTAGCAGCCAGTCCAGCCAAAATAACACATATTTTACCCCCCAATGCCATTTTTCCCGGAGAACCCCCCCACCCGGAAAGCTATTGGGCTTGTTTTTAGCTAGTTTTGAGTAGCAATCGGTATTGAGCGGGTTTTGCTGTAAAAACTTGGCAACCCTGTCTGCACGCACGCCCGGAATAAGTAGCCTAAGGTTAGAAGAAAAAGATGAGTGTAAACGATCTTTGCCGGTGTTGTAAAAAAATAATTTAAGGATACACACAGAGTACTTACCAACACGATCATCATTTCTGAGAGAAATAGTAAAGGTGAACGCATATACGAACAAGTTCTCCGTTTAGGATTAGAACAAATTCATCCCAAGCGCCTTTGATGACGTGGATGATTACGTCACTGTTTATCATCTGTCCATCATCGTCTAAAGCCCGCCCTGACAATTTCATTGGTCCGAACAGTTTCTGTTCGGGCATAATTACTTCTCTATGGATCAAGTCCAGACTGAACTGCCCGTGCAAATTTTTTTGTGGGCGGGGCTAAGTTCGTCTGGCATCCAGGCTATCCTTCTTCCCACACGAACAAACTTTATTACACATACAATGTGATTTTCTGGATTTTTGTTTTAGATTCCGTCACTCACAGTTGAAGTGTACCTATGATAAAAATGACAGACTTCTACATGCTTTGTAAGTGGGCAAACCTGCAAAATCGGCAATGTATCAAATACTTGTTCTCCCCACTGTATGTTCATGGTCCAAATAAGAAAAGTAATATGTAGGTGTGGCGAGCAGCGAGGTCGAGGGACCGTGAGGGCGGGACGAGGCAGCGCTCATCAGGGAGGATGAGCGCCAGCTGCGAGCCGCAGCGATCTCGGCCCTCGCGGAGGAGTGAGGGAGTATAAAGGAGGAGCGACGACAGTGAGGGACGAGAGAGGACCAGGCCTGGATTTTGTGTTATGTTTTATTTACGTTTTGTTATGTGTTCGCTGCAGTCGTCCGCGAGGGGCTGCAGATTTTTATTTTCATTTTGTGTTTGTGTGTAGGCGGCAGTCGACCGCGAGGGGCTGCCGCCGCCATTTTATTTTTCATTTGTTTATTAAAAGTTTTTGAACGTTCGCCGGTTCCCGCCTCCTTCCTGTACGATCAAACTTTACTACAGTAGGGCTAATCTATTTCAAAGTCTTATTTTGCTGCACATTGTTCACATTTTCATAAACCGACCAAGAAAGGCACAACATTCAGAATATTTCAGTCTTTTTTAATTGAATTGCATGCATTTGGATGCAAAGCTCACTATTAGGCAAGCCATTGATATATATTTTTAGTCCTGGACTAACTGTGGCAAACGTTTCCTCTGAAGCACTTACTGTAAAAGCCTGGGAACTTGTAAACATGACTTTGTTCCCTGGAGGACTGCTTAATGCATGCACATCCAGAACTCCCAAAAAACTGCATGAAGTCAAGCTTCAGCGTCAGTGATGAAATGGACAGGTCAGAGTTTTGGGATCTTTATGGTTTTAGATGTAATATTAATTTGTAACCGAGGTGAGAAAATGTCAAATCAAGCTTGAAATGCCACACCGATTTGAATGGTTCAATCAACATCAGACTGACACTATCGATTTTCTTAATGCACAGTTTGTGAATGATTGTAACAAACAAACCTTTCAGTTGCGCTGACATTATATACTGGAGATGAATAGGACACAGGAGAAGAAATTAAACACAACAATGTTCATCTAGAGGCCTTTTGGATCAGCGAAGGTCAGCAGCAAAGACACTGGTTAATAAAGTGAGATTAAATACGATAAAGTATATTAGTGTTATAAAATTACTGCAGGTTTGCGTAATATCATGAGTTTGGATTTCTTTGAAGCTTGAGGAATACTGAATGTGTTTTTGTGCAAGTGAGATGAGTAAATACTCACATTTAGTCTAGAACTACAAAACCCATCTAGCCTAGAAATCTAGACGCATCCTAGCGGCAGCAAATCTAATTTGCAGCCAGGGCGTCTAGCAACTCTCCGTTGGCTTGCGAGCTGGAAAAACCAAACTCTGGTCAGGCCAATCACATCGTGTATAGAGTCGGTGGGCGGGCTTAACATAATGACGGCAGAGTTGCCGCGGTTCCACGAGCTACTTGTAAACAAAATCCCAGTTAAACTGGCAAACTTTCATAAGCAGGCACTGCTAGCTTGGCAATTAATATATAAACAAAACATTTCACCGCATCGATACTTTATATCAACAACTAAGATATCCAAAAAGTACGATAATGGAATTCTTACTGTTAGTCAGTTGCTTAATGAACAAGGTTTACTTTATTCTGAATTTCTCAATACATTTATGATTCCTGTGAGGCCAAAAGAATATGCTATTATCTTTGTTGTATCACTGTTACGAAATCCTGGATTTTATCCTATAAACGTTGATCGTCAAACCAGTTTTTGTAGTGATACAATATTTATTGGGGATATTAATATAATAATAGATAAATGCAGTAACAAATATATTAGAAATATTTTAAAAACAAACTATTTGCCTTGTTCAACAGTGTTTTGGTCTGCTAAATATGAAAATATTAACTGGAAAAGAGTATGGTCAAAAATAAATACGTTTTTTTATTAATAATAAAATTAGAGAAGTTTCCTATAAAATTTTACACAGAATTTACCCTGTCAAGGAGTTACTTAAACGTTTCCATGTGAATATTGAAAACCATGTGAATTCTGCCGTAATGCCAAAGAATCTGTGACTAATATTTTTTGAATGTATATATTCAAAAATGTTTTGGTTTGATGTTTGATGTAATTTCATTTCTAGATTGTTTGTACAAATTGATCTGTATGACGTAGTATTTTTCTTTGTACAAGACAATGTTGATTCCAAAAGTACGATGTGCTTCCTTGCACAACTTTTTATTTTACTTGAAAAATATCACATTCATGTGAAAAAATGGCCTAAAGCCAAGCTTTGAACATTTAATAAAAGAAATTAAACAATATGGTACTACATAAAAACATAAAAGCAAGAAAGACCTATGAAGCTTTTTGTTACTTTAAATTGTTGTAATTTTACCCCTGGCATGACTTAATTTAATTTACATTTTATGTTTTTCATTTTATTATTGTTTTGAGTTGCATTTACATGTACAATTTTTGTTTATTTTTTGCATTAATAAAAAACCAAAAACAACAACTTGTAAACAAAGAAGCTTGAGAACAGCGGCCTTTCGAATCGGCTTTGGCCGCGACTCTGAAAGACTTGGAATTAAGCTTTTCTTTGAGAAAAGAACAAAGAACGGCTCTGAAATCATTCTTAAGAAAGGAAGATGTGTTCGGAGTTTTGCCGACCGGATACGGCGAAAGTTTAAACTATCAACTAGCTCCCCTTCACCTTCTTCGTTGCTCTGGTTGGTTGTAGCGCTATCCTATTGCGTACAGAGGGAATTTGAAAGACAACCGTTTATCCCGCCCCTCGGACTGAGCCCTGCCAATGGTGTGTTCCCAGACCCAACATCTTGATGTGGGTCTGGCTTGTCAGGCCAATACCCATCATGTTCACACATGTCCTCTCAACATGGGGACAGAAGAGTGGTCATGGGAAAACAAAGTAATATGCGTTACTTATTTGAAAAAAAATATTGTGTTACTTTACTAGTTACTTAAAGTAATCTGATTACATAACTTGCATACACTCTAAAAAATAATTCAGTGGCTTAGTAAATATCACAGTAACTTTATTAACTTAAAGGTCCCGTTCTTCATGTTTTTTTGAAGCTTTGATTGTGTTTACAGTGTGCAATATAACATGTGTTCATGTTTCGCGTGTAAAAAAACACAGTATTTTTCACACAATTTGCTTATCTGCATACCGCTGTTTTGACTGTCCTAAAAACGGCTGATGAGTTCCTTTATTCTATGAAGTCCCTCCTTCAGAAATACGTAACGAGTTCTGATTGTGCCAGCGGTTCCCGTGTTGTGATTTGACCGCACCTTAGCGAACGTGTCACGGTTCCCGTGTTGGGATTTGACCGCAGCTTAGCAAACGTGGTACGGTTCCTGTGTTGTGATTCGACAGCAGCTTAGCGCACGTGGAAAGGTCACGCCTCTTAATGGGAGATATATGCGCTTAATGATCTCTACAGCGTCCCTGGGAAAGCCAAACAAAGGTGATTTGACTCCGGGATGAAAATAACAGCGTCTCGACGACATCGTGACAAACACACTCAAACGCAACACTTCCTTTTCTCCACGCGACACGTCCTCTTCTCCACGTGGGACAGCAACAAGACCAGGCCCCTTTTTTTGCGTATTCTTGTGGGCGGAGGTTAGTCTGTTCTACTGACGTCATTAATGAAGGAAGTACCAGGATAGGGCTGTCAATGAATATTCTAAATTCGAATATATATTCGAATAGTTTTTAAAAAACGAATTTCGAAGGTGAAAATGTAAAATTCAAATAAAAATAAAAAAATGTGGAAAAAAACGCCTGCGGTAGTAGAGGCGTGGCTGTCTGCTTTGCGAGTGGGCGCGCTAGTGCTAATGGCTAGCACACCTGAAGCCTTTCGCCTGGCTCCACAGCGCGAGCCCACGCTGACTGCGCGCGCTCCTCCCCAAACGGACGAGGCGTTTAGTTTATACTTGACGTGCTCGCCGTTGTGCTATTCTTTGAAGCGACAGAGGGCGACTCAGAGTAATTGTTCTATAAACCATTAAGAAAAAGCGTAGAGAAGAAGTGGGCTAATGTACACAGGTGACGATATTTATTTTTGTACACTTCACCGAAAACCACACTACAAAAGAATCATGTAAAACAGATCAAAATAAACCTTGATATTACTTGTGACATGAGAACAAAATGTATGTAGAAATGTAACGTTAACTTATACAACTAAATTTATGATCTCTTAAATGTTTCCTAATTTCACTAAACACTTTCGTGAGTTTTCTCTTAGTTTTGTGAACTTTTCTTTATTAAACGAGCTTGTTTATGCTTTTGTAGACTCATTTTGTAAATATAAGCAACTAATTTGTATGTGCAAACTGGACCACCCTTACTTTGCATCGCCACCACAAGCTCTTTGTCTGCAACACGACAAGAGGCCATAACGGATAAATTAATTTCGTTCATGTGTAAGGACATGAGACCGATCAGTGTGGTGGATGGGGCAGGCTTCAGGGAGTTCTGTCAAGCAATGGAACCGAGGTACCATAACCCTAACATTACTAAAGTGTAGGCTACTGTACTGACTGAATAGATATTGCATGAATAAAGGATAAATGCACTGCTTCCACTGGTTTGATTATTTACCGTTTCATGTCAAGGAAAAGTTCCATGTTTACCACAGCACAGCTCGCTCGAAGCGTTCAAAATGCTGTAAAACTTAAATTAATATTTGTTTCAATCACTGAACGAAGCCTGCTATATTTGGGACAAGAGTCGCGACCTTAAATTGCTCGCACAAAACTCTTGATCAGCTCTCAAAATGTGTTTGTTTATTTAAACCGTTATGCGCAGAGAGCGTGAGGGTGAGAGAGCGAGGTCTGCGGTCTTGGTCATTAGTTGATTTACTTGTTTGTGTGTAGGTAATACGTTGTCAAATATGTTTAAACTTAAATAGACTACCTATACAAGTAGTTATGTCTCTTTGTATTAATTTGTCCTATTATTGACGTAATGCGCGTCATTGACAAAATGCGCAACCAGACGTTCGAATATTCGTGTTTTTTTAGAGGGAATATTCGAACGTCATTTTTGAGCAATTTTGACAGCCCTATACCAGGATGTAGTCCAAGCCAGCCGTTCGCTGTAGGCTTTGAAAGGGAACTTCTGTTAAATAAAATATCTCGCTTGGCATTGAACTTTGAGCTTTATAATTTTACAGGTATTATTTATGCTCTAACAGCAACATTACACACTAACTAAAGTTTGAACAGTGGGATCACGAAGAACGGGACCTTTAATACAATTTCTAAATATCATTTACTTGATGTTTTGAGTTGAACATACCAAAATAATAGACTAAAAATCCAACAGTTAATTTTGTCTCAAATTTACAGTTATATTTAAGTTTTTTTTTCACTAAAAGAATTAAGTGTTCGAATAACCAATTATTTATTTCAAATATACTTAATATATTTGTGAAATTTCTATCAAAATATTTGAGAAAGGAGAATTAAATCGATCTGTTTGAAGAACCACAAATATTACTTAATTCAAATCAAGATTATTAATATTTAACACGCACTGAAGAAATTTAGTACGTTTACTTAATTAAAACACTGCACCCCTCCCCCGCCCCTTGGCATGAAGACAGCTCGACGGTTGAGTGAGTGCAGTTTGAGTTCTCTTCAGTCTCCAGAGCAGTTCCTTCTTCTCAGCGTCGCAGAATTGGAACATTTCCTTTGTGAAATTCAGGTTTGTGCATTTTATTTTATCTATAAAATCATTACTGAGCTTAAAATCTTTTTATTTAATGCAAAACAACATACAGGGACGCAATGTGAGTAAACGAGTGCTGCATCTGTCTTTGAAGCCCCTGGTGCTACTGCCTTGCTCAAAACACACAACTTTATTCCTTAAAAGGTCCCATGGCATGAAATTTTCATTTTATGAGGTTTTTCAACATTAATATGAGTTCCCCTAGCCTGAATATTGTCCCCAAGTGGATAGAAATGTTGATCGGTGTAAACCCGAGTTCTGGCTGTCTCTCTCTGCCTTTGAGAAAATGACAGGCCAGACGAGCCAATCCTGAAGTCTCCTGGTTTGACGTCCAAGCAGGAACGGTTACCTCCCTTTCCTCCGCCCAGAGAATCTGGCACGCCCATGCAAACGCTCGAGAGATCATTCCTTGTGAACGAGTGAACGCTGGCAGTTTCTCAGTGTTTGGATGTACAAATGAAAACAGAAGTCTTTCTTCAGTTCCTTCTGATCTGTGATCAGTAATTTCTGATGTGTAGCTAATTATTTATTATTCGTGCACACAATGCGGCTTCTCTCTCTCCAGACAGAACGGTGTTTTCGTGTTTTCTATCTTGTGAGTCAGTGTTTTTGTACGTCCTCGTCGCGTCTACCGGTTCTAAAATGTGCATACAGTCATGAGTTTCTGCTCAACATCGGCCTCACACACGCCGAAGCTCGGGCTGCACTGGCCGTTGGCCTTCAACATCACCGACCCCCAGTACTGCATCTGGCCCACAGCGGAGGCACCAAACGCGGCGTGAGATTAAGCAGAAGGGGGGTAAGCGTGAGCATATTCGGGCTAGCCAGCCTAGCCCCACAATAAACTGGATTACATTCGATTACTGCTGTTGTGTCTTTGTTTGCGCTGTGTACTCAACGCGCGTCACTGACGCTTTTATTTTATTTTAAAAATAATGCTATTATCAACACTTACTTTTAACTCGTTCATCTCGACAGCTGTAATGGTACTTTGCATGTGTTACAAAGTTGGTAATAATGATGAATACGGACTCGGTGTGACTGGGACTCGTGTTTATTCAGAACTCTCAGATACAAACACAATAAACTCACAGCGCTGACTGACAGCGCTCTCATAACTCAGTAGGTACTGAGCTCCGTCTCTGGTACGTTAGTGATGTCCGGTTCGCGAACGATCTTTCTTTTGAACCTGTTCTTTTTAGTGAACCGAATCAGTTCACCAAATCGGACTGAATCGTTCTAAACGGTTCGCGTCTCCAGTCAGCGCTGATCCATAATTTACTAAAGTTACTAACTTTCTGACATGAGTGACAGTCCCTCCGACTAGAAATAAACTAATAACCTGAAGTATATGCTGTAACTACAACAGTTCAGACATGCTGAGAACTGATGTGAAGTGAACTCAGGTCCATCCGTCTCTCTGGCAGCAGCTCGTGCCTGCTCGTGCCTCGTAGACCAAGTTAAACCACGCCCCCTCCGCTCTTTTAAAATACAAAGATGTCAGCCAATCACAACAGTGGGCGTTTTTACTGAAGTCTCACAGCAGACACGCCTCTTGAAGCAGGGCATTCAGCCACAGGGCAAACAGCAGTATTGAAAAAATGCCTTTTATTTCTAAATTATGACATTTTATGATGTAAAAGTCATACTAACAATATAAGTACACCTCAGGAAACATTATAAAATAATACAAAAATGCCATGCCATGGGACCTTTAAGATAATGAATATAATTAATTGATTGATAAAATGTTCTTAAAAATGTGCACTGTTTGTTTATTGGCAGGTTATGGAGTCAGGCGCGTTGCAGCATCTTTCGGCTACGAGTGAAATGCAGGACGGCGGTCTGAAGTTCAAAGTCCATCCGCAGAGCGCGAGTCCATCTCGAGAAAACGGCGCTGATACAGTGGAAATTGGATAACAGACAGGTTGATTACACTTGAATTACTTTTAAGTGTTTTATTTTTACTTCTAAAATGTTTGTTACATGAGTTTAAATGTTGTAAAAATATTGTATACATGTCAAATACATGTTGTATTGCTTTACTCATCGACAATAAAAAAGGCCAATGTCATGTATAAGTGTGGTGTGGAGTATTTTACAAAGGTTTAGAGGAAATTAAGTTAATATTAAAGTTATACTATAAGAGTTAATATTACTCATAAATAAAAAACGTTAATTTTACTCATAAATATTGGTTTTTAAATGTTTTTCCTACTCAATTTTATTTGTAAATGTAGTTACACAGATCTACAATTTTTTTTACTTACTTTGCTCAGCTCATATGGTGTATGTAATTGATTTCACTGCTTTAAAATTTAATAAATCATAGTAAATCATAGTAAACGTTTTTAGAGTGTACTTGCAAACTCACATTCAGTATAAATTTGGTATATAAAATCCATTATCCATCATCCACTTAATCATTACATTTTTCTGATTACACCCGGAAACACGTCAGATTGCAGTGCTAACGCACCCATTTCACCCTCACATTTACAGCTCCATCACACTTTAGCTTATAACCCAATCAGTGACAATACAGCCCTTTCTCTCGTCTGCTGCTTCAACAGCTCCTAACACCTCTTTTCCTCGTCACAGCTTCCCACAGGTTTACGTGAAGCGGCCACACAGAGGTCAGCAGTGGCTGAACTATAAATGACCCTTTCTTCTTAGAGCAGACAGCAGGCAGAGAGAGAGAGAGAGAGAGAGAGAGAGAGAGAGAGAGAGAGAGAGAGAGAGAGAGAGAGAGAGAGAGAGAGAGAGAGAGAGAGAGATGAGAGAGAGAGAGAGAGAGAGAGAGAGAGAGAGAGAGAGAGAGAGAGAGAGAGAGAGAGAGAGAGAGAGAGAGAGAGAGAGAGAGAGAGAGAGAGAGAGAGACAAAATGTAACAACGCTCAAAGTTCAAAGGAAAGGGAGATATTTTCTTTTACAGAAATGGCTTTTTAAGGACTACAGCAATCGGCTGGTAGGGACTACAACAAGCTTCTCCACGGGTTAGTGACATCACTAACTCATTTACATAAACCCCCGCCCAACAAAGGAATGCGCAACAAAGGCCATGTTGAGAAGAGGAAGAGGTTGTTGTAGTCGAGCACAAACTGTCATCCGTCTTTCACATTTATTGCAATACAGTACCAACACAAATTAAATAGCATGTCATAAAAGCAAGATGACAACATAAGTTATAACCGTAATTAAACTAAACTATCCCTGTTCTTCATGCAGCAGATATTCTCTGGCTCTGTGCATTTTACAACAGAACACGAGCGATTTATAGATTATCATGACAGAATATGCTAATCGATGACTTGAAGATAGTTAACACTAGGGGTGTAACGGTACACAAAACTGACGGTTCGGTACGTACCTCGGTTTTGAAGTCCCGGTTCGGTATGGATTCGGTACAGCAGTTTTACAAAATTGCTTTTTATTAATTTTTATTCAACAGTGGTTTAATGAAAAAAATTGTGTCTGTCCTTAAATGAATTAAATTATAACTAAAAGTTTCTTAAAGATAATGCTGTAAACTATATAGGGAGCCCTTACTTGCATAGCTATTAAAGATTAACAACAGAGCCCAAACTATTAGCCTAAATTCAGTTGCTATTTATTTTTAGATATAATAATCAACACTCATAAGCTTCACATAAGGCAGTTTTTGCATTAACTTCTAAATCTAATTATTTGTATTGTTGTTGAAATATAATAATTTAGTGGCTGTAATTTTCATGACAGGTTTATTTAAACATACATTAAATAAACAAGACATCACTAACAGGCTAAGTAGTATATAATGGCTAATATAATGAATATAACGGCTAATATAATGCATGTATTCAGTGAAAGAGTTGATTTCTCTAGTGAGCTACAGCTGTGGACACTGAATGACTTCTGAGTAAACGTGATTCTGCATGACATTGTTTACAAGCTGTTTTATTGTCTTTCCGCGGTTGAAACGCAGATGGAGCGATTACACGACATATGATACATTTCAGTAAGTTGTAATGTATCCTCAACATACCTTAAGATGTATTCATTTATGTTTATTCTTTAGGAAGAGATGATCGCATTGACTCGCGCGCCGTGCGCTGCCTGCAAGTTGAACTGATACGCGTCTATCAGTCACGTCACATTAAAGAGGGTTAAAACGGCATTTATCGTTTGAATTTCGTGATAAAATGGACTGAATACTTAATATGTTCGTGTGGGAACTCGGATTGAAGTGTGTTCCGCGCTTACAACAAGCCGACTGTTAACTGTTAAAGATTACATTCATAACCGTTCGGTACGCGCATGGACCGTACCGAAAGCCCTGTACCGAACGGTTCAATACGAATACGTGTACCGTTACACCCCTAGTTAACACATAAATTCATCAACTAACCATCCAGAAATATCCTGTCTCATTCTACACGCTGTCACTTCTTCTCGAGTCTCTCCATCATTGTCTGACTCCGGTTTGAACATAAAAGGCTGAGCAGTTTCTGACATTTTCAGTGTGTGTTTGTTTGAGGTAATCGGAGCTGCTAACACAAGCTCTGGAATAGGGATGGGCATATCGATATATCGATACTGACGTCGAAAAGTATCGATACTCAAATAAAAATATCGATACTAAGGGTTTTTTTTTAAACCAGTAATTTTGTTTATTAAAAAAGATTATTTAATGCATACAATAATGAATAACCTGAATAGTTGTGTAGTATAGGACTATTTTCCTGTTCATCTGAACCATGATCTGAGCATACACAAATGCTGCAAGACAGAACCAGTCAATCACAGAAAGAGCGTATGGTCACTGATGACACTGTATTCAAACAGAGCTGCGTTAAGTAAATTAATAGTAAATTCATTTAAAAATAAATCAAAATATTACTTTTTATATATGTTTATCATAAAATTGTGAATAAATGCAATGTAATATATGCATTATTCCACCACTGTTAGAGTGTTTTCTGTCAAACGAGACCATTTTTATCAATTTACTCCAATGTATGTGGGTTTTAAATTCAGATATGCCTAATTCTCTAAAAAAAATTGAAATATGCTGCAAAGCAAATTGATTTTTGGAAATTTTTTTAAGAGTTTTTAACAAGTTTCTGGAAACTTTGCAACCTAACGGAACCCTTGAAGCTTCTATTCAGAACCTTTTCTTCTAAGAGTGAACTGCATCTGAAAGCTGAAACATGCTGAACTTCACAGGTGGTTTCTAGTGAAGGCACATTCAAATCAAAAGTTTTGTTACATTCTGTCTGCTATGATGCTGGATAGATGTATTCTTCACTAGCAATGATATCTCACAATCCTGCGACAGAACTGAAAGTAAGTAATTACCCAAATTTTTCCATATATGAATACATTTCAACAGAGAACTGTTTTTCATTATGTATATGATGCTTGAAACTTTTAACCCTTTGGTTTCAGACACAGCAACTGTTCAAAGACAACTTGACTTCATTGGATCGCATTCAGATCCGCAACTTTAGTGGCAAACACAGACAAAAACATTTATATCTGCACAAATATACTGTATGTTAACCAAGGAACCATGTTTTGGTTGTTCCACCACAGTGACAGGAAGCCCCCTGCTGGACATTTGATGCTGACACACTATAACCTGCATTATAGACCGATATTTCTTAACTTTATATCATTTGAATTCTTTGTATTAAACTATGAGCCTAGCAAGAAGCATTTCATTCAAAACAATACAAATTAACTACATTTTCTTCATTTTAAAATTAAATTTACCTTACCTATCCCATGCTCCTCTGCATCCAAAGGATCACCACCACAACCTGCAGCGAAGAGAAAAATCTTAGGATTACATCCAGTTTGCAACAGTTATTAGACACAGACTGTGCCTCATACACACACATCTGCATATAACCTCAACTTCAGGCGGCGGTGAGTCTTCACAACATGAGCCAGGAAGAAGTGCTTTTCTTCTGCCTGTGGGCAAACAGCCTGAATTTTACAACTCTAATCTCCCCTATCTGTGTCAATTACACTCTAAAAAAAAAGGTTCTATATGGCACCAAAAATGGTTCTTGGCTCGTAATCATAGGGGAACCTTTTTTAGTGCTGTATAGCACCAATTTTGGTTCTTCAGTGGTTCTTCAGTGGTTCTTCAGCGGTTCTTCAGAGGTTCTTCACCGGTTCTTTGACTAAGGTGCTATATAGCACCTCTGAAGAACCGCTGAAGAACCACTGAAGCACCAAAATTGGTGCTATATAGCACTAAAAAAGGTTCCCCTATGATTACGAGCCAAGAACCATTTTTGGTGCCATATAGAACCTTTTTTTTTTAGAGTGTACGGCAAGGCGATAACTAGTAACACGTCTCATCTCAACTCACACTGTGGTGGCTGGGTCGTGGGGTAAAACACTCACTTGCTCTATATTTTGGAAGTAAAACAAACACATACAGGGGCACAGAGATTTTAAAGGGATAATTCACCCAAAAATGAAAAGTAGCCCATGATTTACTCACCCTCAAGTCATCCTACACTCTAAAAAAAAGGTTCTATATGGCACCAAAAATGGTTCTTCATCGTAATCATAGAGGAACCACTTTTGGTGCTATATAGCACCATATCTTAACATGTTATGTATATGGTAGCGGTGCTATATAGCACCTCAGTTAGCGGTGATATATAGCACCTTAGTCAAAGAACCGCTGAAGAACCACTGAAGCACCAAAATTGGTGAAGCACTAAAAAAGGTTCCACTATGATTACGAGCCAAGAACCATTTTTGGTGCCATATAGCACCTTTTTTTTTTTAGAGTGTAGGTGTATATGACATTCTTCTTTCAGACGAATAAAATCTGAGTTATATAAAAAAAGTCCTGGCTAATCCAAGCATTATAATGTCAGTGACTGTTGCTTTGTTTTTGAAGACCATAAAAATTGCATCTGTCCGTCAAATAACATGCTCCACGCGGCTCTGGGGGGTTAATAAAGGCCTTCTGAAGCGAATCGATGCGATATATCCATATTTAAAACGTTATAAAGTAAAGTTCCAGCCGATCACCTTCTGTGGAAAAGTGTTGAAAGTGCCTTCTCGCAATTCAAGATGCGTCCGCGACGTCTGACGAGCGTACCTGGTAGCGTAAGCCTTTGATCGGCAGAGGCACTTTCAACACTTTTTCCATAAATTGAATACGGAAGGCGATCGGTCGAAACTTTACTTTATAAAGTTTTAAAAATTGATATTTTTCTTACACAAATGCATCGATTCGCTTCAGAAGGCCTTTATTAACCCCCCGGAGCCGTGTTGAGCACGTTATTTGACGGACAGATGCATTTTCTATGGACTTCAAAAACAGAGCAACAGTCATTGCCATTATAAATCTTGGATTAGCCAGGACTTTTGTAATATAACTCCGATTTTATTCATCTGAAAGAAGAATGTCATACACACCTAGGATGAGTTGAGGGTGAGTGTTTTTGGGTGAACTATCCCCTATCACCTAATTTGTCAAAATGTTGATGAATAAATAAAAAAGCAGGTCAGTACATTTAAATCAAATCATGATTCTGGGTGTGTATCATTCAGTTCCCTAGCTCCCGAACTCGTGAATCAGAATATCGTGTAACGTTACACAAGTTCGGGCACTGGTAAGGACAGTAAAAGACGCTGGCTCACTACACATTGGGACACTGATAAATCTATTTCCGGCGACGTGACAACGTCCTCATTGTACAACATCATTACTGGCATTTATGAACAACAGCAGAGCTGATATCTTTCTGACATTACTTGTAATGTTATTTAAAGTACATTATGATAAATAATGTGCTTGTTACATAAACGTGCAACATTTCAGTCTTAAATAAAATAGGGTTTACAAAGAATGGTGTGAAAAGGGAAAAACATCCAGTATGCGGCAGTCCTGTGGGCCAAAATGCCTTGTTGATGCTAGAGGTCAGAGGAGAATGGGCCGACTGATTCAAGCTGATAGAAGAGCAACTTTGACTGAAATAACCACTCGTTACAACCAAGGTATGCAGCAAAGCATTTGTGAAGCCACAACACGCACAACCTTGAGGCGGATGGGTTACAACAGCAGAAGACCCCACCGGGTACCACTCATCTCCACTACAAATAGGAAAAAGAGGCTACAATTTGCACAAGCTCACCAAAATTGGACAGTTGAAGACTGGAAAAATGTTGCCTGGTCTGATGAGTCTCGATTTCTGTTGAGACATTCAGATGGTAGAGTCAGAATTTGGCGTAAACACAATGAGAACATGGATCCATCATGCCTTGTTACCACTGTGCAGGCTGGTGGTGGTGGTGTAATGGTGTGGGGGATGTTTTCTTGGCACACTTTAGGCCCCTTAGTGCCAATTGGGCATCGTTTAAATGCCACGGCCTACCTGAGCATTGTTTCTGACCATGTCCATCCCTTTATGACCACCATGTACCCATCCTCTGATGGCTACTTCCAGCAGGATAATGCACCATGTCACAAAGCTCGAATCATTTCAAATTGGTTTCTTGAACATGACAATGAGTTCACTGTACTAAAATGGCCCCCACAGTCACCAGATCTCAACCCAATAGAGCATCTTTGGGATGTGGTGGAACGGGAGCTTCGTGCCCTGGATGTGCATCCCACAAATCTCCATCAACTGCAAGATGCTATCCTATCAATATGGGCCAACATTTCTAAAGAATGCTTTCAGCACCTTGTTGAATCAATGCCACGTAGAATTAAGGCAGTTCTGAAGGCGAAAGGGGGTCAAACACAGTATTAGTATGGGGTTCCTAATAATCCTTTAGGTGAGTGTATAATCAAAAAATGGATTCTATTTTAAAAAACACATATCGCGTGTCGTTATCGGTCATTATGTGTAGTGAGTTGGCTCACGTGATTTGAGTTTCGCGCTTCAGAACTTCTGTTAAGAGCGCATAGTGAGCATAGATGCACCCTGGGTTTTGCGGTGCATTGTGGGACTTTATAGGGAGCGAACATTTCAGTGCACTGGAAGGATTCGGCAATTGAGACAACTCTTAAAATGGCCGACTCCCTGATCAGTGCCCTGACTACTGAACTAGGGAGCTGATTGAGACGCACCCATAGACTAGTGTCTACTAGTGAATATTAATGGCAACCTGTCAAAATAAAGGTTTGGTTTAACTTGAAGAAATTGTGACAATATTACTGTTGTAGAATTTAGCTACGTCTCAATGTAATAATACTAACACTAATAAATGATAATAATAATAAATTATTATTAAAACTTTTATTTTTAAAGAATAATCCATTTTTCTTTTACAGTAAAGCTATGTCATTTCATATTTCATATGATTAAAAGATACATTCAATTAATGTTTTATACTTCTTTTAAATTGCCTTGGTGAATAAAACGTTGGCAGAAGCTTTAAGAACAAATATTAATATTTGTGGGTTAACGGTAGCAAATAACCAACATATTATGTATGCCAATGATATTTTGGCTTTTATGAATCCTGATACCTCTAACCCAGCTCTTACAGATATGATTAACAAATTTGGCACCTTTTCAGGATATAGAATTAATTATCATAAGTCATTGGCAGTGCCTATAGATGGCTTCAAACTAGGGCTGGGTATCGATTCAGATGTTCCAGATCGATTCGATTTCGATTCACAAGCTCTCAAATCGATTCGATTTCGATTCGATTTTCGATTTTCGATTTCGATTCTCGATTCGATTTTCGATTTCGATTCTCGATTCAACTCAATGAATATAGATTTAATACATATACTATATTTATAAAAAAGAACAGTGAACATAAGTTTAAAAGTGGGTAATTAATAAAAAGAAATTAAGCCACAAACCTGTATATTAAACTCTTTTATTTTAGGTACACTTGGGTACATTAAAACAGAACCCAGCTTTAATTTTCAAATTCATACAATTATGCTAAATAGAAACAATACAATTTTGATGCAAGATGAAAAATGTATGCTGAAAAAAGTCAGATGTCTAATTACGTTCAATGTTTGCGGAAATAAATATGGAAAAAATCGATTTCGGCCTTTGAGAATCGATTTTGAATCGACCACGTTATAAAAAACGATTAATCGAAAAATCCATTTTTTTTGCTCAGCCCTACTTTAAACACACAATTTTTTTCCCTCTTGTTAGAGTTTAGGTCATCTTTGTAATGCTTGAAAATAAATAAACATAATTTAAAGAACATTTTAATAAATAAATACTTAGAAATTAATGTTTTATACCTTAATTTGATTGCCTGAAAAATAAAAATGCCAAACAGAATTTCTGGTGGGGAAAAAAAAAAAATTCATAGAAATAAATTAATTAGACATGCTTTATGGTTATTAAAATTTTATTAAACCATTAAAATGGTATCCAGAAAACAGAATTTGGTAAAAAAAAAAAAAAAAAAAAAAAACATTTCACAGGGCCATAAACATGTAATATTTGTTAAACTTTTAATAATTTGTTGTTAAATTGTTAAAAGTTCCATGATTTCAATTAATTAGATTACAAGAATTTAATTTAGCCATTAAAATGGATTTTAAACTAAATCCATAACAATTTAAATGGAAAAACAAAATTTGGGAAAAAATAAAACGGATTTCATAGGCATGTGGCAACCTGTTATGCTGAGAACAGTTACATCATGAACCACTTGGCTCTAGATTACAAGTACAGTTACATTTTGTCAAACAATGACAAAGATATTTATTATATAAAAGCGATATTGGCCCTTATTTGTAGATAGCTACTTAGAACTTCCGCAGAATGTCCAAGCTGCTCTTTTCCATAAAAGTGCACCATTTGATATGAATTCATGGCTTTGTGAGAATTCAAGTCATTATTCAAGTAAAAAAAAAATCATAATTAACTCAAATTTCATCCATGTCCACATGCATTCAAATATAACATGAATGCTGTGACATCAGATTATTTAGAAAGACATGGCGGTAAGTAAATGATTTCCTCTTTTGTGAAATTGTTACTGCCAGGCATATAATGGTGCAATCCAGCCATTTCCTTTCAATGCAACTTCAATGAAAACAAATGAAAGATTAGTTTTTAGGCTTCATTGTGATTTTCTGGTGGTGTGGTACAGGTACAGATAAAGATAAAGATAAAGAGGCTGTTTAGATAAAGCTGCAATGTGGCCACAGATTCCTGACTGATCCCAGAATCTGCTGGATGGGGTGCAGGTTTCTCCAAGTTCAAAAGTTCACACTTTACAAGCACTTAGAGACTAGTGACCCATGTCCAAATAAAATCTCTCCTTACATCTCACAGAAGACACGTGCCTACTGTAAATACTATAAGTGTGTCATTGAACATGCAATATCACTGCTATGTTGTTTTTTAATTAGTGGCGAAGGGAAAAGCCCATTTAAGGAAGTCTTAAGTTAACTAATATGTGCATTACACGGAATTAATCAAGTGGCATAACAAATAATAGTCTCTCACCATTGCCTGTCGTCGGACAATGTTTCTCAGAGAACTCAATCCCGTGTGTTTTGTCCACCATATCTCTTGGGTCGCTCTCAGGTGTTATAAAATTAACAAGTCCACCGTTTGCAAGATCAGATCAAACTTCCATCATTCCTGCTGTTTCCTCCGCCGCTCTCTGAAGCGTGCCGCGTGGGCGTGGTTATCTGAGCTCCGCATCCAATCACCGCCGCCCTTAAGTGACGTGCCAGGACTACACGCTGCTTAAACAGTTGTACAATATTTGAAAAACATAGGAATATATAATATGATATAGGTAGTATGTATGTGTGCGTGCGTTTTTTTTTTTTTTTTGATGATATAGTCATAATGATATAGTCTCATGTTACATACTCCTATACAGTAGGTGGCGGTATGCACCTTTGAAGTCATGGTTGCAATCTGCCATAAAGCGAAAAGAAGAAGAAGAAGTACACGCTGCTTAGCAGAGATGGGCGTGTGTTTACAGTTTTTTACATTCGCTATGACTATGCTGCTTTCACGTGCTATCGGAATTATCGTAAATACGAGTTTCCTAGGTAAAAATTGTACATGAACGCCCTCTGATGTCGTGTTTACCACTGGGAAGTTCGGAAATAATTTTGATACCCCAATTCCCGAGATGGGCGTGTCATAAGCTTTAAACATGGTGGCGGAGAGAACTACTGCTGTGGCAGGTGTGGTTTTATTGGGTTTTTTTTCCAAAACAGCTTGGTTGTCTTGTCTTGACATTAATGTAGTATATATTTACATGTAAGAGTAATCATATGAAGTGTATTGTATGTTTGGTACACAGCGAAAATAGCCTGCATTTGACTGAAATTACAGAATCAGCAGAAAGCGGACTATCTGGAATGTTTAGGTTGTCGGTGCATGGGAGACTACAAATGATGATGGTTTTAATAAGATTTTCCCAATAAATAGGCAAGAATAACCTGGTGTCCACCATGATTCCTGTTCACTCCGACAACAAAGCACTTGAATGCAACAAGCTCGTAATCACGACTTCTAAAGTGGGAATTAGGAAATTTCCGATAGCACGTGAAGGCAGCATATGTTTTCAATACTTTTAACAATTTTCCTAAAGTCTTAACGCAGTTAGCACAACATCTGTCTGTGTATGCTATACAATTAACACATTTATTGTTGCTTTTATACAAAATGCATATGGTTAACACAAATTTAAAGGTCCCGTTCTTCGTGATCCCACTGTTCAAACTTTAGTTAGTGTGTAATGTTGCTGTTAGAGCATAAATAATACCTGTAAAATTATAAAGCTCAAAGTTCAATGCCAAGCGAGATATTTTATTTAACAGAAGTTCCCTTTCAAAGCCTACAGCGAACGGCTGGCTTGGACTACATCCTGGTACTTCCTTCATTAATGACGTCAGTAGAACAGTAGAACAGACTAACCTCCGCCCACAAGAATACGCGAAAAAAGGGGGCGTGGTCTTGTTGCTGTCCCACGTGGAGAAGAGGACGTGTCGCGTGGAGAAAAGGAAATGTTGCGTTTGAGTGCGTTTGTCGCCATGTCGTCGAGACGCTGTTATTTTCATCCCGGAGTCAAATCACCTTTGTTTGGCTTTCCCAGGGACGCTGTAGAGATCATTAAGCGCATACATCTCCCGTTAAGAGGCGTGACCTTTCCACGTGCGCTAAGCTGCTGTCGAATCACAACACAGGAACCGTGCTACGTTCGCTAAGCTGCGGTCAAATCACAACACGGGAACCGCTGGCACAATCAGAACTCGTTACGTATTTCTGAAGGAGGGACTTCATAGAACACGGAACATCAGCCCGTTTTTAGGACAGTGAAAACAGCGGTGTACAGATGAGTAAATTGTGTGAAAAATACTGTGTTTTTTTACAAGCGAAACATGAACACATGTTATATTGCACACTGTAAACACAATCAAAGCTTCAAAAAAACACGAAGAACGGGACCTTTAAAATTCTTGAACTTCTTTTACACACAAGCTCAACCAAGACCAAAACAACTGCCAAATTTACCAATGCTTTAACACTGTATGTCAGAACAGATAACATCATGTTCTATAGGCTAATGTAAAAGTGAACAGTTGTTCATATTGTGAATTGAAACACAAATATATCCCCTGTATTTTATTTCATTGGTACTGAGAAACAGTTGATTGAAGTTGTGCAAGTGTATAAATCACAGCTGATTCCCGTCAAGGAATTGTTCAGGTGTTGATGTTCATTCAATCACATGACCATATGGTATACAGTAAAAGAGGGCCTATTTGGGGTTTATATTGTGTGAAAAAGAAACAATATAGAGTAACACAAAGAAAGTAAGAAAAATGAAGATGAGGACAAGGTAGAGATTGAGGAGTTAGAATGCATGGTGGCGTTTAAAGAAGGGCCAGAATTAGGGTAACTGATGAAAGCTACTATCATAGACCATGTCATAAACCACAGGCTATCATACAGAGAAGCTGGTGATCGAATACAGCCAAATCTCAGCCGGGACACAGTGGCATCCATTATCCAGATTTTTCGAGAAACCAGCAGGTAGGATATGTATAAGGGCTTCTCCTACAGCAAAGTGTAAATACGTTTACCATGTATTACAGTGACTGTATGCCTCTGGTCTCTATGTAACTTGTCTATCTAAGGATTCAACGTCTACCTCCCTCAGGGGGCAGAGGAAAGCTCCTAAATGAAGAACAGGAACTTGCTATTGTCAACATGGTGATTGCTGATAAAACTGAAGGGCATTCTTTACAGTTTTTCTTGATTGCTTTGCTGCAGCCGTCAACTCCACATTTTCAAAACACACAGGCCTAAACAGTGGCACTCATGGTCCAAATGACACATTTTGTTTGCAAAAGGCTCTAACCGCGCCAAAACATTTAAAATATGCAACAAAAGCAAATTTTGCCTTCAAACAACACAACTTGCAAACAAGTATGAGCTCTTTCAGTCAATCATTACACAATGGACAACAAAATACAGAACTCAGTGTGAAGAAATGCTTTGATGCATTTTTTATTGATTCCATGACATTCATTTTTTCAAACCATGTCTGAAAACTGAAATACTGTAAATATTACAGAGAATTCATGTAAACCAAAATATATTGGAGTATAAGCCACTATTGATACTCAGTCTCTTCTGTCGTGACGATGGGGCCACATGGTCTCATCCACATCACATTCAATATCCTCTCTTGCAATGCACCTAGGGAAAAATCTTCTTGCATGCCTTATCCAACCTTGACATTCCTCTGCACCTATTTCTTGGGCAGCAGCAGTCATTGCATTCAGCAAGGGCATTCGCTCATAGGGATGGTGATCATAAACCTTCCACCTCCAAGTACTGAAGAACTCCTCTATGGGATTCAAAAATGGGGAATATGCTGGGAGGAACAGCATCATCATACGAGGGTGTACCCTAAACCAGTCATTGACAAGGCGAGAGTGGTAGAACGCCATTGTAACGATCACCAGCTGGAGTGCCCTTGAGAGCCACCAGAGGGCACTCCACACATAAGACTATATTCACTCACTAACTACATTTCCCATAACTCACTACCCGGACTCATCATCACTTATCACTGATCACATTCACCTGTACCTCATTTACTGATTGCATTTCACCTGTGTCTCACCATCCTGTTATTTCCTGTCTATTTATACCATGGTCATTCATTCACTCACGGCTAAGTCCTGTTTAATGTTACACTGCAATTCTGAGCACTCTCCTGATTTTCTTGTTTCTTGTTTTTGGATATCTTGCCCTGTTCCCTGGATTACTCTCTCGCCTCTGGTCCCTGCCTGTTTTGTTTCTTTGTTCGTTTCTTTGTTTGGACTGCCTGTCTGTTTATGACCCTTGCCTGTACTTTGGATTACGCCTCTGGATTGCCCTCAAATAAAGCTGCATTTGGATTCTCAACCCTTCTGTCTCAGAGCAGTTCGTAACAGCCATATTGTCCCAGATAATGACGAAGAGTGGCATGCCAGGCCTCAACAGCCCTCTCTCCTCGGGTGGGATCAGCCTCTCATGAAGTGCAATCAGGAATGTTATGAGGCGTTCGGTGTTGTATGGGCAAATATAGCAGGGATATGGCATAAGACCCCATCTTTGGAGATGGCAGCACACATGGTTATGTTGGCACCCCTCTGTCCTGGAACTGTGATAGTGGCCCTATACCCAATGAGGTTCCTTCCACATCTCCTCACTTTGCTGAGATTGAAGCCGGCTTCATCAACATAAATGAAGACATGTGCCCCCACAACTTAAAGCTTCATTATTCTCTGAGTAAAAAAAAGGCAAAATTACAATGAAAGGTGACTCCAGTTGACTCTAACTGCATGATAGGACAAGGCATTACAGTATAGTAATGCATCCTTACCTCCACATATTGGCATCTGGCTTCCTTCACAACGTCAGAGTTCCTTTGAAATGGAACTCTATAGAGCTGCTTCATGGCCATATGGTTCCTTCTTAGGACGTGGACAATGGTGCTCAAGCTCACGTTGTTGATGTTCCTAAATGTGCCCCGATCTGCGATCACTGCTTCCCTGATTTCACGCAGCCTTATGGCATTGTTTGCCACGACCATGTTTACAACAGCCGCCTCCTGCTCAGCACTAAACATTTTCCCTCTACCACCAGAGAATGGTAGCCTTTGGATTCTATAAAGAATACATGTAATGCGAATGAGGAAACAGTTACATAAAGTATATCACTGAAGATATTTCTGTATCAGAATCAGAAAGAGCTTTATTGCCAAGTGTGCTTGCACACACAAGGAATTGTTCTTGGTGCTGAAGCTTCCAGTGCACATATACAATACAAACACAACAAGAACATCTACTGTATCTACTGTACAGCAACATTACCTGTTCTCCTGTCGGAAAATTCTGACAATGGATGCAACAGTGTTTCTGTTTAGAACAGGTTGGACTCTTTGTCTAGCCTCTAAGAGAAAGGCCATGATTGATAACGTGATCAAAAACATTTGCCCGGATTTCATCTGGAACCTGAGCCCTTCCAACTACACCTCCACCTCGCACATGGACACCTCTTCCTCGGACCCCCCTACCTCTTCCTCTCACTCTCATCTGCCTTCAACCTTCTCCATCCATGCTAGCAAATAACAACACAGACGTGGCACCTTTTTTTATAAGGCCTGCAGACTGATTGCTAATTGAAGATTTGTGTAAAGCAGTGTCAAACAGGTGCTTCAGTGATTTCATACTGATCTAGGTAGTTTCTAATAGTTAGGAACACATGGTTTCTGTTTGGTTACCATAGCTAAAACAATGGAGTTTGGACTGCTTGAATGACATCCGTGTTAACTGTTTTGCAAAATTGTGGGGAAAATGTGTCAATCCAATGAGAAAGGGTTAACACATTTGCAAGACATGTCTCCTGCCCTGCTGAGATAGTGATGATGAAAACTGAGTGGATCCTAGTTTCTTTAACTAGGTCCAAGCAATCAAGAAAAACTGTAAAGCTACTCTGAGATGGGTCATTCATTTTTTGCATTGAATTTCTGCAGCAAAAGAAACAAAATGCATGCATTTACTAAACTAAACAAAACAAAAATGTGGAGAGTCTTCAAAAGACACACAATCTATGATCAATTAAATATACTGTCCATTGTATGAGCAGACCTGGAAACAGCTTCTAAAGACCTGGATGAGACCTCCAACCTCCAGTTTCATGAGACTGGATTCAGAGAGTAAAGAAACCATTTATTAGTTGTATCTACTAAAAACACCTTGCATTTGACAAATAAAAATAAAGACTAGAAGGAATAGAGCTTTGTTCGGCAGTCAGATAAGGATCACGACAAAAATGCTGTCTAGTCAAGCTAAGAAACAAGATTTTCCACTAAAGAACCATCATTGTGTAAACTTTCAGGCTTTGTGTAATAGTTTATTGAATGCTCATATCTTTTTAGTTGATATGGTATACAAGGGCGTCACCAATAGTGTTTGAGTGACATTTACTTTCATGAACTTTACAAAAGTTGCTCATTCATACCATTGTTTATTATTTATGGTGTTGGAAGGATCTTCAAAGTTGCTGGCACTTTGAAAATGGACCAACAAGTGGGAATCCTGCTGAATACAACAGTATGGAGGATCTGTTTGGAGATCAGATTTGTATATTCCAACATGATAATGATCCCAAACACACCATAAATGAAAGTGTTCGTGCTCAGCATTTTGAAGTCGTCAGTTGGCCTCCTCAGTCTCCTGACATTATAGCCATAGAAGATCTTTGGGAAATCATAGACCTGAATTGTGAGAACTTAAAGGAACACTCCACTTTTTTTGAAAATAGGCTCATTAGTTAAACAGTTGAGTTTTACCGTTTTCGAATCCATTCAGCCGATCTCCGGGTCTGGCGATAGCACTTTTAGCATAGCTTAGCATAGATCATCTTAGCAACTTTTCATTTTCTGTCGGCAGACTTGACACATAAAATAATGTAGTTTCTGTAATTCCATATAGTGTTAATGTTTTTATGACATTGTGCTATGATTGACTAAATGTTCCTGTTGAACATGTGTTAGGGTTTTGGTATAGAAATATAATTCCTTTGAAGTTTTGGTGCTTTATGTAACGCTATGTAGTGTACATGATAAAACCCGTTCAACATTTGTGTTAGCTACTGTATACAGGCCACCAGGGCATAATACAGACTTTATCAAAGAATTTGCTGATTTTCTATCAGAGTTAGTACTGGCCGTAGATAAAGTACTAATTGTTGGTGATTTTAATATCCATGTAGACAACGAAAAAGACGCATTGGGATTAGCATTTAAAGACATACTAAACTCTATTGGAGTTAGGCAACACGTGTCAGGACCCACTCATCACCATAATCATACTTTAGACCTAATATTGTCACATGGAATAAATGTTGATACCGTTGAAATTCTGCAGCAGAGCGATGACATCTAAGATCATTACTTAGTATCATGTATACTTAATTTAGCTAAGGTTGCAAAGCTGCCCCCTCGCTTCAAAAATGGCAGGACAATCACTGCCACTACTAAAGATTGCTTTTTAAATAATCTTCCTCATCAGTATTATCTCCTCAGCATCCCAGATAGCTTAGAAAAACTCGATGTTGCAACAGAAACTATTGACTCTCTCTTTTCCAGTACTTTAGACACAGTTGCTCCTCTGCGCTTAAAGAAGATTAAAGAAAATAGTCCAACGCCGTGGTACAACGAGCACACCCGGGCCCTTAAAACAGCAGCCAGAAAAATGGAGCGCAGCTGGAAGAAAATAAAACTAGAGGTATTTCGTAATTCGTGGAAAGAGCACATGATCACATACAGAAAGGCTGTAAGAACTGCTAGATCTGCTTATTTCTCAACTCTCTTGGAAGAAAACAAACACAACCCAAGGTATTTATTCGATACAGTGGCAAAATTAACCAAAAAATAAAGCTTCAACTTCTAATGATTGTAAACAGCACAGCAGTAATGACTTCATGAACTTCTTCACATGTAAGATTGATAATATTAGGAAGAAAATTTTAACCATGCAGCCGTCTACTACAGTATCACATCAGACAGAGCACTGTAGTGTCACTGAGGAAAAATTACACTCATTCACTGCTATAGGAGAAGAAGAATTGGCTAAACTCGTTAAATCATCAAAATCAACAACATGTATGCTTGACCCTGTACCGACTAGGCTATTAAAAGAGATGCTACCAGAGGTCATAGATCCTCTTCTTAATATCATTAATTCATCTTTGTCATTAGGATATGTACCGAAAACTTTTAAGTTGGCTATTATTAAACCACTTATTAAAAAAACGCAACTTGATCCTACAGAATTAGTCAATTATAGACCAATCTCAAATCTACCCTTTCTGTCAAAAATACTTGAAAAGGGAGTGTCTTCACAATTACGTTCCTTTTTAGAAAGAAATGGTATCTGTGAGGATTTCCAGTCAGGATTTAGACCGTATCATAGCACTGAGACTGCTCTCATCAGAGTTACAAATGATTTACTCTTATCATCCGATCGTGGCTGTATCTCTCTATTAGTGTTACTCGATCTTAGCGCTGCATTTGATACCATCGACCACAACATTCTTTTGAATAGACTCGAAAATATGTAGGTATTAGTGGAATTGCTTTATCATGGTTTAGATCATACCTATGAGACCGTTATCAGTTTGTAGCAGTAAATGAAGAGATGTCACACCGATCGCAAGTTCAGTATGAAGTACCACAAGGCTCAGTGCTAGGACCGCTACTCTTCACCCTGTACATGCTACCACTGGGAGATATTATTAGGAAGCATGGCGCTAGTTTTCATTGTTATGCTGACGATACTCAGCTCTATATTTCTTCACGCCCTGAAGAAACTTACCAATTCACAAGATTAACGAAATGCATAGCTGATATAAAACATTGGATGACCGGTAATTTCCTGCAACTCAATTCAGAAAAAACTTAATTTTTAATTATTGGACAAAAAAGCTCCACAAGTAGTAACCTAGAATACTGTCTAACACTTGATGGCTGCTCTGTCAAGTCTTCGTCGTCAGTGAGGAACCTGGGTGTGCTCTTTGATACCAATCTTTCGTTTGAAAGCCACGTTTCTAGCATCTGTAAAACTGCATTCTACCATCTTAAAAATATATCTAAACTACGGCACATGCTCTCAATGCAAAATGCTGAACAGTTAGTTCATGCGTTCATGACCTCAAGGCTAGATTATTGTAATGCTCTACTGGGTGGTTGCCCTGCTCGCTTAATAAATAAACTCCAGCTGGTCCAAAACGCAGCAGCTCGAGTACTTACTAGAACCAGGAAGTATGACCATATTAGCCCAGTTCTGTCAACATTGCACTGGCTGCCTATTAAACATCGCATACATTTTAAAATCTTGCTTATTACTTACAAAGCACTAAATGGTTTAGCTCCCCAATACTTGAGCGAGCTCTTAACATATTATACTCCATCACGTCTACTGCGCTCTCTAAACTCTGGCCAGTTTGATAATACCGAGAATATCCAAATCAACTGCAGGCGGTCGATCCTTTTCCTATTTAGCTCCTAAACTCTGGAACAGTCTTCCTAACATTGTTCGGGAAGCAGACACACTCTGTCAGTTTAAATCTAGACTAAAAACACATCTCTTTACTGTGGCATACACATAACCGGGAACACTTCCCATAACACCTGATGTACTCGTTACATCATCAGAAGAATGGCATCTACGCTAATGATAGTCTCTCTGTTTTATCCCGAGGTTTACTGCAGTCAGCCGGATCTGGGCCGTATCCAGATCAGATGGTGGACCTGCGCCCAGAGAAGACCAACGCAGGACCCTGAAGTGTCTGCAGAGACTGTGATTAGACTCCCCCTGAAACTGCCTCATCGACACGGCATCCTCAATAAACCCGTCTCCAGCGTGATGACTCCGATTGTTCGAATATTACAATTAAATAATACTTAAATCGATATGTCATCCGCAATAAACCCGTCTCCAGCGTGTTGCCCCCGATCATTCGAATATTGCACTTTAATAATTATTTAATCAACATCATCCTCAATAAACCCGTCTCCAGCGTGTTGCCTCCGGTCTTTCGAATATTCTGATCTATTATGACTCTGACCTGTAAAGCTGCCAGAATAATAATAATAATAATAATAATAATAATACGCTGTTTGTTAATTGGCCAGAGGAGAACTGGCACCCCGACTGAGCCTGGTTTCTCCCAAGGTTTATTTTTCTCCATTAGGTCACCTAATGGGCGTTTGGTTTCCTTGCCACTGTTGCCTCTGGCTTGGCGTGCTCAGTTGGGGACACTATATTTTTCAACTAAACATCGAAATAAATCTAATTAATAAACTAAATTAACCATATAAACTAAATTACTGATCTAATTATTGATCTAAAGCCCACACTGCCACCGTATGGAAATTGAAATGAACTGATGACATCAAATGGCTATACGGCTGAATAAAATTATGCTGCATTATTTTCCTGTTTAACACTGTAAAGCTGCATTGAAACAATCTACATTGTTAATAGCGCTATATAAATAAAGTTGACTTGACTTGACTTTTGGTAGACATGGTGTATTGCGTTAGTGTATTATTGTATTTTGAAAAATTGTGTTCCAGTTTAGTTTACAATGTGTGATTTTGAGCATGAAATTAACCGTTTTGACAATTGTGTATTGTTGGTGTGTTAAGAGTTTAGGAAAATCGTTCAAAGTATTGAAAAAATTGTCATAGCGATCATAAAAAACTGTAATAAGTAATCTTTATTCACTGAGAATAAGGATTATATTGTTAGTTTGATGCTAATTAATTGAATGCAGATCCATGTGTGAGATGACAATAAAATAAATAAAAAATATATTTGAATTGAATTAACATTTAAAGATTACCTTGTTATAATAGTTCTTTTGAATATATTACACACATCTGAATACCTCTTAAGCAAACTTACCCTGGCTCATGAGCTGCTCCGGAGCAGGTTATGTTCAGAGTGTGAGTTATGGCTACTTACATACCCTGAAAGTTACCTCCTTTGGAACCGAAAGTTGAGGTTATCCGCTTACTCTTAAACATACCCGGGTATGCCACATAACCTGCTTTCTGGAATACCCCCCTGTACAGACTACACACACACACACACACACACACACACACACACACACACACACACACACACACACACACACACACTTGTGTAAGATTTGTTGATGCATGTTGTACATTGTTTATCTGTTTGTTACCATTTACTTTTTTGAGTTATTGTTAGGTTTATTGTTTATTTTACCGGTTTGGTATTATTTACTATTTTGAGTTATTGAAATTTGATGTTTTTGTTAGAAATAATTGATTAGTCTCCTGTTTTGTCTTTGCATGGTCATATTCGTCTGTAAGCATATTTTGGCATCTTTGTATAGTCCCACCCAACACATGGTTTTTAAATCATTCTACAATTTTAACTTGTGATAAAATCTAAAACGTTAAGTTCTTTTAAACATGGGTTTACAGATATGCAGCCACACAGCCATAGTGGATATTTCATGTAATTGCTATTTTTATACCAACATATGTCACCAGATGTCACCAAAGTATGCCAGATTTTGAGGGTTGGCTGTATCAACTTGACTATTTTTAATGAAGAAAAATAAAGTAATAAAAATCAAATATAACATAAAAATAAGTATTTTTTTTACATGAAAATTATGGTACCTTTAGAGGTAAATAAATTTAAAAATACCAACAAAACAAAAACAAAAAATCACAAAATAAGTGCATTAGTTGATTGTTTTTATTTTATGGAAGATACTAATATGACATTTTTTTAAAACAATCTTTGAGGATTTTTTGGGACCTGAGACATTTGTGCCCAAATTTGTCCACAAAGGACTCAATCAGGGCTGCTCTGGAAGCTTGAGGGTTAAAATAGACATAATAATAACTATTTAGCACTGAAATTATTCTCCAGAGTTTTGCTTTATGACCCAGTATGAAGTTTAAAAGACATTTAGCCTAGTATAATCACGAGTTAATGCATTCATTGGTTTCATGCTTACTCTAATGGTAGCCAATAGTTTTATTTTCCTCATGTCTCATATGTCTAAAATAATAGGTAATAAGTAAATTAAGTCATTTATGTGATTTGTGTGATATGTGTGCCATGCGACCCAGTGCTGTTAGATTGCATTTGGCGTCGGCCTCTTTCAGGGCTTAAGTTATTGCCTTTTTATATCAAACACTTCAAGCTCATGATTTTCTTATTCGTCCATTCATTTGTCTCATCCTCATTATATAATGAAGTTCTGTTCTGTCATTTGCCAGATGTGATGCAGGGGAACTTTATCATTAACGTTAGTTTTTATTTTTATTTGCAGGATTTTAGCCTATGCAGTGACGCTTTTTCTTCACCACATTAAGACATCCTGTTATGCATTATGAGTTTTTCCTTACTGAAAATAAGATATTTTCACCAAATATCCTGTGTTGGAATTGACTTGTTAATAAAGTAATGTGATAAAATGTCAGCCCTGTTCTCTGTGTTCATTTTGTATTTATGTGTTTAGTCATTTTTGTCTTTTGGGACAGTGAGAAATAAACAATTGTTACTACAGTTTAAAATATTTAATTGGACCAACCTCACAGTTTCACTGTAAAAAAATTATCCAATTTAAATTTTTATAGTGACTGGTCACATCTAAATGTTTTAGTTGGCCAAATTTTATTTCTGTGAATTAAATTGTATCAACACACAGAAATTCAATTTGTCCAACTGAAAAATGTAGATGTGACCAGTCACTAGAAAATGTTAAATTGGAGAGGCCTGAAATTTTTTACAGTGTTGGTAAACTGCATTTTTCCATTGGCTCAACATATTATTTCTAATTGAGCCCATGTTAACAGACTGTTGCCACAATGGATAAAATTCAATTCACAGAAATTCAATTTGGCCAATTGAAAAATTTAGATGTGATCGTTCACTAGAAAATGTTGAAGTTTTTACAGTGTGATGTTAGTTCAATATCACATTTGCACCCGCATTTAATGTTGAATCAATGGTGAAATAAAAATGGTTAATGGTAATGCTATTGAATCAACATTACACTATAATCAGTCATCAGTGATGTTGAATAAATATTAAAAATTAAAAAAAATACTCAACTGTAATATTGTTGAATCAACGTTACGATGGATTCTGCATCACTGATGTTGAATCAACACTGAAATGATCATAAATAATCAATGGTAATATTGTTTGATCAATGTTACAATGTGATGTTGATTCTAGACCACTTTTGTTGAAACTGAAAAGACAGCTGAAATGTAATGACAACATAAAACAATGTTGCCATCTGATGTACCAGGGTAACGTTGAAACAACATTAATATTTAAACTACACTTCAATGGACCATTTCAAATTTGGAAAAAAAATTTTTTTTTAAACTTTTAAAATATAAATGACACCTTCTCAGCAGTTGAGTCAATTTATATTATTTAACAGTTTACCACAATCAGTGACAACGATATAAAAGATTCTTCTTTAAAAAAGGGGTGGAAAAAAATAGGACAAAAGCATTACAACCTTTTAAAAAAAAAGTTAGTTTTAGAAGTCTTATGTCATTATAACTACAGGTGGTCCAACGGTTCAGGTTTAAAAATCTGGCTTGCATCAGACGACTGCCTCTTTTCCTTTGGGTTCTCTGAAATCTGAAAATGAAAGCATGATATTACTTAAAGGGTTAGTTCACCCAAAAATGAAAATAATGTAATTTATTCCTCACCCTCATGCCGTTCCACACCCGTAAGACCTCTGTTCATCTTCGGAACACAAATGAAGATATTTTTGTTGAAATCCAAAGGCTCAGTGAGGTCTCCATAGAGAGCAAAGCAATTTACACTCTCAAGATCCATTAATGTACTAAAAACTTATTTAAATCAGTCCATGTGAATACACTGTAAAACAAAACAAAAAGTTGAGAAAACGTAAAAGTTTAAGGCAACCAGTTGCAGAACATTTTTGAGTTTTCTCAACTTAGGGTCAATTAGTTGTACAAACGTTTTTCATGTTAAATAGTTGAATACACTTTAAAAGCTGAATTTGTCTTACAAAACATAAGTTGGATTTTTTTTTACAGTGTACAGTGGTTCAATATTAATATGATAAAGCGACGAGAATATTGTCTGTGCGCCAAAAAAAAACGAAATAATGACTTATATAGTGATAACCGATTTCAAAACACTGCTGCATGAAGCTTCGGAGCAGAAACAAATCAGTGAGTGAACTCGGATTGAAGTGTGTTCTGCGCTTAAAACAAGCCGACTGTTAACTATTAAAGATTGCATTCGGTTCAGTAAGCCCATGCAGTTCGGTACGAATACGTGTACCGTTACACCCCTAATATACACTCACCTAAAGGATTATTAGGAACACCTGTTCAATTTCTCATTAATGCAATTATCTAATCAACCAATCACATGCCAGTTGCTTCAATGCATTTAGGGGTGTGGTCCTGGTCAAGACAATCTCCTGAACTCCAAACTGAATGTCAGAATGGGAAAGAAAGGCGATTTAAGCAATTCTGAGTATTTCACAATCTGCTCAGTTACTGGGATTTTCACGCACAACCATTTCTAGGGTTTACAAAGAATGGTGTGAAAAGGGAAAAACATCCAGTATGCGGCAGTCCTGTGGGCGAAAATGCCTTGTTGATGCTAGAGGTCAGAGGAGAATGGGCCGACTGATTCAAGCTGATAGAAGAGCAACTTTGACTTAAATTACCACTCGTTACAACCGAGGTATGCAGCAAAGCATTTGTGAAGGCACAACACGCACAACCTTGAGGCGGATGGGCTACAACAGCAGAAGACCCCACCGGGTACCACTCATCTCCACTACAAATAGGAAAAAGAGGCTACAATTTGCACGGGCTCACCAAAATTGGACAGTTGAAGACTGGAAAAATGTTGCCTGGTCTGATGAGTCTCGATTTCTGTTGAGACATTCAGATGGTAGAGTCAGAATTTGGCGTAAACAGAATGAGAACATGGATCCATCATGCCTTGTTACCACTGTGCAGGCTGGTGGTGGTGGTGTAATGGTGTGGGGGATGTTTTCTTGGCACACTTTAGGCCCCTTAGTGCCAATTGGGCATCGTTTAAATGCCACGGCCTACCTTAGCATGGTTTCTGACCATGTCCATCCCTTTATGACCACCATGTACCCATCCTCTGATGGCTACTTCCAGCAGGATAATGCACCATGTCACAAAGCTCAAATCATTTCAAATTGGTTATTTAAAAAAATATTTTTAATCTCGAAAGACGCTTAAAGACGCTTAAAAGCCATAACATGTCATTTTTCACCGCTAGAGGTCGCTTATTCAAAACAAAGGCGTATCTTGTTGACTTGATTTAGCGGAGCTTTTATTCTGCTGCAGACCATAGACGTAAAAAAATATGGACGACGCGACTTCTTCCAATCATGACGTTACACCCCCGTTTTTAAAGCATCAAATAACTAAAACTAAACTTATTTAAAAAACGAACACTTGAAATTAAATTATCGTGATAAAAACTGCCTACAATGACAGAAACCAACTTTTGGAAAAAATTATTTGAAGTGTAATTTGATTGTTTAGTTTGTCTCGCATCCATTTGAAAACACAGAGGGGCGAGTGTTATGAGCTTTACTGGAACCAACCACCTGGGGGCGATCGAGACGTGGAGGCTTCAGTTTCTGAGAGGAGTGCTCAGGCTTGCTGCAGACCGCTTCTGCTTCTTCCGCTCATGTGTATGTGGAGTAACGCAGCGCTGCTCTGGCTACTATGAGATGCTTGTTCACACTGCAGTGAGCTAGATCCATATTAGGCGTGGTAAAACATTGTCCCTGATTAAATAAATAAAGAATGGTATGAATGAGCAACATTTGTAAATATGAAGTTTATGAAATTAAATGTGTTACTATTGGAAAAAAGTGATGCCCTTGTACCATATCAATGCACAAAACGAAGGTCTATAGAGTGAGCATTCCATACACAAAGCCTGAATGTTTACACACTGATTTACACACTGGACAATCTTGTTTCTAATCTTGTCTGGACAGCATTTTTGTCATGATCCTACTCAAAAACAACACACTTTCTTGATTTACCGCAAGGAAGAAAACCAGATTAAAACAATAAGACTAAATGTGTTGATCTGTAGAACAATGATCCGTTTTCTTTCGATGAATGATCCAAACAGTTGCTCACCTGTCTAATAAAACACATCATATTAAAGCGTCTTTGGTGTTTCCATGGTTTCTACAAAATAAAATGACCAGTTGTCCTTCAAAGACCACATTTCAAAGACAGCTCGCTCATGCAGGTTTGCGGTGCACAACATCAGGAAGATCAGACCAATCTTAACAGCACGCAGCACAGCTTCTAGTCCAGGGTCTGGTCATTTCTAGGCTTGAATACTGCAATGCGCTTCTGGCTGGACTTCCATCGTGTGCAATCAAGATGCTTCAAATGATTCAGAACGCAGCAGCACGTCTTGTCTTCAGGGCCCATGTCACACCTCTCTTCATCTCGCTTGCTTACAGATCCACCACAAGCTCAGCACCCGCATACTTCCACTCGCTCCCACGAGTCTACATCCCCACCAGAAGCCTTCGCTCGGCAAAGGAGCGACGGCTCGTGGTACCACCACAGAGAGGCATGAAATCCCTTTCCAGAATATTTTCGTTCCCTGTTCGTTGCTGGTGGAACGATCTCCCCACCTCCATCCGGAAAGCAGAATCACTGACAACATTCAAAAGACAGGTGAATACTCATCTCTTCCGTGAGCACTTAACCTCATCTTTAAAGAAATAACTCTAACACCTCTATTCCCTCCTTATTCTAGCTTATACTACTTTAAGCAATGTCCGAAACTTAGTATTTTCAGCACTTTTTGTGATTTTTCGCCTCTTCATGATGGATCGCTTTCTGTATTCCTCAGTTGTAAGTCGCTTTGGATAATAAATTATTAAATGATTAAAGGTCCCGTTCTTCGTGTCTTTTTGAAGCTTTGATTGTGTTTACAGTGTGCAATATAACATGTGTTCATGTTTCGCGTGTAAAAAAAAACAGTATTTTTAACACAATTTGTATACCGCTGTTTTCACTGTCCTAAAAACGGCTGATGACTTCCTTTATTCTATGAAGTCCCTCCTTCAGAAATACGTAACGAGTTCTGATTGTGCCAGCGGTTCCCGTGTTGTGATTGGACAGCAGCTTAGCGAACGTGGAAAGGTCACGCCTCTTAACGGGGTGATGTATGCGCTCAATGATCTCTACAGCGTCCCTGGGAAAGCCAAACAAAGGTGATTTGACTCCGGGATGAAAATAACAGCGTCTCGACGACATGGCGACAAACACACTCAAACGCAACACTTCCTTTTCTCCACGCGACACGTCCTCTTCTCCACGTGGGACAGCAACAAGACCACGCCCCCTTTTTTCGCGTATTCTTGTGGGCGGAGGTTAGTCTGTTCTACTGTTCTACTGACGGCATTTATGAAGGAAGTACCAGGATGTAGTCCAAGCCGGCCGTTCGCTGTAGGCTTTGAAAGGGAACTTCTGTTAAATAAAATATCTCGCTTGGCATTGAACTTTGAGCTTTATAATTTTACAGGTATTATTTATGCTCTAACAGCAACATTACACACTAACTAAAGTTTGAACAGTGGGATCACGAAGAACGGGACCTTTAATACATTTCAGGGTAAATCGAGGGTAAAGCGGGTATGATGTCATTGATAGCTTAAAATTGCTTATTTCTCTGGATTTAAACATTCTAGGAAACATTTGGGATAGTGTAGGTACAAAAGTCAACTATATATATATATATATATATATATATATATATATATATATATATATATATATATATATATAACATTGTTCTAGTGGTTTTTGGAGATTTTAATAAAAAATATTACATATTGTGCCTTTAAGTAATGAATATTCATTAGCCAAGCCCCGCCTTTCAGGATGAGCCAATGGGCGCAGAGGTTTGATGTCATCTCGAGGAAGTGCTCGTGTATGACAGCTGAAGAGAGACTGTTGAACCCGTTCAGCCTTTTATCCTCCCCGAAACATATAGCGATGGAATATCTAATATTCTTCATTCAGAGTCAGCGAGGATAACGCCTGCTGTGTTCCTAGCCATATAGTGGGCTAAACATCAGCTGTTGTGTTTGTTTTCGGAAAGCATCGAGCCTGTGTGAGGTACAGTAACTGTTACTCAACCAGCACACTAGCGGCTAACTCATTAAACCGCTGTTTAAATGCTTTTATTTCCTTACTCTTTTGTCAAACTGAACCGTTTATAGCGATAGAGTATTGTGGCTCGTACACGATTGTGGCTATCGCAGGTGTGTGTGTGTGTGTTGTACTGCAGTAGGATCACGACAAAAATGCTGTCTCGACAAGCTTACAAACAAGATTGTCCAGTGTGTAAATAAGTGTGTAAACGTTCAGGCTTTGTGTATTAGTGTATTGAATGCTCACTCTATAGACCTTTCTATTTTTTTTCTATTTCTATTTTCTATTTCTTTTAGAAATTTCATAAACTTCATATTCACAAATGTTGCAGATTCATGCCATTCTTTATTTATTTAATCAAGGACCATGCATAGTAATACTACAGAGAGTCAATGTAAAATGTGCTACAAAATGTGCCAAATTTCATCAGTAAAAATCAATACATTTTTTTGGATAAACTTTTTTTCAGTAGAGTATGAGTTGATTTAATTTCATAAACTTCATATTCACAAATGTTTCAGATTCATGCCATTCTTTATTTATTTAATCGAGGACAATGCATAGTAATAATACAGAGAGTCAATGTAAAATGTGCCACAAAATGTGCCAAATTTCATCAGTAAAAATCAAAACGCTCACAATTTTTTTTTTTGGGGGGGGATAAACTTTTTTTCTTCTTCTTCAGAAACCACAATGTCTTATGAGATCTTTTAGTTCTGCCGGGGATCTATTCCTGTCATGGGTTCCTCTGAAAACGAAAGAAAATTGACTACAGACAGCTCTTGTGTATCTTCATGTCATTTGATTTATGTATTCCTTGTATATGGGTGGATCAAAACTGTTAAAGTCACCATGAAATCAAAATATTGCATTATTTAAATGATTTGTTTTAAAATAATCATCATTATTGTTTAGGGCTGCACGATTTGGGGAAAATATCTAATTGCGATTATTCTGGTTAAAATTGCGATTGCGGTTTAAAATGCGATTTATTATTATTTTTACAAATGAAAAGTGTGTATATAACATTTTGTGTTTATATATTAATATTACTAATAATTATTATGATTATTATTATTGCTAAATAAAAATAAGAAATATTACTATTACAATAACATTCACTATTAAAAATTTAAGAATAAATATAACAGTATAATAATAATAATATTTATTTTTTATAGAAAACTAAAAAATGATGGGTCACCTGTTAATATGCAGACTAAATCTGCATTTTTTTCTATGACTAAAAATCATTAGAAAGGTCTTATATAAAAATATTATTATAAAAATCTTTTTAGCTGTGATATTAATTTCTTAAAGTCTATGTTTTTAATATGAAATATGAGCCTCTTATGCATCCACTGTGGGGATTAAGACTCCTGTACATTGAAGAAAAACATATGGATTGTCATTATACATTTATTGTATTATTTTTCTTATTTTCTACCCAAAAGTTTCATTCATACCTGAGGCCAGAGGGCGCCCTCGAGCAGAAACTCCACATTTGCTGTTCGTTTTCAGGAAATCCCTATGGGAAATCTCTAATGTGAAGCTAGCGCTATCGGCTGAATAAAACGAAGATAGAAACGCTTTGACTGATTAAACATGAAGATAATACTTCTGCAACAAGATGTGGTGTATTGAGTTCTTCAAGCCTTCTCTGGTATTTTCATAATAATAAAGTATGCAGTGCTGATTGACATTCTGTGATAAGAAGCCACATCAGCTCGACTGATGTGAAACCACTTATTAAACATTATTAAACCTGTTATTAAACGTTGTATTTGGTTGGACAACAGGTTTATGAACGCTTCACATTACTAACGTTTTTGAAGATGTTTGACGCGCGTTGTTTTTTCAAACGCACGTTATAAGCGACTCAAACTCGCAGTGCTTTCAGACGGAGCAGCGTTTACTCCTGATCACAGAGCCGCTCTTCACTGACACGCTGGGCATTTATTTATTTATTTAAAATCGCTGCCTTTACGCTTTCATAATCGCACATAACCCAATTGGTTAGATTAATCGTGCAGCCATATTATTGTTTTAAAGGTCCCGTTCTTCGTGTTTTTTGAAGCTTTGATTGTGTTTACAGTGTGCAATATAACATGTGTTCATGTTTCGTGTGTAAAAAAAAACAGTATTTTTCACACAATTTACTTATCTGTATACCGCTGTTTTCACTGTCCTAAAAACGGCTGATGAGTTCCTTGTTCTATGAAGTCCCTCCTTCAGAAATACGTAACGAGTTCTGATTGTGCCAGCGGTTCCCGTGTTGGGATTTGACCGCAGCTTAGCAAACGTGTCACGGTTCCTGTGTTGTGATTCGACAGCAGCTTAGCGCACGTGGAAAGGTCACGCCTCTTAACGGGAGATGTATGCGCTTAATGATCTCTACAGCGTCCCTGTGAAAGCCAAACAAAGGTGATTTGACTCCGGGATGAAAATAACAGTCTCGACGACATGGCGACAAACACAGTCAAACGCAACAATTCCTTTTCTCCACGCGACACGTCCTCTTCTCTACGTGGGACAGCAACAAGACCACGCCCCCCTTTTTGCGCGTATTCTTGTGGGCGGAGTTTAGTCTGTTCTACTGTTCTATCGACGTCATTTATGAAGGAAGTACCAGGATGTAGTCCAAGCCAGCCGTTCGCTGTAGGCTTTGAAAGGGAACTTCTGTTAAATAAAATATCTCGCTTGGCATTGAACTTTGAGCTTTATAATTTTACAGGTATTATTTATGCTCTAACAGCAACATTACACACTAACTAAAGTTTGAACAATGGGATCACGAAGAACGGGACCTTTAAAGTTAATGTTCCTCATTATCTTGAATCAGAATAACTATCCCTCCCTGTTGCAGCATGTCTTGATGACCTGCCACTCACATGAGATCCACCAATAACAAACCACAACCATCCAATAATTTCCCCACAGACAAAATCAAGCCCCGCCCTACATTTGTTCTTGTTTGTGAAGCAGTTTCACTCAGATATACGGCACAATAGGGAAGAAAAGATGAGAACAACTTCTGTTTGATGTATTTATAGGTATTCAGCAGTGACATTGTCAGGCCTTTTTTTTTTATTTACAACAAAATAAGTTAATTTCCTGCACAAAATATAATACCATTGTAATATAACAATATAATATGTAACAATAAACTTTACAGTGACTAGAAGTATAGAGTTAACCTCTTAGCCCGCACCGGGAGGGGGCGTGTTTGTACTTTTATTTACTTTTGTTTTATAAAAAATATTCAATCAGCTATCACAAACTATGCATCATTTGAAATGCATGTTCAGGGGGGTATTCCAGAAAGCATCCCATATACCCTGAACTCTCAGTTGATTAACCCAAACCTTGCTTACACAAGGTATGCTGGGTTCACCCAAAAATGACCATCCTGTCATCATTTACTCGCCCTAATGTCGTTCCAAACCCATACGATTTTCCTTCATCATATAAAGCCATCGAGTCTCTTCAGAAAATTTGGAATAAGTCGCTCGATTCGTATGGATTAGTTTTAGGATCTCTTTATGAACTTTTTGAAGCGTCAGTGGAGGGTGCTTAGACTGTCAATGGAGGGACAGACATCTCTCAGATTTCATTGAAAATATCTTCATTTGTGTTCCGAAGATGAATGAAAGTCAGTCACATTTAATTTAACCATTAAAGCAGAGTCGATAACAGAATAAACTAGAATGTACATTTCCTGAAGAAAATGTGAGTGGTGCTTGCCGTGGCAAAAAAATCCTCCCGGATAATGCAAAAAAGCCAAGCAACATGTCTGTAGGATGTTCTGAGGCTGAGATATGGCTTATTAATGTGTTTTATGGTTGCTAGGGTACTGTACATGGTTGCTAGGATGTGTCTATACAGTTTATGGGGTGATATTGAAATACTATTGGCCAGTCTGAGTCAAAAGAGCCCACCCTCATGACTGTACGATGTTCTGGGGCTGAGATATGACTTCTTTATGTTGCAAAAACATGATTAGCATGATGTTAGCATGATGCTAACATGATTAGCATGATGTTAGCATAATGCTAACATGATTAGCATGTCAATGCTAACATGATTAGCATGTTGTTAGCATAATGCTAACATGATTAGCATGATGCTAGCATGATGCTAACATGATTAGCATGATGTTAGCATGATGCTAACATGATTAGCATGATGTTAGCATGATGCTAACATGATTAGCATGATGTTAGCATGATGCTAACATGATTAGCATGACAATGCTAACATGATTAGCATGTTGTTAGCATGATGCTAACATGATTAGCACGATGTTAGCATGATGCTAGCATGATTAGCATGATGTTAGCATGATGCTAACATGATTAGCATGATGTTAGCATGATGCTAACATGATTAGCATGGCAATGCTAACATGATTAGCATGTTGTTAGCATGATGCTAACATGATTAGCATGATGCTAACATGATTAGCATGATGTTAGCATGATGCTAACATGATTAGCATGGCAATGCTAACATGATTAGCATGTTGTTAGCATGATGCTAACATGATTAGCATAATGCTAACATGATTAGCATGATGCTAGCATGATGCTAACATGATTAGCATGATGTTAGCATGATGTTAACATGATTAGCATGTCAATGCTAACATATTAGCATGTTGTTAGCATGATGCTAACATGATTAGCATGATGTTAGCATAATGCTAACATGATTAGCATGTTGTTAGCATGATGCTAACATGATTAGCATGATGCTAGCATGAAGCTAACATGATTAGCATGTTGCTGGCATGTTCTAATCCTTAGCTAATCACTATTAGCATGTAGCTATTCACTGCTAGCATGTGTAGCATGTTGAAAGTCCAGTTTGCTAGCATGAGCCAAAAGACCCAACCCCCATGTCTCTATGATGTTCTGAGGCAGATATATAGGTCTTGGTAAACGGTTGCTAGGGTACTCTGTTTGGTTGCTATGGAGGGGCTTGGCAGCATCCAATGATGATACTGCTTGTCTGTATGAATGATATAAACCAACCCCCATGCCTCTATGATGTTCTGATGCAGAGATATAGGTCTTGGTAAACGGTTGCTAGGCTGCTTGATAATGGTTGCTAGGGCGTAGCTAGGAAGTGTTGACGGTGATTTGTCATTGGCTGTTGATGCCCCGAGTCAAACAAACCCACCCCCATGTTTCTATGACACTTCTATTCAAAGATATCCCTTTGATCTCTTTCAATGGAAGTCTATGGGATCAGTTGCTAGGGAGCTCTAAATGGTTGCTAGGGCGTGGCTTGATAGGTTCCTAGTGATCCTGAGATAGTGATTGGTTGGCTGAGTAAATTGAGCCCACCCCCTTGTCTCTGAGACACTGTGAGCCAGAGCTGTGGTCAATACAAAATCCCTATGCAAGTTCCCATAGTAGGATAAACGCATGAGTTTTAAATCTCTCCCCATAGTAAGTCAATGGGGCAAATTTTAGGAAATTTGGGCAGCTCTAATACCCCAGGGGTACAACTTATACCCCATTGTGATGTGTCATCTGACAGGGGCAATTAGCCTCTTCAGATGTGGTGACACACGAGTTTCTACGAAATCCTCTCTCAGAGTTATGAGTCGTTAAAATTTTTGGCAATGTTAAGTCTATGGGATTTTTTTTGCTACTTTTTTGCCCCTGGGGCAAACATCTTACCCCCGACCCCTTAGAAAAGATATAGCACACCATTCCCGATTAAGCCGCACGTTTTGACGCCTCATTCGTGGGTCTGTGACAAACGGTGTGGGAGGAGTAGCGCGTCAAAATGTTGTGCGGAATAAGAATAATAACTAGAATGTACATTTCCTGAAGAAAATGTGAGTGGTGCTTGCCGTGGCAAAAAAATCCTCCCGGATAATGCAAAAAAGCCAAGCAACATGTCTGTAGGATGTTCTGAGTCTGAGATATGGCTTATTAATGTGTTTTATGGTTGCTAGGGTACTGTACATGGTTGCTAGGATGTGTCTATACAGTTAATGGGGTGATATTGAAAGACTATTGGCCAGTCTGAGTCAAAAGAGCCCACCCTCATGACTGTACGATGTTCTGGGGCTGAGATATGACTTCTTTATGTTGCAAAAACATGATTAGCATGATGTTAGCATGATGCTAACATGATTAGCATGATGTTAGCATGATGCTAACATGATTAACATGACAATGCTAACATGATTAGCATGATGTTAGCATGATGCTAACATGATTAGCATGATGTTAGCATGATGCTAACATGATTAGCATGATGTTAGCATGATGCTAACATGATTAGCATGATGTTAGCATAATGCTAACATGATTAGCATGATGTTAGCATGATGCTAACATGATTAGCATGACAATGCTAACATGATTAGCATGTTGTTAGCATAATGCTAACATGATTAGCATGTTGTTAGCATAATGATAACATGATTAGCATGATGTTAGCATAATGCTAACATGATTAGCATGATGCTAGCATAATGCTAACATGATTAGCATGATGTTAGCATGATGTTAGCATGATGCTAACATGATTAGCATGATGTTAGCATGATGCTAACATGATTAGCATGACAATGCTAACATGATTAGCATGATGTTAGCATAATGCTAACATGATTAGCATGATGCTAGCATGATGCTAAAATGATTAGCATTATGTTAGCATGATGCTAACATGATTAGCATGATGTTAGCATGATGCTAACATGATTAGCATGACAATGCTAACATGATTAGCATGTTGTTAGCATAATGCTAACATGATTAGCATGATGCTAGCATAATGCTAACATGATTAGCATGATGTTAGCATGATGCTAACTTGATTAGCATGATGTTAGCATGAAGCTAACATGATTAGCATGATGTTAGCATGATGCTAACATGATTAGCATGACAATGTTAACATGATTAGCATGATGTTAGCATGATGCTAACATGATTAGCATGTTGCTGGCATGTTCTAATCCTTAGCTAATCACTATTAGCATGTAGCTAATCACTATTAGCATGTGTAGCATGTTGAAAGTCCAGTTTGCTAGCATGAGCCAAAAGACCCAACCCCCATGTCTCTATGATGTTCTGATGCAGAGATATAGGTCTTGGTAAACGGTTGCTAGGGTACTCTGTTTGGTTGCTATGGAGTGGCTTGGCAGCATCCAATGATGATAGTGCTTGTCTGTATGAATGATATAAACCAACCCCCATGTCTCTATGATGTTCTGAGGCAGAGATATAGGTCTTGGTAAACGGTTGCTAGGGTACTCTGTTTGGTTGCTATGGAGTGGCTTGGCAGCATCCAATGATGATACTGCTTGTCTGTATGAATGATATAAACCAACCCCCATGTCTCTATGATGTTCTGATGCAGGGATATAGGTCTTGCTAAACGGTTGCTAGGCTCCTTGATATTGGTTGCTAGGGCGTGGCTAGGAAGTGTTGACGGTGATTTGTGATTGGCTGTTGATGTCCCGAGTCAAACAAACCCACCCCCATGTTTCTATGACACTTCTATCCAAAGATATACCTTTGATCTCTTTCAATGGAAGTCTATGGGTTCAGTTGCTAGGGAGCTCTAAATGGTTGCTAGGGCGTGGCTTCATAGGTTGACAATCATCCTGAGATAGTGATTGGCTGTCTGAGTAAATTGAGCCCACCCCCTTGTCTCTGAGACACTGTGAGCCAGAGCTGTGGTCAATACAAAATCCCTATGCAATTTCCCATAGTAGGAGAAACACATGAGTTTATGGGACATCCCTCCCCATAATAAGTCAATGGGGCAATTTGAGTTGCTAGGCTGCTTGATAATGGTTGCTAGGGCGTGGCTAGGAAGTGTTGACGGTGATTTGTGATTGGCTGTTGATGCCCCGAGTCAAACAAACCCACCCTCGTGTATCTGTCACACTTCTATCCAAAGATATCCCTTTGATCTCTTTCAATGGAAGTCTATGGGATCAGTTGCTAGGGAGCTCTAAATGGTTGCTAGGGCGTGGCTTGAAAGAGTCAGAGTGATCCTGAGATAGTGATTGGTTGTCTGAGTAAATTGAGCCCACCCCCTTGTCTCTGAGACACTGTGAGCCAGAGCTGTGGTCAATACAAAATCCCTATGCAATTTCCCATAGTAGGATAAACGCATGAGTTTACGGGCGATCCCTCCCCATAGTAAGTCAATGGGGCAAATTTAGGAAATTTGGGCAGCTCTAATACCCCAGGGGTACAACTTATACCCCATTGTGATGTGTCATCTGACATGGGCAATCAGCCTCTTCAAATGTGGTGACACACGAGTTTCTACGAAATCCTCTCTCAGAGTTATGAGTCGTTAAAATTTTTGCCAATGTTAAGTCTATGGGATTTTTTTCGGCACTTTTTTGCCCCTGGGGCAAACATCTTACCCCCGACCCCTTAGAAAAGATATAGCACACCATTCCCGATTAAGCCGCACGTTTTGACACCTCATTCGTGGGTCTGTGACAAAAAATGTGGGAGGAGAAGCGCGCCGAAAAAGTGTGTGGAAGAATAATAATAATAAACCGATCTGGTTTGAGATATTAAATATTTATGGCTTGCTACGCAAGCACCAATAATAATATTAAGTATGTTTAATAACAATATTGATGCCTTGCTTGGCAAGCAACACTAATAAGTATGTTTGAGAGTGATGGTGATGCCTTGCTACGCAAGGCATCACTAAAACCCGTTCTGGAGCTGGATAGTAATAGTGTGCCTTGCTAAAGCAAGCCCCACTAATAATAATAAGTATGGTGGATAACAATAGTGATGCCTTGCTACGCAAGCACCACTAACTATAAAACAAAAAAATAAAATATAACAGATTTCATAGGGACCAAAATTTAATTTAATGCACTGCAAAAAATGATGGTCTTCCTCAGGATTTGTGTTTTTCTAAACATTTTTCTAAACATCTTTAAATCAAGAGACATTTACTTGACATGCAGAATGAAGAAATTAAGTCTTGTTTTCTGAAAAAAATTGCAAAATTAAGTGACTTTATGCTTAAAACAAGAACAAATACCTGTCAATGGGTATGAAAATTGCTTACAATGGAATTAAGTTGATTTTTATGAACCCATTGGCAGATATTTGTTCTTGTTTTAACCGCCAAGCCCCCTTCACATAACAGCCCTTAATCGGGCAAACCTTCGTCGACAAATTTGGGCACAAAGTTCTCAGTAGGGATCGACCGATACAGATTTTTTTTCCATCAGCCTTAGCCGATGACCGATACGGGCTGCCGATTTTCTTGAGCCGATATTTGGAGCCGATACTGCTTTTTGCTCCCTCAATTTACATCATAAAAATGACACGATGATAATGTTACAAGTCTCCATTTAAAAAAGGAACATTTATTTACTAAAAAAAACTATTTTTAACAAATAGTAAAAACAGGTGAGGTAGAACAAGTAAAAAGAGTTCAGTGCTGAAAATAAATACTTAAGCATAAATAAAATAATTACACTATTGCACACAGTAGCAACAAGCAAGCAGCACACTGACTGTACTATAATTTTAACATATATATATTGCCCACATTTGTCCCAAAGGCGAAAATCACTTTCACAAGATTTGCCAAGATTTCTTCTCAATCTTTCAGCTATTTTTTTTGTCCAATTAATTAAAGAGTTATGGAGATCCTTTGGATATTCTATTTTAAAACTCTGAAGCGTGACTATTGCAACTCATTGTGTGCTTAGACATTTACATTTAGAGAACATTTTGATGTGTTATGTTCCCTTCAATTTATTCCTTCAATTTTCTTTAATTGGTCTTAAAAAGGTCTTAAATTTACCTTCATAAAACCTGCGGAAACCCAACAGCATACGTGGCCAGTGTGAAAGCATCCTTAGGGTGTACTCACACTAGGCACGGTTGCCTTGTACCGTGCCCGAGCACGATTGTCCAATTGTACAATTCATGTTTATCAATAAGGTGAGAACCAGGACTGTTATAAACCTAAATATACTTGATTTAATCGAAAAGTGTATCCAAGTAGTAATAGTTTGGTGTTTGCTGTCGTAATGATGACAGTAGCACACAGCTGTTCCGTGCTCTGGCACGGTTAGCACTCACACTGCATGCGAACCGAGCCCAACCGAACCGTGCTCTGGCCCACCTCTTCCAAGCGAGCCAGAGCCGGCCAAACGAACCGCGCAAGGGGCACGGAACGGAGTGCTCACACTTGTCAAACAAACCGGTCTATGGGGGTCAAACGCCATCTGGCACAGTTCAGAGTGCCTAGTGTGAATACACCCTTAAGGCCTGTTCACACCGGGACGATTTTCGCGCGCGTTTATCGCCGACGTTTAACGCCTCGTGACTAAACAATGGGCACCAATGTGAGTGTGCACACCGACGCGTAAAACGCCAGGCGTAAAAGCGTCATTTAAAAAAAAACGCCTCGGGTTCGTTTTTTTATTTTGACGCGGCGCGTAAAAAACTGTCCGACCAATGAGATCCGCGCTTTTGTTCACGTGCCTGGAGCTGCTGAAGTGACAGTAAAACACGACTTGGTGGCGCTCAAGCACAAAATCGGTCTTGCCGAGCACACACTGATACGACGAAGAAGTAGTAAGTAGACAACGAAGAAGATAGGCTGCTAATGCTGCTTGCCAGTCAGCAAAAAGTGTGTGAATGGTTTTGCCATAGACATAATATATCTGTGGTTTTGGCAAGCACGTAAATACTGTCTCTCCTCTTCTTCTTTGTGACAAGCGAGTGTCAGAAGCGTAAAGTGCCGCAGCACCACCTTGTGTACCGGGAGCGCATCTACTGAATGTGCACGTTCACTCGGCGCAACGCCAGTGGAAATCGCTTGGGTGTGAACACTCAAGACGCGCCGAAAAACGTCACGAAAAACGCTGGCGATAAGCGCGTGCGATATTCGTCCCGGTGTGTACAGGCCTTTACTTAAAATACCACAATGAGAGCTACTATTTGACCTCGAGTTTGCCTATAGACAGTTTCAACATCCTTGCAGGTATGCAGGACATTTCAAGAAGTGGAAATTGTTGCTCTCTGTTAAGTGTTTTTTTTTTTTTGTTGAATGCGGCTTGTTGCATGTTAGTGTGTGTAGGTCTGGGAGAAACTTGCCGGACTTTGTCTTTCTGAGTGTATCCAGTGTATTTGTGAACTGACACTCATATTTTGCTTTTTTTGTTCCAACTTTGGCATCCAGATGGAGAATTCTAAATGGACACTTAAGTCAGATGCAAGCTCAGAGTCTTTTTCCTACTGTTGTCCAGCCTGTGATAGCAGTGAGGAGCCTTTCCGTGGAAAAGTGTTCCGGAACAGAACTAAAGCCAGGAGTATGTCTATGCCATCAGCACCTTGCTCTGCTAAGTTCAGGTAAAACAAGACTGTCTGTCAGGGTAAAGACTTAAAGGGGACCTACGGTATTATGCCCCTTTTCACAAGATGTACTTTAAGTCTCATGTGTCCCCAGAAAGTGTCTGTGAAGTTTCAGCTCGAAATACCCCACACATCATTTATTTATCAATTCATATTTATATCATGTCAAATTTGCCCCTATTTGGCAAAAAAAAAGAAAAAGCGTTGTTGTGTGTGTCCCTTTAAATGCAAATGAGCTGCTGTTCCCCATCCCACTTTCCAGAAGAGGGCGGTGCCTTTACAGCTCATGCTTTGGATACTCTGGCAACAACAAAACTAGAGAATGTCACGTAGTGCTGGGCGGTATTTTATTTTTTTTATGATATGAATTTTGATGATACCGCAATACCGGTATATGCCGCGTAAACAACGTTCGGAATGCAGCGCAGCGTGACACTGTTTGAGAGGGGTCACGTTTCACTGTTGTACTGTAGTGAGGACACAGCTGAGATCGCATTACAGCCTATGGCTGAATCCGAAATCGCCCCCTAAACCCTCATTAACTATTCCCTACGTTATCCAATATAGTTCACTTGAAGGAGTAAATGAAAATGAGTGAGTGAATTCGGACAGTCATTCTGTGTACGGCTGTGTGGATTGAATGAGTGCACTCAATAATGTCCACTATGGTTTCGGACACCACTACAAATGGCTGTCCCCTCAAATAATGCCCTATTTGAGGTTATAGGGGGCGATTTTGGAGTCAGCCTATGATTACAGTAGGGATGGAACGATTACCGGTTTCACGATAAACCACGATAAAATGTACTGACGGTTAGTAATATAGTTTAAAAATGAATTATCATTAAAACCGCTCGTGATTATCACGATTTTGAAAACGCGCTGTAAATCCTGTCCAGTCAGCGTCAGTCTGGTGCAGGCACGCAGTGGCAACGTTGTTTTTTGAATGAGAAGAAATGGCAGAGGCAGTGACAGCACTCGGGTGATTGTTCAGCCTTCCAAAAGGACCAAATCTGAGGTGTTGTCATATTTTGGCTTTTACAAAAGTTCTGAGGGAAACGTAATCGAAGATGGTCATCCTGTCTGCAGAACATGACAGAATAAAGTCGCTGTAATAAGGGGAAACGCTTCACATCTCATCGCAAGGCAAGTGGACTTTGACCTCAATTCGAAAACTACGTCTGGTATTACTACCACTCACACTAGCCTCTTTGGCGGTTGAACTTATTATAGTCTTCTCAAAAGCCATTTGTTATAATCGCGTTGCGCATTATAACCGATCACACGTGTTTCTAATCAGAGGCGTTCAGATTAGCCAGAGTTTTGTTCAGAACGCGCTCTCACTTGCTGAAAACGTGCGACGTACGCAGGAGATTCATTCATCATACAGTGATTGACTGTTTTTGTTCTATTTCAGCACTGAAAATAGTTTCATACAAACACAGCAGAACCACAACGCATCTGATATGACTGGCATAACGCTGGCTTTACGTTCGAGATGCACGAATTTAGGGACCGCCTCTAAAGTACAAGATTCAAGACACGTTTCTAACTTCTATAGCATTTGAAGAAACTGACTTTGTCATAAAACCAGCTGTAAAGTGTTCATCTAGGTGTCAGGTATTTTTGATATTTAATCAAATAAAATATATGAATGAAAATATGGATATGCATTATTTCACTAGGATACTGTTTGGGCTCATACACAAAATATGATAGATTTAAATGTGGCATAGCTGATAGAACACTGATGAGAATTTTCCTTGAGAATATATTTACAGAGATTATTAGACATTAAATTTACACCAAATTATTATTATTTATGCGTTGCTATTAACGACAGCCATTATAAGGAAGGAAATCCCACAGAATAGAATCTAGCTTAAAAAAGTGCATAGAGCTGCTTTCATCTCATTTGATCAAAACCGTGATAATATTGATAACCGTGATAATTTGGGTCACTATAATCGTGATGTGAAATTTCCATACCGTTTCATCCCTAGGTTACAGCGGAGAATTCAAACACGTGGTATGCGCAAGAGATCGATTTCTGCACTGAGCACCGTTATAAGACTAACAACGCCCACCACATGGATCATATAGCACAGATATAGACCGGAGCGAGCGCATTTAAGTTTTGTATGGACATATACAGGTGCTGGTCATATTATTAGAATATCATCAAAAAGTTGATTTATTTCACTAATTCCATTCAAAAAGTGAAACTTGTATATTATATTCATTAATTACACACAGACTGATATATTTTAAATGTTTATTTCTTTTAATTTTGATGATTATAACAACTAAAAATTAGAATATTACTTAAGACCAATACAAAGAAAGGATTTTTAGAAATCCTGGCCAACTGAAAAGTATGAACATGAAAAGTATGAGCATGTACAGCACTCATTACTTAGTTGGGGCTCCTTTTGCCTGAATTAATGCGGCGTGGCATGGAGTCGATCAGTCTGTGGCACTGCTCATGTGTTATGAGAGCCCAGGTTGCTCTGATAGTGGCCTTCAGCTCTTCTGCATTGTTGGGTCTGGCATATCGCATCTTCCTTTTCACAATACCCCATAGATTTTCTATGGGGTTAAGGTCAGGCGAGTTTGCTGGCCAATTAAGAACAGGGATACCATGGTCCTTAAACCAGGTACTGGTTGCTTTGGCACTGTGTGCAGGTGCCAAGTCCTGTTGGAAAATGAAATCTGCATCTCCATAAAGTTGGTCAGCAGCAGGAAGCATGAAGTGCTCTAAAACTTCCTGGTATACGGCTGCGTTGACCTTGGACCTCAGAAAACACAGTGGACCAACACCAGCAGATGACATGGCACCCCAAACCATCACTGACTGTGGAAACTTTACACTGGCCCTCAAGCATCGTGGATTGTGTGCCTCTCCTCTCTTTCTCCAGACTCTGGGACCCTGATTTCCAAAGGAAATGCAAAATTGACTTTCATCAGAGAACATAACTTTGGACCACTCAGCAGCAGTCCAGTCCTTTTTGTCTTTAGCCCAGGCGAGACGCTTCTGATGCTGTCTGTTGTTCAAGAGTGGCTTCACACAAGGAATGCAACAGCTGAAACCCATGTCTTGCATACGTCTGTGCGTAGTGGTTCTTGAAGCACTGACTCCAGCTCCAGTCCACTCTTTGTGAATCTCCCCCACATTTTTGAATGGGTTTTGTTTCACAATCCTCTCCAGGGTGCGGTTATCCCTATTGCTTGTACACTTTTTTCTACCACATCTTTTTCTTCCCTTCGCCTCTCTATTAATGTGCTTGGACACAGAGCTCTGTGAACAGCCAGCCTCTTTTACAATGAGCTTTTGTGTCTTGCCCTCCTTGTGCAAGGTGTCAATGGTCGTCTTTTGGACAACTGTCAAGTCAGCAGTCTTCCCCATGATTGTGTAGCCTACAGAACTAGACTGAGAGACAATTTAAAGGCCTTTGCAGGTGTTTTGAGTTACTTAGCTGTTTAGAGTGTGGCACCAGGTGTCTTCAATATTGAATCTTTTCACAATATTCTAATTTTATGAGATACTGAATTTGGGATTTTCTTAACTGTCAGTTATAATCATCAAAATTAAAAGAAATAAACATTTGAAATATATCAGTCTGTGTGTAATGAATGAATATAATATACAAGTTTCACTTTTTGAATGGAATTAGTGAAATAAATCAACTTTTTGATGATATTCTAATTATATGACCAGCACCTGTATATCATTTACTCTAGCGCTCTAAACACGAACCAGTATGTGCACATATTTCACCACATCTTCTTCAAATGAAATGTATGCAAACAAGGACACTGATCTGATCATGAACGCAATAACACGATGGATTATTCTGCTACACCGAAGACAATGATGTAAGTTAATAAATAGACTGACAATTCAATTGGGCAAAAAAGTAGCTGCTTTATTCTTTCTGTGTTAAACTGACGTGTGTCATTTGTTCAGAGACTGTAGTGCTCTTAAATGTATTGAAAATATCCATAGACCTTTGAAATGTTCTTCCGCGTTTCTCCCTTGTTTTGGCAGTTTGTTGTTATATAGGGTTAGATTTTTAAAATGCTTAAGGTGCTCTCAACTAAATTTTTTTCTCACCGTGGTCATATTTTAATATTCAGGTGTCTGTAATGTGTGTGTTGCAGGTCTGTGTTTTATTGGTTGTTGCCTCTGCACAGCATCATTTTGTGGGGCTTTGCAAACCTGTATGAATTCTAGTGTGGGATTTTTCTACAATATTCACTCGTCATGACAGTAAAATAGGTCATTCTAGTCAATCTCCTGCTCCTTCCTTCCTCTCTCAATCAGTAGAAAATGTGGTTAACACCATGTCATGCATAGGGGGAAAAAAATACCATCACATACCGCGAAACCGCTATAATTTAGAAAAATAGTGATATTTTTTTGGTCATACCGCCCAGCACTAATGTCACGCAACCAAAATGTCATAAATTGCAGATTGTGTAAGAAAACAGCCACTACGAAAGCATCTGATCCTAGCGATGTGGATTTGTTATAGCACTTTATATAATAGATTGTTTAAAAGAAGCATCTTTACAGTATTTAACATGAAAAACAGTGTCAGTGTCTTTCACTTCGAAATACAGCTTCAGTTTTTACTATAAAGCAGCTCATCGGTGTGTTCATGTTTTCACTCGTGTCTGACCTCGACAGACTGAACAGAAGAAATGAACACCTCAAAGCCACACCCCTATTACATCATCACCACGGACCAATGGTAGTTTGAAGGCGTTTATCAGCCAGAGCAGACTTTTCCGGAAAGTTTTATTTGGCAAGCTGTTTCGAATGCCAGAAACAGAACTTGAATCTGAATTTGTCCGAAATGACGTAATCCGCTCTTCGATTCCGCTTGAAGTATATTGGGGCCTTTAGATGTAAAGTGCCTTTAATCTTGTCTGTTAATATGTGTTTCGGTTGAGAAGGTTTAAGTCCTGTTTTATTGGAAAAGAAACATGGTCCTGTACTGATTCAACTGCATGTTGCTTTAGGCAAAATTTAGGACATGTTAGACCAGGGGTGTCCAATCCTGCTCTTGGAGGGCCACTGTCCTGCAGAGTTTAGCTCCAACCCCAATTAAACTCACCTGTACCAGCTAATCAAGGTCTTATTAGTCATACTAGAAACTTCCAGACAGGCGTGTTGAGGCAAGTTGGAGCTAAACTCTGCAGGACAGTGGCCCTCCAGGACCGACTTTGGGCACCCCTGTGTTAGACTGATAGATGGTTCCGGTCTTGGATGCTGTTTGATGTACTACAGTATACATCTTTCCAAAATACACAACACTTATAGCTATGACAGTGGATGTTGTATTACATCGTCACTGTCAGTTTCTCTCAGTAGCAGTTTCCTTGTAAGAAGCTGATCTATAATAGCCTGATGTCACTAATTTGATATGGTTTAATCTACACATGAAACACACGATTGCCTTGTCTTACCACATAGTTTACACAACTGCATCAGTCTTTCCACACTTGCAACACTTCTGCTTTACAAAATGTTGTACTAGTTCTGTTCTGTGATATTGAATGTCATGTGGGTAAAGGGGAAGATAGGTTTTTATGTTTTACTTTCCCACACACTATGCCATATGTACCACAGCAGTCTTCCAACAGATTAATGCACCATTTTAAAAGTTCATTGCGTTACTAGTTATACAGTGCTGCTTAAATATGTGAACCCCTTGCAGAATCTGAAAAAGCGAATAATTTGAACAAAATAAGAGGGATCAAACAAAATGCATGTTATTCTTTATTTAGTACTGTCATGAATAAGATAATGTTCATAAAATATGTTTACATATAGTCCACAAGACAAAAAAAACTTAATTCATAAAAATCACCCTGTTCAAAAGTTTACCAACCCTTGATTCTTAAAGAGATAGTTCACCCTCTTTTGAAACTCATACAGGTTTGGAACAATTTGAGGGTGAGTAAATGATTGCAGAATTTTTGGGTGAACTATCCCTTTAATACTGTGTGTCGTTCCCTGGATTATCCATGACTGTTTTTGTGTTTTGTGATGGTTTTTCTCAAGCCCTTGTTTGTCCTGATCAGTTAAACTGTCCAACGTTCAAATCCTCCAGATCCTGCTAACTCTTCAGTTTTCCAGCATCTTTTGCATATGTGACTGTATGATTTCGAGATCCATCTTTTTACACTGAGGACTATTGAGGGACCCAAACACAACCCGTACAAAATACGATAGTAATATGTATGTTTTACGGCATTGAACTTAAATTTACAGTAAAAACTGGCAGCTGTGGTTGAAGTACTTTACTGTAAAAACAATTATAGTAATATTTTAGGTTTAACACTAAGCTAAAGTTTACTGTAAAAAAATCTGCAGCTGTGGTTGTAAGCACTTTACCGTAAAGAAAATGTTAGTAATATTAATGTTTTACGGCGTTGAACTTAAATTTACGGTAAAAAAAACCCTGGTAGCTGTGGTTCCCAGTACCATAAAAAATGAGTTCAAAACCAAATAGTTATTTCCTTCATACGTATACAGAAGTTATCATTGAGAATTAATAGAGGTTTAGATGTTTTATTTAAAATAATACCAGTACCATAATGGTCACCATTATGGTGATCAGTGTTTGCTTTAGTGTTTGACTTTTTAACATTTTTTTTCCCTGGCAGCTGTAACCGTGTGTTTATAAAGCACATGGCAAGAAAAGCCAAGAGAAAATGTGATCAGGTGATGTTGGCTATGACGGCATAATCATAATATAGTGGCCTGATTCACGGATCTCATATAGCATCTAAGCTTTGATCATATGAAGAATGTTTAAAACGTTTCATATTATTGATTATGAGACCCAGCAGTGACGAACAGATAATCTGAAGAAAATATGATGTATACGAAAAAGTTTTGAACTACAGCATCATTTAGACAAACAATGCATGCTGGGAGCGATGGATGAGTTTTGATTGGTGGCTCCCATCATGCACTGCAGCACTTTTTATCGTCACCATTGTTGAGATTTATACGCTTATTCTTGTGGTCTGTGTGTGTCTGAAAGATACAGTAGCTCAACTTTATTTGTGCACAATGTTTTTAAAATTCTTTAGATTATCATAATGCTGTTAGATCTTAATAATGAATAATGTAAAATTAATGACCTGTATAACCAAAGATAAGACTCTATATGGGATCAGTGAATCAGGCCACTACAAGATGTCATCATCATCATTACATAACCAATATCACCCGATTCATTTCCTCTTGGCTTTTCTTGCCATAACAAATGTGCTTTATAAACCGTTACAGCAGCCAGAGGAAAAACTAATGTTAAAGGTCCCGTTCTTCGTGTTTTTTGAAGCTTTGATTGTGTTTACAGTGTGCAATATAACATGTGTTCATGTTTCGTGTGTAAAAAAACACAGTATTTTTACCACAATGTACTCATCTGTACACCGCTGTTTTCACTCTCCTAAAAACGGCTGATGAGTTCCTTTATTCTATGAAGTCCCTCCTTCAGAAATACGTAACGAGTTCTGATTGTGCCAGCGGTTCCTGTGTTGTTATTTGACAGCACCTTAGCGAACGTGTCACGGTTCCTGTGTTGTGATTCGACAGCAGCTTAGCGAACGTGTCACGGTTCCTGTGTTGTGATTCGACAGCAGCTTAGCACACGTGGAAAGGTCACACCTCTTAACGGGAGATGTATGCGCTCAATGATCTCTACAGCGTCCCTGGGAAAGCCAAACAAAGGTGATTTGACTCCGGGATGAAAATAACAGCGTCTCGACGACATGGCGACAAACACACTCAAACGCAACAATTCCTTTTCTCCACGCGACACGTCCTCTTCTCCACGTGGGACAGCAACAAGACCACGCCCCCTTTTTCCGCGTATTCTTGTGGGCGGAGGTTAGTCTGTTCTACTGTTCTATCGACGTCATTTATGAAGGAAGTACCAGGATGTAGTCCAAGCCAGCCGTTCGCTGTAGGCTTTGAAAGGGAACTTCTGTTAAATAAAATATCTCGCTTGGCATTGAACTTTGAGCTTTATAATTTTACAGGTATTATTTATGCTCTAACAGCAACATTACACACTAACTAAAGTTTGAACAGTGGGATCACGAAGAACGGGACCTTTAAAAAGTCCCAAGAGCCCAATTAAAGCAAACATTGATCACCATAAACTTTATTATTTTCAATAAAACGTCAACAACTAAACCTGTTGATTCTCAATAAGAACTTCTGTAGACATAAGACAGAAAAATGAGAGATCTTGAGAGATTTAATGTCTTTTATCTTCAGTTGATTTTATCTAAGGCTGTTGCTGAAGTCAGTTGTAGTTCTTGTGTTTCTGCTCGTCTCTTCTCTTTTTTTCTGTTTTTGTTGTTCCTCTAAAATTGACGTTCCCTGTCTGGCACTTCACATTTGATGTTATTTCATTTGAATAGTTATGTTTCTTATATTTTGTTATCAGTTATGTACATTTGGGGTTTGTTACATGTTGTTTAATGAATGATTTTAGAGTCATGTGCGTCACCATGATGGTGTTTTGTATTTGTATTACCCTGTGGACCTTCTTAATATGAATATGTGCCTCAGCTTGTGAAAAACGAATTGTGATGAACTTTGAATCATCATCATGTGGTTTTCTTTTGTAACCACCTGCATTATTATGGTTGTTAACAGTATATTTTAAAGGTATTAAGCAGTTTTTAGTACTTTAGTGAAATGGAATATTAACATTTTATAATTTAATTACTTTTTTTTAACCGTAAATTTAAGTCCCGTAAAACCTAAAAGGTTACTACCATATTCTTTACACTGTAAAATACTGGCAACCACAACTGCTGGGTTTTTACTGTAAATGTTACCGTTTTTTTTACATTGCAGTTAATAAATCTTCTGGCCTGCTTGTGAATAATGTACGTTTACCTTATATTATAATGTAAAATAAATGAATGATCAGTTCATGGTTTTTTTAGTGGCTGATTTTGATTTATATGTGAGAGATGTTGTGTTGTGAGATTAAAAGACAGTATGTTTTCTGGAAAGCCACACTTTAGTTTGAGCAACTTAAAATGGTGAACTACTTGCTAATATGTTGTCATTGTGAGTATGTTACTCCTCACTAAAATAATGTATAATTATATTATATTGCCATAAATATATTGCCCCTAGTATAACCACCCTGCTTTCTTTCGTCATAGCCATTGAAATGCATAGTTTTTGTTGAGTTTGTAGTTTGTTATTTGGTCAATGACTTGCTGTCAGCAAATAACTTTTGTTTTTATACTACTGATCTATTAGGGCCCAAGCACATTGCCCTGTGCACATTGTCAGAATAATATTGAGACAGGGCTGATGTAAAGTTGCGCAAGGTATTGTATTGTAAAGTGCAGTATTTCAACAGAATATTCATAGAGAATTCTCGATGGCATGAGTCTGAATCAGTTGCTTATTATTTGTAATTGGGAACGCAACATGCACCAACCATTTTCCCAAATTCGCAACGAGAAGCGATTATAAATCTGTTATTTATAAATTACCATTATGGTCTTCCTGTGGTTTCCCGCCCCCCAAAAAACTCAATGGTTTAACATTTGAAAGCAAAGAAATTAAGACAACCATAAATGTTGTAATTTTACTAATGTTCTGTCAAATAAAATGAGATATTGATATAGTCCTCCTATATTTATCCATTTAAATGCATATACTCTTTGTGCACTGTTTTTCTGTGATGGTGCCATAGTGCTTGGGCCCGTCATCGCTATATATATTATATATACTTCAAATTAGAGGTCAATCTAATTGTCTTCTCTCTGTTGTTTTAAAGGAGGACACAGTCTCTTCATGGACCAAGCCCTGTCACCACATTTGGGCCCAAAGCCTGCATGCTGAAGAACCCTAAAGGTGTCATGTGAGTCATTTTACTATGGTTTCCTTTTACAACAGATGCTGAGGTTAAATAATTGTGAAGTGTTTATATAGTGAGCATGAAATGTTGCAGCACTGAGACTGTAGCCCAGCACAACACCAATGCAATGATCTCACACGATATCACTAATGCTTTCATCATACCGAACAGAGTGTGAATAAGAGATTCATTGTGAAGTTCAGACCGCATCATTGATTATAATGGGGGTTTTGGCGAGAGCTCGCACTGAACTGAAGTGCTCATTTCTACTAAGAGGAACAAGTTGACGGTTTAGTCACTGGCTTGATTTATGCCTGGTTTTGCAGACAAGGCTTAAGCTAGTTCCAGACTAAAATGCGTGTTTGAGATGTTTTAACGGAAAGCAACATACACCGATCAGGCATAACATTATGACCACCTTTCTAATATTGTGTTGGTCCCCATTTTGCTGCCAAAACAGCCCTGACCAGTCGAGGCATGGACTCCACTAGAAGGTGTGCTGTGGTATCTGGCACCAAGATGTTATCAGCAGATCCTTTAAGTCCTGTAAGTTTATTGGGATCTTGGGAATTTGGAGGCCACATGATGGCAGGACCTAAGGTTTCCCAGCAGAATATTGGCCAAAGCATCACACTGCCTCTGCCGGCTTGCCTTCTTCCCATAGTGCATCCTGTTGCCATGTGTTCCCCAGGTAAGCCACACAAACACACCCGGCCATCCACGTGATGCAAAAGAAAACGTGATTCCTCAGACCAGGCAACCTTCTTCCATTGCTCCGTGGTCCAGTTCTGATGCTCATGTGCCCACTGTTGGCGCTTTCGGCGGTGGACAGAGGTCAGCATGGGCACCCTGACTGGTCTGTGGCTAAGCAGCCCCATACGCAACAAACTGTGATGCACTGTGTATTCTTGACACCTTTCAATGAGAACCAGCCCTAACCCTAACAATTTGAGCTACAGTAGCTTGTGTGTTTGATCGGACCACACGGACCAGCCTTTGTTCCCCATGTGCATCAATGAGCCTTGGCCGCCCATGACACTGTCGCTGGTTCACCACTGTTCCTTCCTTGGACCACTTTTGATAGATACTGACCACTACAGACTGGGAACACCCCACAAGAGCTGCAGTTTTGGAGATGCTCTGACCCAGTCGTCTAGCCATCACAAATTGGCCCTTGTCAAACTCGCTCAAATCCTTACGCTTGCCCATTTTTCCTGCTTCTAACACATCAACTTTGAGGACAAAATGTTCACTTGCTGCCTAATATATCCCACCCACTAACAGGTGCCGTGATGAAGAGATAATCAGTGTTATTCACTTCACCTGTCAGTGGGCATAATGTTATGCCTGATCAGTGGATGCACCGATAATGTTTGTTTTGTAATGTAATGTTTAGGGCATGTTTATAAAAGCTACTTAAATGTCCTAATTTAACTAAGGCCTAATCCTGGCCTAATCTATCTAAGCCTCGTGTGTGAAACCAGGTCATAGCGATGCTTCACCAGCATTAAATGATTTTGTTACTAAGAGCGTCTGACTGTGCAGTCTTTGTGTATCAAAAATCACTGAGATTACACATTAGTGTTAATGTTGTTTTTTACATGCAGCATTACTATCAGGACCATCTTTCTGTAAGAGTCTGTTTGCAAAACCTGTGCCAGATAGTGACTGGCTTACCAAAGAATCCACAGTGAAATGAACAGAACAAATATACTCTACTGAGACATTTACATAGTTGAAAATTAAACAGCAACTTTTCTAATTCCTCAGGATCCTTAATGTCATTGTAATGGCAGTGATTTAGATTGAGTAACTCCTCTATTTGTCTTTATTACCTCACTTATAATGCGATGATGTAGCTGTTGTTACTCACTCTGTAACTGTGCAGACCGATCATTATTACGTTATTAAAAGACAAGGAAGTACAAAAACGAGTCGGCTTGGATACAATGAAAGCTCTTGTTGGACTTACAAGGAAGTCCATTTTTGCAGTTTTTGTTTGTTTTACAACACAATGACCAGTTGCATGTCTAAAGATCAAGGAAAATTAGATTTCTCAACATGTTTAGTTATTCTTTCATCACCCAATGAACTCAAATATCAAATGGAGCACTTCAGTCAGGCCACTTAAGTCAAAAACACCACAGACAAACTTTTATTCAACTTTTTATCAGCATATTTTGCAAAATTAACATTTGGCAATGTGGCTCTGTTCTAAATTCCATGAGCTCCATGAAAAGCCAAGAGAGGGAACAGCAGCAGCTTCTAGGGACAACCTCACTTTTTTTTTTTAATTGGGAGGGCAGCGTAAATCCCCCATTGAGAACAGAGCATGCCTCAATGACAACAGAATGGCATTGATTAGGTTAAACACAAGTTTAAGGAGGAGCTGGGGAGGAGGTAGGTTGCAAAGCAGCGTGCAGCAGAAGCAGCCAAGCAGGCAGACTGAACTGAAGCTACACTTAAGTAAGGCGCCCTGTTTGAGAGTTGCCAATTGAGTGCAAAGGAATCGGATCAGCTGAAATGGGCGGAGTTCGAATTTTTCCAATCAGCTGATAACGGAGCTTGACTATGTGGCCTGCCTGAACTAACGCAGAATTAGGGCTGGGTGATAAAAGGATAACAACAGTTCGATAAATGCTCAATATAATGCTTACGCGCTATGCGTAATGCTGCGCATGCGTTTTGCAGACCGGGCTTCTGGGTGCCGCACGCAGTGTTGTTGACAGTCACAGTGGCCGACAGGCTTGGAGGATTAGAGTGGAGCAAGAAAAATGAGCGATTGTGAAGAAAATTCAGTGCTCACGACCAGCTCGGAGGACACTGATATCGTTGACAAGAAAGGTCACTCAACTTCAGTGGTTCGACTTTGGAGATATTTTGGCTATTAGCAATCCGACATAAAACAGAGCGACATGCACTGCTTGTCATAGGTTCACCACATGGTAATATAATTATTTAATTATCTTGCTTCTTCGAAGTTATCCCACATATCATTGAGCCCAACACAGCAGTAAATCTACATTAGCCTAATATCAGTTCACGCATAGGCTTATCACCTTGTTAGTTGTAGTGGGTGACCAAACTATAATCACTAAAACATCGGACTTATGGAAAAATACATCGGTATCAAAAATGTTTGTCTTTGGTGATTTATTAATAACTCAGCATCGCCTGTATTAAAAGAGAAATCTAATAATTTCATCCGATGTTTAAAGTGAATAAAATAGACTTGACAGCCCTTACTGGAGTTCATCAACTACTGAACTTTGTGCTCTCTCCCAGCCCACCGCAGTTGTGTGTCGGTGAGGTGTGTGTGTGTGTGCGTGTGTGTCGGTGAGGTGCACGGTGGACCAATCCACTGTAAGGCAAGAGAGGGGGAACTCAAAATGTTTCTAAACTTAAAACGCATTTTTTGCCTGTTTGCGTTTTTTATTGTTTTACTACTTACACAATTATTTTAATTAAGTATATACACTCACCTAAAGGATTATTAGGAACACCATACTAATACTGTGTTTGACTCCCTTTCGCCTTCAGAACTGCCTTAATTCTACGTGGCATTGATTCAACAAGGTGCTGAAAGCATTCTTTAGAAATGTTGGCCCATATTGATAGGATAGCATCTTGCAGTTGATGGAGATTTGTGTGATGCACATCCAGGGCACGAAGCTCCCGTTCCACCACATCCCAAAGATGCTCTATTGGGTTGAGATCTGGTGACTGTGGGGGCCATTTTAGTACAGTGAACTCATTGTCATGTTCAAGAAACCAATTTGAAATGATTCGAGCTTTGTGACATGGTGCATTATCCTGCTGGAAGTAGCCATCAGAGGATGGGTACATGGTGGTCATAAAGGGATGGACATGGTCAGAAACAATGCTCAGGTAGGCTGTGGCATTTAAACAATGCCCAATTGGCACTAAGGGGCCTAAAGTGTGCCAAGAAAACATCCCCCACACCATTACACCACCACCACCAGCCTGCACAGTGGTAACAAGGCATGATGGATCCATGTTCTCATTCTGTTTACGCCAAATTCTGACTCTACCATCTGAATGTCTCAACAGAAATCGAGACTCATCAGGCAACATTTTTCCAGTCTTCAACTGTCCAATTTTGGTGAACTTGTGCAAATTGTAGCCTCTTTTTCCTATTTGTAGTGGAGATGAGTGGTACCCGGTGGGGTCTTCTGCTGTTGTAGCCCATCCGCCTCAAGGTTGTGCATGTTGTGGCTTCACAAATGCTTTGCTGCATACCTCGGTTGTAACGAGTGGTTATTTCAGTCAAAGTTGCTCTTCTATCAGCTTGAATCAGTCGGCCCATTCTCCTCTGACCTCTAGCATCAACAAGGCATTTTCGCCCACAGGACTGCCGCATACTGGATGTTTTTCCCTTTTCACACCATTAAATGCTTGTGCGTGAAAATCCCAGTAACTGAGCAGATTGTGAAATACTCAGACTGGCCCGTCTGGCACCAACAACCATGCCACGCTCAAAATTGCTTAACTCACCTTTCTTTCCCATTCTGGCATTCAGTTTGGAGTTCAGGAGATTGTCTTGACCAGGACCACACCCCTAAATGCATTGAAGCAACTGCCATGTGATTGGTTGATTAGATAATTGCATTAATGAGAAATTGAACAGGTGTTCCTAATAATCCTTTAGGTGAGTGTATAATTATATTATTGATATATAGAGTGTAGAGTAAAAAAATGCTCACCACAGTTAAGATTTTTCTTTTATTTATATTGTCAATGTCATTTATTTAAAGGTTTGGCATGCGGACCAGAAATATATATTTTTTTATTCTATTTTTGTTTATTGACAAAAATTATCTTAATTATCTTAACTTTGCATTTGCAGTCAGCAGAGCGAAATGTTATATCATTACAGTTCTAGATTTTACTATAGATATTTATTTTATATATTCTATTTATATTAATAATATTCTACTCTATTAATATTGATTTTATTAGTAATAAATAAATCTACCTCAGTTTTGATAAATTGTTCACCTGTTTGGGAAGTGTTTGTCATGTTTTGACAATAAAGGATAGTTTAAAACCACAATTAACTGTCTGTTTTCTACATCTTTCACTCAGGAGCAAAAATATGCCTTTAAACTTTAAAGAAATAAAGATTTGACATTTATCGTGCTAATTATCGATATCGACTGATGTGGAAAATTATATTGTGATCATTTTTTTGGGCCATATCGCCCAGGCCTACGCAGAATGCTTGATTCGTTTGACTTTTTTTGTGCATTCAGGCATATACAAGATCCAGCGAGTCAGAGGTTGACATGGAACAAGCCACCCAAAAGTGTCCTTATTATAAAGAAAATCAGAGACGCCAGTCTGCTACAGCCTTTCAAAGAACTCTGCGTTTTTCTGACACAGGTGAGAATACAGACTATAAAAGAAGAAATGCAGATGTGGCCATTGAGAATGTGCATCAAAGGGAAAAGGATCGTGCAATGGAAAGCAGTGCTGATGATCTGTTTGGCCAGTGAATCTGTAAACCTCTCTCAGAACTGTGATCCTCACATCAAACGGCGAGCACATTAAACATGAGCAAACTATATTCAAGCTCATTACGTGTGTGTATATGTACAAATGGCAATTGAAATATCCATGATTCAGTCATTAATAGCATTTTCATGTTTGTCAGCTCCTCCGTTTCGCTTTCAGCTATGTTTACTCAAGATGACCAATACGATGATGCTCTAAATTTCGCTGGTAGATTCTGTCATCAACGTGCATTATCGCGATATCGCATTTTGAAGGAGTGCTCTGAGTGCATGAAGTTGAAAAAAAATCAACTCCGAGTAGAAAAGCCCAACGTCATTGTGTTTTTTTTTTTTTTTTCTATTGTCCAATCGAATGAATGGAGAGGCGGGCCTTCCGTTATGGTGACAGTTACCTTCGCTGCGTCCCAATTCGCATACTATCCGTACTAAATAGTATTCGAAAAAATAATTAGTATATCCCAAATCGTAGAATGTTGAAAAGAGTTTTCCAAAGATTCCCAGATGGTCTACTATTTCCGGTCAGAATTCGAAGTGCAGATGGATGCGCACTCTAATGGCTGATATTGCCCACAACCCATTGCGAGGATTCGATTAGAACTACAAACGCGGATAAAAAGTGTTAAAAAACTACAAACATGACGGTTGTGCGTGTCCGACGGTTAAGTAGAGAGGGTTAGATAAAGGGGTTTGAGTGAGCAATTATAAGTATTTAACCTGACGAAAAGATATTTATTCAATGTTATCCACATTATATTTCACCTGCAGCAGCATTGAGAACTTTTGTAATGATACGTTTGGCCATTAACTTTTAAATTCATCATTATATTTAAACTGCAAACACATGAGAGGAGTCTCTGCGTTAAAGGTCCCATGGCATGGCATTTTTCTATTATTTTATAATGTTTCCTGAGGTGTACTTATATAGTTAGTATGATTTTTACATCATAAAATGTCATAATTTAGAAATAAAAGGCATTTTTTCTATACTGATGTTTGCCCTCTGGCTGAATGCCCTGTTTCAAGGGGTGTGTCTGCTGTGAGACTTCAGTAAAAACGCCCACTGTTGTGATTGGCTGAAATCTTTGCATTTGAAATGAGTATCAGATCTTGTAGCGGAGGGGGCGTGGTTTAACGAGGTCTACGGCACGAGTAGGCACGAGCCTGCTGCCAGAGAGACGGATGGACCTGAGTTCACTTCTCATCAGTTCTCTCAGCACGTCTCAGTTCAGTGAACTGTTGTAGTTACTAGCATATACTTCAGGTTATTCGTTTATTAGTTTATTTCTAGTCGGAGGGACTGTCACTCATGTCAGAAAGTTAGTAAATTTAGTAAATGATGGATCAGCGCTGACTCGAGACGCAAACTGTTTAGAACGATTCAGTCCGATTTGGTGAACTGGTTCGACTGGTTCACTAAAAAGAACCGGTTCAAAAGAATGATTTGTTCGCGAACCGGACAAAGTTATATATTGTAACTACTGCGTTGTGAGAGCACTGTCAGCGCAAGTTTATTTTATTTGTATCTGAGAGTTCTGAATAAACACGAGTCCCAGTCACGCCGAGTCCGTCTTCATCATTATTCTACCAACTTTGTAACACATGTAATGTACCATTATAGCTGTCGAGATGAACGAGTTACGAGTAAGTGTTGATTATAGCATTATTTTTTAGATATTTTCCTATCATATGAAAAGCGTCAGTGACGCGCATTGAGTACACAGCGCAAACAAATACACAACAGCAGTAATCGAATGTAATCCAGTTTATTGTGGGGATAGCTGGCTAGCCTAGCCCAGATACGCTCACGCTTACCCCCCTTCTGCTTAATCTCACGCCGCGTTTGGTGCCTCCGCTGTGGGCCAGATGCAGTACTGGGGGTCGGTGATGTTGAAGGCCGACCGGCCAGTGCAGCCCGAGCTTCGGCGTGCGTGAGGTTTATCTCTAAAGATGTGACTCTGCCGATGTTGAGCAGAAACTCACGACTGTATGCACATTTAAGAACAGATAGACGCGACGAGGACATACAAAAACACTGACTCACAAGATAGAAAACACCGTTCTGTCAGAAGAGAGAGAAGCCGCAATGTGTGCACGAATAATAAAGTTCTGTGTGAACTTGAATAATTAGCTACACATCAGAAATCACTGATCACAGATCAGAAGGAACTGAAAAGACTTCTGTTTTTTTTTTTGTACATCCAAACACTGAGAAACTGCCAGCATTCACTCGTTCACAAGCCATGAGCTCTCGAGGACAAATATAGCGCTTGCATTGGCGTGCCAAATTCTCTGGGCGGAGGAAAGGGAGGTAACCGTTCCTGTTATGACGTCATAACAGGAAAATTCCAGATCAGCTCGTCTGGGCTGTCATTTTCTCAAAGGCAGAGAAAGACGGCCAGAACTCGGTTTACACCGATCAAAATTTCTAGCAACTTGGGGACAATATTCAGGCTAGGGGAACTCATATTAATGTTGAAAAACCTCATACAATGAAAATTTCATGCCATGGGACACGAATGGCAGATCAACGTGCGTCTACACTTCTCCCCGATACGGTAGGAAATTAAACTGAATGTGGAGGATTTGAACTGTGACGATGATTGACAGGGCAGTTTAAACGGCGACGGGGTGCACGTAACTAAGCGACAGAGTCCGTTAAAGATGACAAAGTAGTATGTCCCAAAGCTTGCATATTCTTCTGCTACACACTCAAAAGTATGTACTTTTTCTTCACAAAAAAGACCTCAGGTTTTCAAACCTGAAAAACGCATTCTGTCTGATTGGGGCCTAAGAAGGCCATGCAGTTAATAGAGGTCCCAGCACAATATTGCACTCTTCATGGCCATTGAATAACTGTTAGATGCAGAAATTATTGCAGCTATGCACCGGTATGGCAGTATTTGAAAAATGCATATTGTACGCTAAAGACCAGTATACTGGACGAACCGGTATAATATGTAATGTGCACATTCTTAAAGGCCATATCAGTTTGTGAATCACTGATTACATTAACATGCTTCCTTTTATAAAATGCTTTTGTAAGTGTTCTTTAATTCTAATCAGTTTAGTGATATCAAAGCATAATGTTTCCTGTGATCTGTTCATATTTGCTCTTTTTTTCATGTTGTGTTTGTTCTCTGCAACAAATGACTTGTAGCAAAAAAATATGATTGTTTATGTGGAGAGAAAAGTCATTGAAGATCCAGCCATTGCTAATGAGAGCTTTGTCTCCGTCAAGAAGAACTTTTGCACTTTTAGAGAAGGTGAGGCATTGTTCAAAAGCGCTTTGTTATGTGTGTGTGTGTGTGTGTGTGCATTGATGAATACGTAACAGAATATTATCAAATTGTGTGCCGTGTTGAATGTATTTCCATGACTTTTACACAACCCCGTTAATTTAGGGTAGTTAAACTATCGACCTTGGATTGACAGAAATCATGGCTACACTGAATATTTAAGGGACACTATTGCAGTGATTTATAAAATCTGCTTAGGACTTAGTAAAGATGAAATGTGTAAAACTGACATGTCGACCTGTGTTTCATAGATTATGATGATATTTCCAATTGTGTCGACTTCATCATTTGCTTGGGAGGTGATGGGACTCTGCTGTATGCTTCCTCACTCTTCCAGGTTTGAACATCTTTTCTAAACTGATTTAATATTGACAGAATAATGAAAATCTAAGTGCACTGAGAAATAACAATATCAAATCTGTTTTGTTACATTTTCTGTAGTATTATTGTTAGACAGCCATGTGAATTCCTCACAAAAAATTACTTCCATAATGTTGGTAAAGGTCCAGGTGAAGTGATCCCGGGCTTTAGCTCGATGTTGCAATGTTTATTATGTGTGGTTGTCTCAATATTTTAGTGTTTTGCTTTACAAATACCTCACAGAAGCATAATTTATGAAATTTGTTATGCAGTATATTTTGATACACAAGAATCCCTGATTGAGAATGTGTGTGCGAGTGTCTGAGCGCGCGTGAGTGAGCATGAGTGTGTGCGCGAGTGTGCATGTGTACGAGACGAGTGTGCATGTGTGCGAGTGAGTGTGTCTGTATGTGTGTGAACTAAAGAGTGGTTAAACATCTGATTTGTCAAATGGAGTGCAACCTATTAGATCTGCCGCTGTCTATGATGTCATTCATATTAATCAAACAGCAATAATGAGAAATCACTTGTTTCTCTTTTCAAGAAACTTTATGATATTAATAGCATTCTTTGTTAATTGCTTGTAATGTGTTTTTTTATTAATGACTATTTGTATTTTTGAAGCTATATTGAGTTGAATTACTTGACTTACAATTGTTGTAATTTATTATTAATTTGTCATTTAAAAATCAAACTTTAGATTGTTTAAAATGAAAGTGTTCAATAGTATTTTTCATTGCAAGTTCAGTCAAGAACTTGCAGTTTACTGGTATGTATGACGGCTACTGAAATGTTGATAACTCCTAGTGTGCATTAATGAAGGTCAAGATGAATCGTGATGCTTTGTAACTGTATCATAACTGTCATAAATATAAATGTGTGTGTGTGTTTAGGGGAGTGTGCCTCCTGTCATGGCCTTCCATTTGGGTTCTCTGGGCTTTCTTACACCATTTAACTTCGACACATACCAATCTCAGGTCAACCAGGTTATAGAAGGTAAGTCATTACACAGTGAGAGGACATCTGACTTTTCACAGTTTATATTTGTGACATTTTTCTCAGGTTCCAGGTTGTCTAAAGGGTTTGAAATTTTGGACTTTCCCATCTGGTTTCTTTCATAAATCTTTACACTTCCTCAGCTTTATTGTGCTTCAAATATCGAGGTATAGGAATGCTAATGCTCTCGTGTCACAGTAGAGAGGTAAAGGACAGATCTGATGCATTGCTTTATGAAAACTGCTTTACCTGGGACCAACAATAGACATCAGATCAATCCAGGGCTCCAGACTAACATTAGAGAGCAGTGGCACTGGACGGAAATATATCATAGGTAATTTAATTATAAAATGACTATTGTTTTGTTAATAACTGCAGTTACTAATAATATTACATGTTTGTTTATTGGAAATTTAACAGTGAAGCACTGAACTTGAATTGATATGCAGATAAAATGTACTTTTATTAACAACAGTAATGTGCAAAAAGCTAAAAATAGGGAACATTTAAATATTCTACTCTTATTAAATGTACCATTGTTCTTCTGTAGTATCACACTGACCGACAGCTTTAGTGATTTATAAAAGCAGCACTATTTACTTATGCCGAGTTCACACTGCCCGATTTTAACCCTCGATTTTGACTCGACGACAGGTTTTGCAAAATTGCCGACAAATGCCCGAAATCATGGGCACATAGGTGCTCGTGCACGTGAATGAGAATCACGCAGTGTGAATGATCAAAGACACGATCAGAGAGAATCGCAGACGAGTTGCTGATGCCTGTGAGATATTTGGCATGCTAAATATCAGGACCTGTCGGCGATTCAAAATCCTGCTGTGTGAAATGAGTTTTGACTGAAAAATACATCGGCCATGACCTACAGCCAATGAGAGAGCAAGATACAGGGCAGCGGGAGGTTCAGGGAGGAGTTATATACCAGAATATCAGTATTGTAATAGATATATTTACAATTATATCAAACAGAAACAAAGCACAAACATTTGCTTTACCAGCCGCAATAGCAGCACATTGCACAAATATTTATTTACCTCAAACTCTCAGAACACTTTGCAGAACACACAATCCTTGCTCCCCGCGTCTCCTCAACCATTTTCTTCCACCATAATCGTTTTTCCTTTTCTCCTTTTCGCGCACAGACTATCTGGATTGCAAAATATCTGCAGTTTATCATTTTTAATAACAATTCCAGTCTCGCGCGAGAACTCCGGTCTGACGCACGCGTTATCTTGCGTTGTTTACTTGTCACATCTCACGTGTGTTTGGTTGTGAAACGTAGTTTGCGCACTGAAGAGAGTTGTCGGTAATTCTTCCTATTGTAAAGTCATGCAGTGTGAAACCTCCTGTCGCCGATCCACCGTGCAGTGTGAACACAGCAGTGACTGAATGCTACCCCAGGTAGTCAAGCAGTGTGAAAAGAGCAGTGATCCGATGAGTTTGAAAATCGTGTAGTCTGAAAGCAGCATTAGTCACAATTTGAAGAAAAGTTTTTGGTTTTCATGAGACTTTGTGACTTCCTACTTTTTTCCATATATTAAGGAGTGGAAATGGCTAATAAGACAATCAGTGCTCCTCTGCCACCATCTACTGGTTATAGTGGTCATTTCATGTCTTTTTAAAGGCTGCGTCCGAAAACCCAGGCAGCTGACTCATTGCCTCGCTGCCTTATCAGACAATGGCTTGTAAGGCAGCGTTTGTGCATGAAGGCACCTCACGCAAACTCATTTCAGACAGATTTCTTAGGCTGTGTAACCGTTTAATGATCTACAGCAAAATAGAGAGCTCTTTGGTGAGAACTAAACAAATGTTTAATTACTACATTAGTAATTTCTCGCTAGAAATGACATCAGAAGTGGAAAATGTTGGTTAAAAACATGCATTTACACACAAACTGACCAGCAAACACAACTTTCGGACGCCATCTTTTTTTCCAGCTCAACTGGAACAGAATGGATAGCAAAGGATTGTGGGATATCAAAGGCAGCGATCAAACATCTGCCTTCAAAAATCAATCAGATGAAGGTATCTCTGGAGACAGGAAGTGAAGCTAACATTGAATTCGGATGTGCCTTGGTGCCTTCCTGCCTTGAAATGTGTCCTCCGAATGCAGCATTTTCCAGGTTTCGGACGCAGTCAAAATAAAAGTGCTTGTTTGCTACAAAGTGGCCTACACCTTTAAACTTTTAGTTTAACAAATCATCTCATTAAAAATAACATTAAAATTTGATCATATTTAGAGCTTTTAAATGCTGAAAAAGTATGCAAGCCTTTGAAAAAAACAATTTCTTTCATAATACCATGTGGAGTTACTACAGTAAATCCATGGTGAATGCTGGTGATTTGTGGACAGTCTGGAGCCCTGCAATCTAATAGATTTTAGAGGGGGCTGAAACTATTTTACTGAATTTCAGCATGTAAGATCAAACAGTTACACTTTATTTCCTCTTTAGACAATTAGACAATTTCTCCTCTACTGACTATTAGTAACTTTGCAACTACATGTCAACTTATTCTAAGCATCACCCTGACCTTACTGTCTACTAATCATTCTGTTTGTAGGAAATGCTGCGATCATCTTACGCAGTCGTCTGGAGGTGAAGGTAGTGAAAGAGTGCAGAGAGAAGGGACCAGCGGAGGAAACTAGTTTAATCATCACTAATGGAGATGCTGAACCCAAACACAAAACTATGCAGTATCAAGTGAGTGCCACATTTCCTGCAACGGTACAGGGAATTACACTTCTTTTCCAGTGATATCATACTGTTGAATAGCTACGTGTATTACATATTGGATTTCAATAAAGTATGTTTCATTTTAAATGTCCCAACTAGAGTTTGGGGACTCGAACTTGGACTCGGACTCGAGTCCAATTTTGAATGAACTGGGACTTGTCACGCACTCAGGTGAATTTGTACTCGGACTTGACACGGACTTGGACATTTTGTACTCAGAAAATATTCAGAGTGTAGTCGAGCCTGCGTCATGTGTAACAACAAAACCGGCATAAAACTAAGATAAGAAATTAATTAACGTCTCCCGGCCTGTCATTTTACTGTACCACACCGGCAGGCAGCAGTAACATCATCTTATGCTTGCAGACAAAACACAAATCACACACTGGATCACAATGTGTGGCTAGGACAATGTCTTCAAATTAGGGATGTTAACCGATGACCGTTTGACCGATGGTTGACCGTATCAACGTTAACCGATCAAAGTTGTCGGTTGTCGGTTAAAAAAAAAAAAAAGTGATCTCTAAATTAGGCTATTTATAGACAGTGGACTAAACGCTACTACAGTTTAGCCATCTCATTCCAAAATCTTTTTGTGTGAAGTGAACAAATCCCTCACACTCAATTTATCATAACTCGCCTGTTTGTACTTAATAAACCAATAAAAACATTTGGCGCGAAGTCACAGCGTTTGGGTTTGCGCGCTCACAAGGTTTGCAAAAAGTAAACAGGCTAAATAAAACACTCGAGGTTAGACGGCAGTATGAAGCGTGCAAAGAAAAGTAGTGTGTGGGACCATTTCACCAAAAAGAACGACACAGATGTAAGTTGCAACTTGTGTGATACAGTGCTTAAATACAGTAGTAGCACATCATCTAAATATATTACATCTACATTTCAGTGGTAACACATAAGGTGTTGATCATCATCTTTCTTTATTATTGTTAGCACTACCTCGAACTAAAGCGGCGTCTCTTCGGAGCTGTCATTATCTTAAATGAGTCGCGGCAATGTTTCAAATGAGCTTCTAACGCTAGACAATAGCCTTTATTTTCAACGCGATCACCTTGTGCCCAAACCATTTCGAAACTAAGGAGCCATTTGTCCTCCGATTACAAACAAGCTCCTCAGCGCCGCGTTTGCGCGACTCATGTTTCGCGCTGTAGGGGATTTAAAAAAATTGACGTGAGTGGAAGGCAGGCGGCGTCGCCTGGACAGTGTGTGTGTGTGTGTGTGTGTGTGTGTGTGTGTGTGTGTGTGTGTGTGTGTGTGTGTGTGTGTGTGTGTGTGTGTGTGTGTGTGTGTGTGTGAGAGAGCGGGAGGCAGAGAGATGCGACAGAGTTGCGAAATTGCAGGCGCGGCTCGCGAGTTGCGGCTGTTATTTCAAATAGCGCAGCATATTTTTTTAACTAATCGGTTAACCGGTTTCAACCGGCTAATGAGGCTCGGTGGTCGGTCAAGAAAATGTTTAGTTTTCGCCATCCCTACTTCAAATTCAGCAATATTTTTTTTTGCTTATGAAAATCCTATTGAATTAATTTGCAAGAAATCCGGTAAAAAGAAGCACTCTGCGTATTGCACATCAACTCTTACTGATGTGTCTGGCACGACTTTCTACCGACCTAGAGAAATGTAAGTTGCTTATTATAATTTTTAATACCAACTTAAATTCTAAACACAGTCGGTTATGTCTTAAGTAAATGTAAACAGTTAATCGTCAATATATCAGTCTGTAATTATTAAAGGGGTGGTAAAACACGATTTCACTTTTCTAACTTTAGCTAGTGTGTAATGTTGCTGTTTGAGCATAAACAACATCTGCAAAGTTACAACGTTCAAAGTTTAAAGCAAAGGGAGATATTTGCTTTTAAAGAAATCAATTTCTAAGGACTACAGCAAACGGCCAGTAGGGACTACTAGACATTCCTCCAGGGTTGCTGACATCACCAGTCCCAATATTTACATAAACCCCTCCTCCGAGAATATTAAATAAGGGGGGGGTGAGGCCATTTTTTATTGCTGTGGGGAAGAGTTGTTGCGGTATATTTAGTAGGCTGGAATGTTGTTGCCGCAATGCCAACGAAACGCTACTATTTTTATCCGGATTGCATGTCCACTTTGTTCAGCCTTCCTAGGGACGGGGGAGTTAGGGATCTCGGTCCCTCATAATTATTACCCAAATCTCGCTCTCTGTGCTGACGGAGGAAATTTCACGGAGGAAAGCTTCTACAATCTTTGCGAGTTCAATGCAGGATTCGCACAACGGCTTGTCCTGAAAGATGGATTTAAAAACAGAAGCTGTTTACGGGCCACAGCCTGCTCTGGCTCTGCAAACCAGTTTGTTAAATGCTCATTCATACTTAACGTTATACGACAAACACCTAACGTTACAAACTTTTTTTAAATCTCAACAGCGAACTTGGAATTAGTGTAAATTATTCTTTGATTAGAGCTTTTATGTATTGTTTATCTACAGGCATGCTGAACATGGTTCTGTGTTTGATTTGGATACTATAGTAAAGCCAATGTTTAGTGTTCGTTTTGGGTTAATAGTTCTTGCGACAGATCTCCAGCTCATGTGCAATGCATGTGATCGGCGCGACTTCATCTCACCCTTATAATCTGCTATTACTCTATTTGCTTGTTATTTATTAAATCCAAGAAATTGGCTGACGAAACCTTGATTAAAATTAAGATACAATTTATACAAAACGAAATTCATTTTAAAGAAGGGCTTCATACAAAATGAAACTTAATATCAAACAAAATATAATAACCACCAAAATCATTTCTGACCCACTCGCATCTTTGCACTTTTCATAATCAGATGAAATTTAAAAATAACATAATATTTAAACATAAATATTAAACAAAATACATTGTTTAATGGCTACAACAAGTAGGCCTTTAGTACAGATGCATGTCATGTCTGAGCAGGATTTGAGCGAGCGCTGTTTTACCAGTGAACGGTTCATGAGCGCGCCTGCATAGAGCGGATTATTGAGCTGAGCGTCACACCCGTCCGCTTCGCTCATTACAGGCTTGTTCTCAGAACGCCCACGTATAAAAAAATGGTCGGGTTTAAATCGGACTCGGGCTCATAATTACAGTTAATGTGTCGGGCCGGGCCGGGCTCGGGTAGGGTCGGGCTTGATTTTTTGAGCCTGATCTAAGCTCTAGCATGAACACATGTTACAGTGCACCCCACAAACACAATCAAGCCTTCGAAAGAATGTGTTTTACCACCCCTTTAATCATATAATAAATACAAACTGAAAGTAAAAGCAGCAGCCCCTCACAGACGACTGCCGTTATACTCTACCTTACTTGAATAATCCTACTTGAGAAAATTATCGTGAAATAAGATTTTAGTATCATTCACCCCTAAACATTAGCATTTGGTGATACCAGAGGCATTAAATAATTGAAATACAATAAAACAGGTTCATTTGTGTTTTTCATGCACTTGTAATAATAAAAGTATCTATCTATGTATATCTATGTCCATTCTATTCGTTGAAACCATTTTTGATTGGAAACTAGTTGAGGTTCTGTTGACAAAATCAAAATGTTAAATGGCAATGGCAAGATGTAATAGTGGTATTTTTGTTCAATTTTATATTGTCATTGGTTTAATGGGTTGAAAGGTTAAAATATTAATAGAAGGTACAAATTTACAATAGCAATTTCTAATCTTTTTTCAATTTAATTACTTTCTGGTCTCGGGCGGACTCGACTCAGACTCGGAACTTGAGTCCAACTCGGCCCCTTTTGGACTCAGACTTAGACTCTGACTTGATTGTTAGGGTTAGACTCTGACCCAACACTAGTCCCAACCAAATTTAAAGGAACACGCCAACTTTTTGGGACTTTATCTTATTCCCCATATCCCCCAGAGTTAGATAAGTCCATACATACCATTCTCATCTCCGTGCGTGCCATAACTGTCTGACGCACCCACCGCTAGCCTAGCTTAGCACAAAGACTGGAGGTTAACGGCTCTAGCTAGCCTACTGCTCAATAATTGTCAAAATAACGCCAACATTTTCCTATTTTCATGTTGTGATGTGTAGTTATCCTCTGGATCATCCAAATGGTCATTGGCAAACTTAAGACGGGCCTTGACATGTGCTGGTTTAAGCAGGGGAACCTTCCATGCCATGCATGATTTCAAACCATGACGTCTTAGTGTATTACCAACAGTAACCTTGGAAACGGTGGTCCCAGCTCTTTTCAGGTCATTGACCAGCTCCTCCCGTGTAGTTCTGGGCTGATTTCTCACCTTTCTTAGGATCATTGAGACCCCACGAGGTGAGATCTTGCATGGAGCCCCAGTCCGAGGGAGATTGACAGTCATGTTTAGCTTCTTCCATTTTCTAATGATTGCTCCAACAGTGGACCTTTTTTCACCAAGCTGCTTGGAAATTTCCCCATAGCCCTTTCCAGCCTTGTGGAGGTGTACAATTTTGTCTCTAGTGTCTTTGGACAGCTCTTTGGTCTTGGCCATGTTAGTAGTTGGATTCTTACTGATTGTATGGGGTGGACAGGTGTCTTTATGCAGCTAATGACCTCAAACAGGTGCATCTAATTTAGGATAATAAATGGAGTGGAGGTGGACATTTTAAAGGCAGACTAACAGGTCTTTGAGGGTCAGAATTCTAGCTGATAGACAGGTGTTCAAATACTTATTTGCAGCTATCATACAAATAAATTGTTAAAAAATCATACATTGTGATTTCTGGATTTTTTTTTTTTGTGTCTCTGACATTGATTATGTATCTCACAGTGGACTTGCACCTACGATGACAATTTCAGACCCCTGCATGATTTCCAAGTGGGAGAACTTGCAAAATAGCAGGGTGTTCAAATACTTATTTTCCTCACTGTATGTCACCATTACTGAGGAGCTGCAGTAAGCATGAATGTCACTGAGAAATGCCTGGTGTAGATGACCCTAAATAATAAAAGGCTTTCTCAGCAATTACTTGTCTGCCGCATTTACACTGCATGGTTCAAGTGACCCAATTCCGATTCTTTCCATCCATGTGGCACAGATCGGATATGACCCAGGAACGTGCAAGCAGGAAAAAAAGCGATATTCTCAGACCGGTTTCAGGCCTCATTCATATGTGGAGATATCCGCTGTTTTTGTGTATGTCTCTTTAAATGCAAATTAGCTGCTTCTCCCCGCCCCCTTTCCAGACGAGGACGGGGCCTTTACAGCTCATGCCTTGGATACTCCGGCAAATGACAAAACAGGAGTGTGAACAAAAGTATGAGGCCGTTTCCACAGACCACGTTATTGCGTTCCACTGTCTGCTTTTCCATTATTTACATTTGTAAACACGCACTAGATGGACCTTGCTGGGTTTTTCTGGAGTCAGGCAGTCCCTAAGAAAAGCAATGGACAAGTAGCGCAGTGGGATGGACAAACGTGTTCTGTGTTCATTGATACAGGATCGTGTGATGACACAATCTATAGAAAATGCAAAGGACTCATTTTGATTTATGGGGAATATAAAAAAGGAGTGGGTGGATTTTTACCATTTATAGGGTGGTTGTTGTTTTTTTACACTGTTGACACATTTATGTTCAAACACCATGTAAAAGTGAATTTTGCATAATAGGTCTCCTTTAAAAATATGTAGTTTTGTACATCCTTGATCTGATATCATGTTAATAAAACTTGAACACTGATATTCTTCACTTCAGAATGTTTACTGATTACTAAATAGTGTTTTATTTGTTGCTTTCAGATCATGTATAAAGCTGTTGTAATAATAATATGTTTTCCTCTGTCAGGTGCTGAATGAAGTTGTTGTAGACCGAGGTCCGTCGTCCTACCTCTCTAATTTGGACTTGTTTCTGGATGGTCACCTGATAACCACTGTTCAGGGAGACGGTTAGTGTGAAATGATCCAGTGAATTACTCATGTTGTGACTATTATAATGCAAAAAAACATCATTTTTTGTCTTTTCTATGAAAAATACTTACATCCTTAAAGGAACACTCCACTTATTTTGAAAATAGGTTCATTTTCCAACTCCCCTAGAGTTAAACAGTTGAGTTTTACCGTTTTCGAATCCATTCAGCGGATCTGCGGGTCTGGCGGTAGCACTTTTAACATAGCTTAGCATAGATCATTGAATCTGATAAGACCGTTAGCATCTCGCTCAAAAATTAAAAAGTTCCGATATTTTTCCTATTTAAAATTTGACTCTTCTGTAGTTACATCGTGTACTAAGCCTGACAGAAAATGAAAAGTTGCGATTTTCTAGGCCGATATGACTAGGAACTATACTCTCATTCCTGTGTAATAATCAAGGAGCTTTGCTGCCGTACAATGGGTGACGCGGCGCAATGATATTACGCAGCGTCTGAAAATAGTCCCCAGCAGCTCCCTGTGCAAGCAGGTTGTCATGTTTGTTATGTTGACGGAAGTTAGCCTATTTTCAGGCGCTGCGTTAGCCTCGCCCACAACATTTGAGGTCGAGTAGTTCGGTCTGGACTTGATACGTTGTGGAGCCACTATGCCCGAACAGAAGCTGTTTGGACCAATGAAATTGTCAGGGCGGGCTTTAGACGATGATGGACAGATGATAAACAGTAACGTAATCATCCACGTCACCAAAGAGCGTTTGGGTTGAATTTGTTCTAATCCTAAACAGAGAACCTGTTAGTATTTGCATTCACCTTCACTATTTCTCTCAGAAATGATGATCGTGTTGGTAAGTACTCTGTGTATCCTTAAATTCTTTTTTACAACACCGGCAAAGATCGTAAAGATTCTACTTCTTCCAGCGTGTGTGCAGACAGGGTTGCTAAGTTTTCACAACAAAACCTGCCCAACTGCTACTAAAACTAGCCCAAAACAAGCCCAATAGCTTCCCGGAAAAAATTCTCCAAAAAAAAATGCTGTTTGGGGGTAAAATGTGTGTTTTTTTGGCAGGGTTGCCTGCTAAAATTTGCATTCCTGGGTCTAAATATCACATAATTGGGGTCGCTTCAACCCACGGACATGGAAAGGCAACTCTGTGTGCAGTTAAGTTCTGTTGACATTTGACAACTAACATAATGCGTCGCTCCGTTGCTCTGATTGGTTGTAGGTCTATCCAATTGAGGTCTTTCCTGTGTAACAGTAATGATTTAATCAGTAATCATTCAATGGCAGGATAGACCAAAGTCTGAACTCCACACAGCCCTTGTGACTTTCCTAATCAAATCATACTTAAACAAAGGGCCTGTGTGTTGATGTAAGCATCTACGCTGATTAGATCCGAGGCGTCATCGTGTAGCCGCAAAAGATTGGAGCGTTGAACTCTTTGGGCGTCGGCCATCCCCTCTATAAAGACAGGAGCGACCAACAACTCTTTGCACTCTTCGCCATTGGGAGAAGGAGCCCGTGGCATTCTTGCCACCACAAGGAACGGACCCCATGGCATGTCGCCCAACCCTGGTCTTCCCAACCCTGAGAGAAGACCTCCCCGCACGGAGAGAGAAACCGGCAGACTTCTGGAGCGACTTCCCTAAACTTCACAGAACTTCTCCTGGGACCTGCAAATCCTTAGCGAACCTCCCCGACGATTCGAACTCAGACACTAACACGAGAAAGCCTAATGCAAGTACTCTATTTCACATTTAAACTGCATGTAAAAGGTTGTCTGAATTATTCCTGATCAACGGGACTACGAAGTTCTTGAGGGCTCTGGTGAAGGTGCTGCGAAGCTGTCTCTCTCTCTCTCTCTCTCTCTCTCTCTCTCTCTCTCTCTCTCTCTCTCTCTCTCTCTCTCCATCATTCTTTTTCCCTTATTCGTTAAGTTTCATGTTTCCTTGTTTGTACCATATTGTTTGTTTTCTCCTACATATATATGCATATTTCCCCCCGTGTGAATCGTAGCTTTGTAAACTGTAGTTGTTTTATTAAAACCCAATGATTGCATTGAAGTGAATCCGTATTGTTTTGCTCACAAATATCGAAGTCAATGAGACGTAAGATTTTAGCTACCCATTTAAGCTTGATTTTCCTGTATTACTACTTCAGTAATACAAATTGTACAAACATAAGAAATATTATTTGTCCTGATCAAACAGATTAATGTTTCTTAAGGTTTGTAAGATGGATAATTGATGAAGAAATCAATTTTGATGAAGAAATCAAAAATTTGGATAAAGGTTACTTTTAAATGATTAAAGGTTCCGTTATACGTTAATATTGTCTGTACAACAAGCAAATCATATTCATAGACCCATGAATATTGATACCATTTGAATTAATTATTCCCCGAAACTCATTGTTGTTACACCTGGTTCGGTTGAAACACGCCCCATAATCACAGCCCAACGGAGCAGTATCAGACTCAAATTCTGACTAGAATTGAGTATGACAATGTCAGGCTAGCGCTGCGTAATATCATTGCACCGCTGCACCCATGGTATGGCAGAAAAGTTCCGTGATTATTACGCAGGAATGAGAGTATAGTTCCTAGTCATATCGGTCTAGAAAATCACAACTTTTTATTTTCCGTCGGTCTTAATACGCAATGTAACTACAGAAGAGTCAAGTTTTAAATAGGAAAACTATTGAAACTCTTTGGTCATTTTTGAGCGAGATGCTAACGGTCTAATCAGATTCAATGATCTATGCTAAGCTATGCTAAAAGATCGACTGAATGGATTCGAAAACCGTAAAACTCAACTGTTTAACTCTAGGGGAGTTGGAAAATGAGCCTATTGTCAAAAAAAAGTGGAGTGTTCCTTTAATGGATTAATTTATTTTTAAAACACCTTTATTATGCTACTTTAAAGGCTCCTAATGTTGTTTTGGAGTCTCCTAAAAATAGGTTTACATGCATGCAAGGCCACAGTGTCTGAAAAGGTATCACACATATCACATATGCGCGTTTCAATAAGCGCTCCGTTCTTTGGACTTATTGATATGCGCCTTTCAATAAGCCCAAAGAACGGAGGTTAATGTGTTTACATGCTGGGTATAGGGGCAAATATCTAGCTGTGTCGATCGGTTTATGCTTAAGCCATTTATGACTCATTTACATGACCACATGCATAGTCGCTTAAGCATAATCAGGTTAAGAACGTGCACGCTCTCAGTGACTTCAAAACCTATACCAAACCATCATCATCTGTTCGACTATTTTGACTAATAAAGACAAAATACTGATAATGAAATTCAAGGGAAGTGTTTTGTCCGATGTTCAAAGATTTGCCTTTCTGAACATTCAGTCAAAGATTTGCCTTTCTGAACATTCAGTCTTTTGAGAAGAAAAAGCATCACCACCCTCTCTTCCTGCTCTCTCTGCCCCGTCTCAGGTGTGATAGTGTCCACTCCCACTGGAAGCACCGCATACGCAGTAGCAGCAGGTGCCTCAATGATCCATCCAAACGTCCCAGCCATCATGATCACTCCCATCTGCCCGCACTCACTGTCCTTCAGACCCATCGTAGTGCCTGCTGGGGTCCAGCTCAAGGTGAATGAACTGCACAGCCTCTGCTCGTGGACTTTGACTGCATGAGAACGTTCACTGAACCCTGATATAATTTCAGATCATGCTGACCCGTGATGCCAGAAACACAGCCTGGGTGTCTCTCGATGGCAGGAAACGGCAGGAGATTGCATATGGGGACAGGTATGTGACTTTAGCATCAACATTAAATGCTAAGCTTTCAACACAGGTTGTCAACATGCACATTGGGATACATTGGGTGCACAATAGGTCTAATGGTCCTGTGTACCTGTATGAAGAGCCCACCTTTCTAATGGGCTCATTATCAATCGTGATGCACGAGTAGTTGCCCGCTGACTTGGGATCAAAAATGATTTCCTCTTTATTTTTAACATTTGTTACAAGACTGTACGGAGCCCCGCACATGATATGCTGTCATATATATATTAGGGCCCAAATATTGGGCTTTTTTGACTGGGTTCGGTTTCTGCCGAACCTTAGAACGGGAAGGTTTTTGCTAGTGTTTACCTCGTGAGCAGGGACTTTCGGAGGGGGAAATATTTACCTGGAACTTCCTTTAGACCCTGGTTCCTGCGGTCGAAACACACCAAGTACCAGCCCAAAGTCCCTAGTTCCTGGGGAAGGTTCCCGTGGTGGAAACGTGGCTTAAGTGGGCCGTTCGACTGCAGGCTGTGAGAAAGTGAAAATGGAACTCATGAACAGAAAATGTGTTGTTTAGCAGTACTTTCAGACAAAAGAAGGCGATTCAAGTCGAGCTACATGTTCAATTTGCAATGCCGATTTATCTTGTGGTGGCAAGGACCCTGAACAATAGCCACACTGTTAAAACATTTGCATATGAAACATCCGAAAGCATACGAGTTGTGCATGAGGGAATCTACAGACAGCAGCAAAAATACAGCAACTTCAGGTACGGCAAAGGAAGGACAGTCATCCTGGAATAATGTTGCCTATTCTTTTTTTTTTTACAGTTAAAATCAAATCAAATGAAAAATACACTGCTGTGGACGTTGTTTACTTCACTAATGTGTTTACTGTGATAATGGACTGAGGATGGGAGTAGGATTCGGTATTCGGTTTCGGCAGAATCTTAACCAGTGGATTCGGTATTCGGCCGAATATATATATATATATATATATATATATATATATACACTATATTGACAAAAGTTTTGGGTGTTCCCAAAGGTGTTCTTTCGGGCCAGTCAAGTTCATCCACACCAAACTCACTCATCCATGTCTTTATGGACCTTGCTTTGTGCACCGGTGCGCAGTCATGTTGGGACAAACTGTTCCCACAAAGTTGGGAGCATGAAATTGCCCAAAATGTCTTTTCAGAGTTCTTTTCACTCGAACAAAGGGGCCAAGCCCAACCCCTAAAAAACAACCCCACACCATAATCCCCAGTCCACCAAACTTTACACTTGGCACAATGCAGTCAGGCAGGTACCATTCTCCTGCAACCACCAAACCCAGACACGTCCATTGGATTGCCAGATAGAGAAGCGTGATTGATAACTCCAGAGAACACGTCTCCACTGCTCTAGAGTCCAGTGGCGGTGTGCTTTACACCACTGCATCCCACGCTTTGCATTGCACTTGGTGATGTAAGGCTTGGATGCAGCTGCTCCGCTTGCCATTCCATGAAGCTCTCTACACACTGTTCTTGAGCTAATCTGAAGGCCACACGAAGTTTGGAGGTCTGTAGCTATTGACTGCAGAAAGTTGGTGACTTCTGTGCGCCTCAGCATGTGCTGACCCCGCTCTTTACGTGGCCTACCACTTCATGGATGAGTTGCTGTTGTTCCCAATTGGGGGGAGGGGGTTATTACAGCTCAGACAATATATACTTACATGTTTATCACTTTTAGCAGTGGTTTATGTAACTTCAAAGGATTTCCTTTAAAATGACACCAGAATTGTGTATTTAGATCACTGTATGTGGGTATGGGAAGCTTTTCAATTTGGGTAGGCCAAATCCCCAAAAAACTTAAGTGGTTAAATGTGGTAAGACGTGGTGTAAGCATGCACCTTCTTGTAGACCTGATGCATGACGTATGCTTTTCCTCTCTACTTTCTAGTATTACCATCACGTCGTCATGTTTCCCTGTCCCTTCCATCTGTTTCCGTGACCCGGTGAACGACTGGTTCGAGAGTCTGGCCCAATGTTTACACTGGAATGTTCGCAAGAGACAGAGCCATCTGAGTTCTGAGGAGGAGGAGTTCTGAACACATTCCCGACACTATCACTCAACATGTCCTTTTAACAGACTTTTAACAGAGAATCTCATAAAACAAACCGCTCTCATTTCAGCTCATCACAAAATGATATTTTGCTTAAAAAAAACAACAACTATTTTCGGACCATTAAGACTTTTTGCCCTAAAACTTATTCTGAGTTGTCATTCTCAGTACTGTAATAAGTAGAAAATGACTGCAAAACAGTACCACAACTACAGCCATGATGTATAAATACTTTTTTGGGGGGTGATTTCCATTACAGGTAAGCAATTTTTTTTGCTTTATGGTACTGAGAATTTTTAGGGAAAAGTGTAAAATTCGGAATTCTTTCAATTTTGGGTGACCCCCAATATGCGTGGCCACATTTTCTTGGCGCATTCTGTGAAAATGACTTTTTCTTAATCGGCTCATTCCATTGTAACTTTGTGTGAAGTATCATGTATTGTTAGTTTTTGGCTGACAAGGTCATTTAAAGCAATAACTGAATTGTAATAGATTATATTGTGCCTTATAGAGCATTGCATCAAAGTCAGTCATTTGGGGAAAATGTATTTATGGCATATTTAGAATGTATCATACATCTTGGTTATCAATATTTTACATATCTGAGCTTGAATATTCATTGGATATTTTTCTTTTTTTCCTCTGTATTTTGTCCCGTTGTAGTCTTAATTCAACAATGAGTCTCATAAAAACGATCAGGAAAAGTGAACACTACATGGGCGCTTCCTAAGTAAGTTCAGTCGTGTTTTTTTTCAGTTCTGTTATGAAGGAATTTGAAGATGAAATGAAGCAAATCGACAACCACACACTTATCAAGGGATTTTCATGAGATAAAACATTTTTGTAACGGCTTCACAATTTATCATTGACCTTTTACTCCGTTTACATCATATCTGACCTCTGCTTCTGTGTTTTATGACATCCTGTCAGAAGCCAGGTTTTATTTACTGTCAGAACTTTTTATTATTATTAAAAAGAACATTTTCATAGCAAAAGAAAAGTGTATATCCTTCTCGTCTCTGTTTTCAAAGGTTGGTTTTATAGCTGCAAAATGTGTATTTGCCATTACATTTTGTAACTGACAATAATATATTTTTAATGAACCTGAGACAGAACTACATCTCTATCCATTCATATAAAATTATTTGACTTTCCTGTTTTTACAAATTTAGAGCGATACTAATGCATTGTGGTTGATTTCTTTTGCTGTTTTAATATGACACCATTAAACTCATTCTATTTTATGAATCATTATTTTTCATTATTATATTTCATGTAACTTAATTCATAGCAAAGACAATAAAACTCTTTATCACTGGCTTTCTCTTAGTGGTCAATTAAAGGGGTGGTTGATTCTGATTGCACTTTTAACTTTACTGAGTGTGTAATGTTGCTGTTTGAGCATTAACAACATTTGCAAAGTTAGCAAAGCAAAGGGAGATATTTTCCTTTACAGAAATGGCTTCTTTTTAAGGACTACAACAAATGGCTGGTAGGGACTACAACAAGCTTTTCTGTGGTTTAGTGACATCACTAACCCTAAAATTGACATAAACCCCGCCCCCGGGAACACACAACAAAGGCCATGTTGAGAAGAGGAAGAGTTGTCGTCGTCGTCGTCGAGCACATTTGGGAGTCGCTCAAGCTGTCGTCCGTCTTTCACATTTATTGCAATACAGTACCAGGGCTCGACATTAAAGGCCTGTTCACACCGGGACGATTTTCGCGCGCGTTTATCGCCGACGTTTAACGCCTCGTGACTAAACAATGGGCGCCAATGTGAGTGTTCACACCGGCGCGTAAAACGTCAGGCGTAAAAGCGTCATTTTAAAAAAAAACGCCTCGGGTTCGTTTTTTTTTTTTTGACGCGGCGCGTTAAAAACTGGCCGACCAATCAGATCGGCGCTTTTGTTCACGTGCCTGAAGCTGCTGAAGTTACAGTAAAACACGACTTGGTGGCGCTCAAGCACAAAACGGTCTAGCCGAGCACACATTGGCGAAGAAGACTCCAGCAGCTCCAGCGATGAGGACATTGTTGTTCTGTTGAACGAGGAAAGACAACAGAAAAGACGCAGATTTTGGATACATCCCATAGTTAAAAAAGAGAAGAACATGGGGAGTTCTATCGACTGATACAAGAGCTAAAAATGTATCATGAACGTTTTCGGGGGTATTTTAGAATGTCCGTCAGCGAGTTCGAAGATTTACTTCTTTTTTTAACTATGGGATGTATCCAAAATCTGCGTCTTTTCTGTTGTCTTTCCTCGTTCAACAGAACAACAATGTCCTCATCGCTGGAGCCGCTGGAGCTGCTGCTGCTGCTTGAGAAATCCATGTTTTAGTATGTGAGAAAGTTATGTGTGTTTCGGCTAACATGTAAATACTCTCTCTCTTTATTCTTCTTCTGTGTGACAAGGGATGCAGCGAGCGCAGCGCCACCTTGTGTACCGGGCTATTTCTGTTTTTCAATAAGCGCCATCTAATGTCAGGGAGTGAAATTGCACGTTCACTCGGCGCATCGCGAGTGAAAATCGCTTGGGTGTGAACACTCAAGACGCGCCGAAAAACGTCACGAAAAACGCTGGCGATAAACGCGCGCGATATTCGTCCCGGTGTGTACAGGCCTTAACGCTTGTCCTGGACAAGTGGATTTTTTGAAGGGGCAAGTGAAAGAGAATTTTACTTGCCCGACCGGACAAGCTGATTAAAACGTCAATAACAAAAAATAACTAGGGAATCACCAAAATGCAAGAATGATTCTGCATTCATTAGTGTAAGTGGTGATCAATAGTGGATAATAATGTATAATGAACTGACAGTAACAAGGTTGTGCTTTTGACGCTCGCGCAGCCTCTCGAGGAGAAATCGAAACAAATGTGCAGTGCTCACACAGAGAAACTCAGTTAACAAACTGCCGTAAAAATGTGGAGTTTATTTATATTTATAACATATGATACAGTTGCAACGTTACCAAGAGTGCTGTTTTCCTGAATAACGTCATCACGACTGAAAATGACACTGATTTCATATGACAGTTCCATAAACAATTATTAACATTAAGTCACTTACATTTTAGATGCAATATTGAGTGTTTTTGTTCTATTTCAGCAGTGAAAACAGGTCCAAACAAAGATCACAGCAGAATGCGTGTCACCGCAACAGCGTCAAGTCGCTTATATAGCGCTTTTAACAATGCAGATTGTTTCAAAGCAGCTTTACAGTGTTAAACAGGAAAATAATGCAGCATAATTTTATCCAGCCGTATAGCCATTCTGGAGAAAATGGTGATGTCATCAGTTCATTTCAATTATCATACAGTGGCAGTGTGGGCTTTAGATCAGTAATTAAGTTTATATGGATAATTTAGTTTAATAATTAGATTTATTTTGATATTTAGTTGAAAAATTTTGTGTCGCCAACTGAGCAAGCCAAGCCAGAGGCAACAGTGGCAAGGAAACCAAACGGCCATCAGGTGACCTAATGGAGAAAAATAAACCTTGGGAGAAACCAGGCTCAGTCGGGGTGCCAGTTCTCCTCTGGCCAATTAACATACAGTGTATTATTATTATTATTATTTTGGCAACTTTACAGGTCAGAGGTCATAATAGATCGGAATATTCGAAGGACCGGAGGCAACACGCTAGAGACGGGTTTATTGAGGATGACATATCGATTTAAAGGGTTAGTTCACCCAAAAATGAAAATTCTGTCATTAATTACTCACCCTCATGTCGTTCGACACCCGTAAGCCATTCGTTCTTCTTCGGAACACAAATGAAGATATTTTTGTTGAAAGCTGATGCTGAGAAAGGCTTCAGACAGGCCTCCATAGGGATCCAGTACATTTGCACTCACAAGAGTAACTAATGTTAATATAAATCTTGTCATAATAAAAAGGTTGCATTTTATGAGTGCAACTTCCTGTCACTGGCAGTCCCTTATGAATTTTTTTTTTTAAATTACTACAGTGACCATAGTTCAACTAGTATTTGTAGATTTCCATGGTTACCACTACAAGTAAATTTATATTAACCATGTGTTACAAACAAAAATATGATATAATAAGTTGCAATTAAGGCATACTGAATGTTACAAAATTCCTTTAAAATATAATGTTAAATGGGTACCTTTACCCATTTTACTCTTAGTAATTTTAATAATTTAATAAATGTAATAATATAAAAGTTCAGTTAAGAAGTATCGTATCGGTATCGATATCAGTGATACTGGCCTTATAAGTATCAGTATCGTATCGAAAACAAAATAAGTGGTATCGCCCATCCCTAGTTACAGGTTGCCTGATGTGGTATTAGTCATCATGTCACCTCAGCTCCGCCCACATCCCGCCAAAATGGCAACCGCCAGCTCGACCCTACTTTACACTTCAAAACTGCTCTTCAGAATCCAATGGGTGACGTCACAGACCATATTTTTCTACAGTCTATGGTACGAACACAAATGCAATAGCATGTCATAAAAGCAAGATGACAAAATAAGTTAATTTTTTTGTCAAAAAATGTAACTAAACTATCCCTGTTCTCTCTTCATGCAGCATATGTCATCCCACAACAGCGATTTATAGATTATGATGACAGATATGCTAATCGATGACTTGAAGATAGTTAACTCAACTAACCATCCAGAAACGTCCTGTTGCATTCTACACGTTGTCACTTCTTCTCGAGTCTCTCCATCATTGTCTGACTCCGGTTTGAACATTAAAAACCTGAACAGTTTCTGTCATTTTCAGTGTGTCTGTTTGAGGTAATCGGAGCTGCTAACATGAGCTCTTGAAGCTCCGCCCTCTTCCTGAAAGGGGCGGGATCAGCAGCTCATTTGCATTTAAAGCAAAAACGCTGCATTTTTGCCATTTTATTTTTACATTTAACCACATTTAATACTTATACCCTAAGCTGACTGTTATAGTTTCTTGTATTATAATTTTCATTTGTGCAGTTTTTAATATTTAAAGCGACACTGTGTGATATTTTCCCCCATCTAGCGGTGAAAGGGTATATGACCATTCATTAAATATTAGTTTTTGTTCCTCCCAATTCTGATTTCGTTTTAACACCTACGGTGGCCGATTTAGTCCAAAATTAACATGGCTTCCAGTTCAATCCAGCAATCCCCCTCTTCATATTCGACACGGTGCCATCGAGTGTTAAAACGCGAAAGACGAAGCTTGAATTTACGGGTATGTCCCTCTTTGGCTAATGTACTTTCAAGATGGAGGGGCAACATGGCGACCCCCATTCGAACCCCTTACCCGTATGTATTTTCAATGGCATATTATAAACTTACGAGAATACTTTACTACTTGAAAGAAGTAAATATACATTAATGAGCACATATATTTTTTTTTTAGTGTTTTTAGCTAAGAATAAACTAAAAAAGTTACACAGTGTAGCTTTAATATAAATATATTATTATATTATTTTTTTATATTTGTTCTTTTTTAAATTCTTTAACAGCCAAGCACATTCAGGCCTATAGAATGGTGTGTAAACAAATAAAAAAAAATGAAAATATTAGATATTAGATTTATTAGATATTAGATTCCAATTGATCAAGTGCTCAGGGCGTTCCAATAAAAACACATTTCAATGGTTCTGCCAGTAGTGGGCGCTTGTGCAACGTAAGAACGAAAGGGGAACGAGGGAAGGGAGTTAAACTAGGGTGACCAAACGTCCTGTTTTCCCAGGACATGTCCTGTTTTCAAGTCCTGTCCTGGCCCTAATATAACAATTTTCTATCCATACAGAGGGGGAATACTTTAAATGTATTAAAATTAATAAGGAATCTTTTGAGTAAACTTTGAGTATCATTTGAGTATCTCATTGCCGGGCCGTGTGTCCTGGTTTTCGGTAATCAAAATATGGTCGCCCTAGTTAAACGCAGCCTGGATTACATTCATACTACACACTTATACTATATAGAACATACTTTTTTAGCGGTCGTGAAGTAATTACTCATTCAAAATAAGTACCTACTCAAGAGAGTATGTGATTTCGGACGCAGCCATTCAGTCGACTCAAAATCGAGGGGTCGAGGGTCTGTACATATAAACTTCCCTCGTTCACTTGACGAAGTTAAACACACTTCAAAATGGCGGTGGGGATTCCCCCAAGGGGAAGTGCTTAGGGAAGTTTGCAAGTGTGTGTCTAAAAGTGGAGTTAAACATAGTCGGCCAATGACATTTGGGACAGGGCCTATAAGCCCTTCCTTGTTCCTGCACTCTGTCATGAACTATGAGTTCACAGAAGAAAGCTTGAGGCTGTTCAAAGATTAAACATTACACTGCTTTATAATGTAATCATGAGGTTTTACACTATGAGTTTCCTTATGTGACTGTAACTTTCCTCTATTCTCTCTTGAAGCAACAATAGATAAGCAGGGTGTTTTTTCTGGTCTGGACAAAGAAACATCGGAGATGCCAGCAGGAAGTCTGGGGACATTTAATAAAAACATAACTACATAAACTGGTCGACAATTAAATGCCATGGTATTAAAAAAAAAAAAATCTCCCAACTCATTTATTTTACACTGCGATGTTGATTCTTAATCACTTCTGTGGAAACAACAGAGAAAATTTTTTTTAAAAAAAGATACAAACGATTAACATAAGGCTAGAAGCAAAGGTTCCAAATGGATTCCGGTAAATTACTGTAATTACAGTTTTGTAAAATGACATGCAATAAACTATAAAAATTACCACATGTTGTGGTCACAATTAATGAAATTACAGTATATTATAGTATATTACCCATGTTGATTATTTTTCATGATTTTATTATTTTAAATTAATATTAATTGTGTCAAAATACATTAAAAAAATACCTTTCAGATTGTTCTCTATAAATGTAGGGCTTTATTAAAGCTGCTCTGTCTATATACAGTCATTTACTTTTAAAATAGCCCATTTTTTCACGCACAGTAACTAAAATAACTAGAATGTGGTGCTTGCAGTGGCAAAACTCAGCACTCAGTTGCTAGAGTGTTTGCTATGCGGTTGCTAGGGTGTTCTGAGTTGTTAGGCGGTTGAACGGGTGTTCTGGCTGGTTGCTATGGTGTTGCTAGGTGGTTGGTAAGTTGTTCTGGGTGGTTGCTAGGCGGTTGCTAGGGTGTTCTGGGCAGTTGCCAGGGTGTTCCGGGTGGTTGCTATGGTGATGCTAGGTGGTTGCTGTGGTTTCTAGGATGTTGTTAGGTGGTTGCTAAGGTGTTCTGGGTGGTTGCTAGGTGGTTGTTAGGGTGTTCTAAGTGGTTTCTAAGGCATTGCTAGGCGGTTACTAAGGTATTGTTAGGATGACGTTAAGTTCTAAAAGTTCCATTTGGTCTTCCTCCGCATTCTAACAGCGCTCGTGATTCAGATAGCCAATCAAATCAAAGAAGGCGGGGCTTACAGTTCACTGAAAATGAGTGCAACGCTTTAGTTTTAATGTGGTAAGATGCAAGTAGCTAAGCATTTGACAACTGTTTTACAATACAAAATGTTCAACAACTGACAGTAATATCCAATGATGCTGTTTTATCAAATGTTGCCGTTTTGAAATGTTATCATTTATATGAGTCATGTAATTAATAATTGAATGTTATGACGTTTGCGTTTTCGAGATATTAGACATAAGATCTTGAGTGTGGATATTTTAAAATAGAATATTATTGGCAAATAGTTTAAATTTGATTACTTCACAACTACAATTATACGTTTTTATTGATTTATTATTCACTTAAATCCTCTTTAAACCTAATTTATTTATTTAATCTAATAATTCAATAAATAAAGGAATATACAGGAAAAGAGTATATTATATATTTATAGTATAGTATATTTACTAGTATATTTACTAGTATATTTATAGTATATTTACTCTATATTATATAAGAGTATAGTATATCCTCCTGGGACCCAGGAAAAAAAAGTTTTTTGAATTTAGTATTTTTTTATGTCATTACATTGTTTAGAGCATAAGAAACAAATGGGGGAAAAAAAACATTTTTGAAAAATGATATTTTATTCATATGTTATGATATGTACTCTGTAGTTGACGGCAGGACTCAGTTGTTAAAAAAATTAAAATGACATGAAATTGCATGTATAGGCAAAAACAATGGGATTTATTTTTAATTCACCAATCAATTTTTAGGTTTCAGGGTTTTTTTTTAAACAAACTTTATTTAAAGATGATTCTGAACTATGTTATGAAAGATATAATGAATGCATTCATATACCATTTTACTTTATTAAATATGTGGGTAAAATGACAATACTTGGATGTTCCCATTCAATACAATGTATCTATTCACTGCATCTAATTTGCATATTAATGTGTTCTTGGTGCAACATGCAATGAAAAAAGAAGTGTAATAATGGGAGGAAAAATTGGCAACATTTTCATAATAATATCTAATATTTCATAGGAATATTGATATGTAATTTCTTTCCCTGTTTTTGTCTCCAAAATGCCTGATAATCATGATTTAACTCCTGGCGTCCACTACAGTGGTCATTTATGAAATCAATGCCCTGTTTTGTAACTAAAGTCATATTTTGATTAGAAACCCCATAACATTTTCCTGAGATGTTGATTTATAACAAACACATTGAAAATTAATCAGATTTAATTATAATTAAAAAATATGATCATATTTCCATAAGAGTGCTAAACATTAATGTCAGCCGTTTTTAAAGACCAAGAAGAAGTTGTTGTCCTGGTGAAACCTCCAAACATTTGGTATCCCTGCAAAGCCCCGAATGTGCTCTTTAAAGGACATCCAGACTGTGACATGTGACATGTATGATGTCAGAGAAATTCACTAAAATATAATGTCCACTACAGTAGACAAAAGTCTATTCTTGGGTCCCAGGAGGTTAAATATTTAGCCGCATCTCCACACTCCAGTTCGGCAGGTGGCGCTAATTCATCTTTCATCTGGTTGACAGTTGCCAATAGTCGTCAGAAGAAGAGTCTGCCTCCTGCAGTCCTAAAACAAACATGGCGGCGCCGATGCCGGAGGATCCAGCGAGAAAACACGTGGGGAAAAAGAACAAGAAAAAGGTAAACATTATTAATTCCTGCTCTAGCTACAACGTTAGTCTGTTTTCACAGCGCGGTATAAGTGTCTGTGTTGATATCGGATACTCACAGTAAACATGTGGTGTTGTCATCATCGCTCAACTCATCGCTTCTTGATTTTAACAGATTTATAAAATTATACTCGACATTTCTTCTTGAGCTTTTTGGTATAATGTAAGAGTAAATCTGTCGTTTGAATGTGGTTGATGGTATCATGTGGTAAAATCACGGTACCCTTGATATACTATAGTACTGAATAAAAATCAAACCAACTATTCTATATTATTTACATAAACCTCTTCTATAAAGAGCATGTTTTTAATTAATATTTATTACGAAACAAATCCTCATTGAGTAATGAATTTCTTGAATAGAAAATCTTATGAAGTTTGAAATAATCTCTTATGTTCTAGAATAAAATAAATTGTTTTAAACTTTTTTGGTTATACTTTATTTTAAGGTGTCCGTGTTATAGTGTAATTATGCATTTAATGGCTGAGTAATAATAATTAAATTACTTATCATAGGGTTAATTGCAAAATAAAGTTATGTATCATGGACAGTCTCATTTATCTTTCACCCACCTATGTATGTATTGTTATAAATATTGTATTGTTCAGGGACAGTTGTTGTCATGGTCATCTGTATTTGTTTCCCATGGAAGTAATTTGTTCCTGATTGAAAATGTAAAAAATGAAAACCTTTATGAACGTGGTTGTTTTCCTCACTCAGCCTTCGAAACGCTATTGGGAGGCATCAGAAAACACAGACCTGAGACCAGAGGAAGGACAGAATAAAGATGTGCAGAACCAGAATATAGAAACAGGAAAAGAAAGGTCATTAAAGAGTAAGAAAGATGAAAGGGCCCCATTAGAGGTAAGAGTTTGTTTTTCCATTCAGTGACTGTATGCTATGAATATTAAACAGATCAATGCTTCTAATTAGGGATGGGAATTTTTGTCAATTTCTCATTTCGATCATCGATAGGTCTCAAAAACGAGTACTCGAGTAATTGGGGGCGGGGCTTGTGTGGGCGGCGGGGCGTCTCCATCATTAAAATATGAAACTATTTTAAGAGTGTTACGAAAATTAATGTTGACAAATATAAACATCACATGTCTATGAAAACATGAACATATGACTAGAAAAAATAACTGCTAGATTATGATGCATAAATGGTTATTTTGATTTTAGATGGGTTTTTTTGTTTTAAACATCTCAAATAACCCAATCAATCATATCATTGTTATTGACAGTGCTGCCGCTAGCATCACACGCCTCACGTAGGGCACCAATATGATGCTCGCGGTGGTGGCATTCGCGAATTTTGCAGAGCTGACCTGCGGGAGGGTAGAGAGAGCATTTTCTTATGGTGCTCCCCGGAGCACTAAAGTGATCGCGCTTAGGGCATCAAAACGGCCAGCGGCGGGACTGGTTATTGAACTGAAACTGTAAATTAGTCCTTCCAGAAAAATGCGGCTTTTTTTTGTGGATGTTGCGGGCAAAAATCCTTGATTATGCGGCACGTTTTATTAAAAAATGCGATGGAAAATGCGGGATATTTATGCGATAAAATTGCGGTAACTTGCAAAAACTGCGGTTTGATGAAAAAGAGAAAAAAAGCACTACATCACAGAAAGTGCTGGGAATATTTAAGTTCTCATCTTGTTTTATTGAAGACCTTAATAAACACACGGCTCAAATTTACAAAACTTTGAGTCAAACAAGTTCTGTAGCTTTACAAAAGGAATATGCTACAACTTCTGAAAAATGAATAAATAACTTCCTGTTTTACAGAGGTAGCTTTACAAAACAGACATCTGAGTGCTTCCAATGCACAAAGTGCAATCTCTTAAAGGGTTAGTTCACCCAAAAATGAAAATTGTCATTAATGACTTCCCCTCATGTTGTTGGACACCCGTCAGACCTCCGTTCATCTTCAGACACAAATGAAGATATTTTAATTGAAATCCGATGGCTCAGAAAGGCCTCCATTGGCACATTGCACTTTACACTTTCAAGACCCACAAAAGTCCATCTCACTACAGTGGTTCTACAATAACTTTATGAAGCGACGAGAATAGTTTTTGTGTTAAAACCTAAATAACGACTTATGTAGTGATGACCGATTTAAAAACACAGCATCATTAAGCTTCGAAGCATTATGAATCAGCGAGTTGATTCATCGTGTGTCAAACTGCTGAAATACGTGACTTTGGCGATCCAACTGCTGAATCGACTCACTGATTCATAACGCTTCAAACCGCTGAATCGACTCAGATTCATAACGCTTCAAACCGCTGAATCGACTCATTGATTCATAACGCTTTGAAGCTTCATGATGCTGTTTTTTGAAAGCGGTCAACACAGCGGGAAACTGCTTTGTCTTTTGCTGTTAATTTTGTTGGCCAATGGGAGTTTGCGCTTCATCATGGTTTCACCGATATCTATGGTTTCTCCACGGGGTTTGCAGCTTTTCGATGACGTTCACGTCGGGTAATTACGTCACTTCAAAACGTTCCCATGGCAATAGGGGGAAATGGCGGCTCTTGTGTGAAGTAAACAAACATTTTTTAACTTTCTGCTAATATATATGACTTTTTTGCAACAAAAATGCGGGGATTATGAAATCATGCTAGCCCCGCGTATTTTGCACGAGGAAATAGGCAATTTACGCGGCGTATTTGAAAAAAATGCAGCCCCCGCATAAATATGCAGACTTTGACTGATTATGCATTAAATCATGCGAACGCATAATCACGTTTTTCCGGAGGGACTGGTAAATAAACAGCACCCTACATAGCTTCGCTAGCAGGTTAATAAACTCAACCAAACGCACCCTATATTAGATTAATCAGTGTACCTACTTGCATCAGCACAAAAGGACGCGAATGCGCACGTGAACTTCACCGCGCTTGTGGATTTCCTTTAACAGCTGATACACGGGGAACTAAAGCACAGATCTTTTACAACATTCTATTACAATCTTGTTTTCATTATATTGTGATTAGGGATGGGCATTTCAAGCAAAAATAATATTCGAAGATCGCTGGGAATTATTCGATTTTTATTCGAAAATCGCAACTCCTCCCCCGCATGCACGCATGTAAAGGCTACACACATATAAACAGAGAGAGAGAGGGAGAGAGACCATTCACGCTCTCAATCTGTATGATAACAAACTGTTTAATTCCTTAGGGAATAGGCTATATCAACTCAAGCCATATAATTATTGTAATATGCTGAAACATATGACTGTTATTTGACATCGCCCCAAGTTACCGCAACCCTTATATGCCACAAGTCTACAGTGTGCGCGTGAGGCGATGTGTTCTTCTTCTGTTGTCTCAGGGCGTTTTTACTCTGGCAGTTTAGTTCGAAATGGAGCACGGTTCGCATGAAAAATTGCTAATGTGAAAGCTTTCATACAGAGCTTGGTGTGCACTGAGGTACCGAACACGAGAACACGCAACCGGAGTTCGGTTGCACTCGGAGCTGTGCCGCGATTCACGTGAATGTGAAACAACACTCGGGTGTGCACTTGTTCAGGAAGAAAAGTAACCGGCGCATGCGTTTTAGCCGATTGCAATGTCATTAGTTCAATAACACACATGTAAGTGATGATAGTGTTGATGATTTACCTGAGATACGAGCGCGAGAGCGAGCCTGCAGTGTATTCACACATAGAGTGCAATCAGGGCAGCAAAATAATGGCCATTCACGTCTCCTCAAAAGAGTCTGTTTGCAAGCAGCAAAGCCGCCTTCAAGCGACACACATACGGTAAACCCAAGTGTCGTTTACTCAGCTGCACATAATGGCACCAAATTAATTTAGAAAAGCCGCGTTCTGTTTCCTATCATGCCCGTGCACGTTTGTGATGACGTTAGATGAACGCAAACGCACTAGGGTTCAAGTTGAATGTGAAACCAGACCAACACTGCGGAGGGAAGAATAACGCTCGGACCGCAGCAAACGTGCCCAGTATAAAACACCCTGAGAGCTGACTGACAGCTTTAGGTGCTTTATTGACAGCGCCTCCCTCTGGTCACATGAACGCGTCACCACCACACCAAAAACATGGGGATTTTTTTAGGACGATAATCGCACAAACTATTCGATATTCTATAATTAAATCAACCATCGAATATTCGAAAATCGCGACCCATCCCTAATTGCGACGTATATGACAGATTAGCGCTGTACATCTTGCACTTAACTGTATTTCATGATCACAGTGATTCCAGGCATCACTGCAGTGCACGCTTCAGTTTCACTTTATTTCGCCGGTCTGGAAGGCGTGCTGTCTAACGCTAACCAATCAAACCTCAGTTACCGCCAAAAATGCCGCAATAACCAATCAGAAAAATAGACAAATATATCAGGGCAATCATCGTTTTCATGATCGATCGTCGCTGTCACGTTCGAGTACTCGATCACTGTTGCCCATCCCTACTTCTAATGCTTAACATTGTTTTAGTTTAGATCTGAGTTTGTGGCACCTGTTTGACTTTATACTGTCAGCACTTATTGAGCGTCAATCAAATACTAGTTCTGATGTGCCGATACACAAATAGTACTTTGGATGAATTAATTTGCAGTTATTTCTTTTGAAGAACTTAATTTAAACTAAGGATGTTTATGCCTTTTTATGCAGTTTTAAGCCTTGCGTTTAAAAAAAAAAAAAGATTAAAACTAAGGAAACAACAAAAAAGTTGTTCTCTGTCAATTATATTCTTACATAAGCCCTTTTCAGAAGGTAATTGTTTCTCATGTGGAAGTCCGTAAAAAGAAATGTGCATGCCACCTCAGTGATAACTTGTGCATTTGGATGGTGATTTATTCACGGTGGAGGAGGGAGTTTTGTGATCCTGCGCACCTGGGAACGCACTGCTCACATGGTCAATAACATGATTGTATGCCTTAAATAAAATGGCATATGCTTGGTATAATAAAAATGTATGCATATTTAATTTAATAATAGGAAAAAAATGAAGATTATTAGGATATTAAAGTCTGTTTAATTATAGGAAGATATATAGACGCACATTATAGTTCAGTGTTTCCCACAGATTAGAAACCAATTTGTGGTGGTGGGCAGGGGTTGAGGGTGAGGGTGGTATTTGGGGCTGGTGATTGGCATAAATTTCGATCTTGATTCAGTATCAATTCATATGTATATAGCCTACTGTACATATAAGGAAAAATAAGTTTGTCTTTTTAGCACTATTTTAAACGTTTCTCGGGTTATATTTTCTTGCATTCATTAATATACACTTGTGTGTGCTTATATAAGTATCATTACAAATATTAGGATGTGTAAGTTATTAGCGGTTTAAAATTTCACATTTACAGAAATCTAGTGTTCGATCATGTCTAAATATTTATTCAAATGCAAAACCGAAAAATAAGTAAGCAGTTGTGATGGGAAGTTCGGATCATTTTACTGACTCGGATCTTTGAATCTTTTTCAGCAAAATGAACGAATCTTTTTTCAAGTCATTTCGTTCATTTCAGCAGAATCTAATCAAAACGTTACGTGCTACATTTTTCAACACATTTAGTACTTTTGGAATAAAAAAACCTATAAGCTAATGCAGCCATGGCCAAACTTTGAGAAATAAAGGATTAATTAATTGCTTAAATTGCTTCAGTCTATGTATGCAGTCTGTTAGTTCACCTCACCTCCCGATCCAAATCGTGCTTTCCTTTGTCACTTCACATTTAAACACGTCTGTTCCCTGGAAAGTTTAGTTCACCTCTCTTCGGGTATGAGCCGTTAGTTCTGTCATCATGTCTGAACGGCCTCATATGCAATAACGTACATGTGTCCGGAAACAGAATTGATTAGTTCACCAGTCTCGAGTCTTCGGGTTTGAGTCATTCGTTCATCAAGTCCCAGACCCATATGCAATATGCAGTCACTGGAAACAGAAAAGATTAGTCCATCTCCCGAGTCGTTCATTCAAGTCCCCATAGGCTGAATGCAGAAACACAAATCATTAGTTCATCTCCCGAGTCGTTCAAGTCGTTCATTCTTTTTTTCACGTGACCGCTTTCCTGTTCAGTGTCTCGCAATATATACAATATTACAGTCGTATTATTGACTGCATGTTGTAATATATTTACTATTATAAAATCATCAGAAGATCTGTGCAATAAACATTAGTTATGCCTATCCGTTCTGAACAACCCAATGTGTCCAGGCTTCATAGGAAAATCAATTAAACTAGCTAAAAAAAACTTGAACTAAACAAACATAAAAAAACTACTCACTTGTTTGTAAGGAATTGTGAATTAACCATAGACTGTAAAGGAATTAACTAATTTCTGTATCCAAGATGGCTGTCACGTCACTAAAGAACGAGACTCGAGAGATGAGCTGTTTCTGCATTCAGCCTATGGGGACTTGAAAATCAAAGAGTCAGTATTTCAGCAGTGCTTCTCATCGGATCATCTTGTTTGTTTAGAAAAAGGACCCTTTCCCTGGTGAGGCTCCTATACCAAAAGAACGGCTCCAGAAGTTTAAGAGAGGAGAGAAACGCAGAGCGGTGAGTCCAGCTTCTACATGCATAGAGACTTGTCCAAATGCATTCATGTATATTTATTGTTTAGTCTATTCAGCATATAATGGAAGTCACTGTTAGGGGTGGGTAATATCTTCAAAATATTTATGCAAGTTGTTTTTTGCTGGAAGTAATATTTTTATGATACCAAAATGATAGATCCCAGTGAAATTTCCAATCTCAATACCACAGAAATAAGATATTTACCTCAAAATATACTGATAACCATCAGAAAATGTGACCCAAAACACCCTAATGTACATTACTGATGACAAAAATATTACATTTCATTAAAATATAATCATGTGAGATCATGCATGAACCGATGGAAATGTCCTTTTACTGATTTTCACAGTAAATTGTATATCGCGGTCAATTTGTTCAGTCACATCAGTGTTTCATGCACCAAATGTCCATTACGTGTGTTTATATGAGGACTGGATTTCATGCTCTTTATCTCTGGGATGTGTCAGCCCGCAGGAGCCCGGAGGACGCTGAAAGAGACCATTGTGTTCTCAGAGTCCGTGTCTGCACTCGCTCAGAAACAGGCTGCACGATATGACCTCCTACTTCCAGAGGATGCTGGGTAATGTAGTTCACACATTGTGGCAGATGACAAGAATGACACTGACTGTAAACCCCCAGAAATATGATTAAAAGAATAGTTAAACGTAAATGTTTCCAAAAGAGGGAGAAAAGAAATATTACGAGATATCGATTATGTTGGTCAGAAGAGAAAGATTTGCCATCACTCCTTCTTCGTTGTATTAGAAACACTCATACAGCAGTGTTAACTAGTTTTCTGAAATGTAATGGCATGGTAAGAAAACATATACTGCATCTTCACAGTCTGTGAAAAGGGTCCATTATCCACCAGTCCATTTAATGCTAAATAAAGTAAACTGTGAATGTGTGAGACTTATGATTCATTAGTCATATGATTCATTCACTAGTTAAGTAACTAGAAGAATAACAAGTGCAGTAAAATGATAATAAAATATGATAACAAATACCAGTTTGCAATATCAAGCAGCATAATGGACTGTTTTTGTTTGGCTAAAATCATCGCATGTTCATGTGAGTAAATTGAATCATTAATTTAGGAGATTTGTTCAAAATTACTGATTCATCCAGTTAGTAATGAAACAAGTGAATTCTTTGAGTGAGTCATTGAATCATTAATTTAGGAGATTTGTTCAAAATACTGATTCATCCAGTTAGTAATGAAACAAGTGAATTCTTTATGAGTGAGTCATTGAATCATTCATGTAGGAGATTTGTTCAAAAACACTGATTCATCCAGAAAGGCCCTGTCCCAAATGGCACACTACATGTGCACTTTCGGTCTTGTGGACTTACAATGGCCGTTGTGTGTCCATTAAGTCCATGAGACCGCAGGGTGTCCCAATTGTCATTTTAGGTCTCAGAAGGGTGCGTGCGAGCGCCCCCTTTGAGGATATGTGCCCTCGATGCGCACTTCTGCTGAGCCCGCACTGGTGCGAGCTATGCAGCGGACTTCTTCCCGGCAGTCAAAACGGCATTACGTCGTGAAAGTGCGAACTCAGAGGAAGACCGTGAGGGTTTAGGGTGCCATGTGGGACAGGAATTCTACTTAGTAATGAAACAAGTGAATTCTTTATGAGCGAGTCATTGAATCATTCACTCAAACTGATTTAATTTTAAGTGGAGCGCGCAGACTCTGACTGACACTTCTTATCAGCTAAATGAGTTTTTTACACTTTGTAATTTCTGTAAATAGTTGCTTTATTTTTTCAGTAACTGTTTATCCATTATAATTTAGCAGTTTATTGCAGATTTATTTGAATTAGAAACTACTCTTTACAATTGCAAATGTTCTGAAATAAATGGCCTTTTTGAAAGGACGCCTAGTCTTTTCCTGACATAAAAGCTTACAGAAGCTACATTACTGAGAGAATCATCCTCATATTTGAATCATGACATGATTCGACATTCAGTTTTATATTTAAGTTATTTTCAGGCTCTTAACATTAAATTCTCATATTTTTTTCCCTAAGTGAAAGAAAGATAAAAAAAAAACGTGAGTCACTTGCATGTAAATTTACATGTATATTACTCTGTTCCCATATTACTTTTGAGTTATTATGACTCTTGGGTAGCAACATTTCAAGTGTCTAGTTTAAAATGAGACCAGACTTATGAATATAGACCATAGGGTTTAAGAGCTGCAGACATTTTCATTTGGGTATGTCGTTTTCAAAAAATTCTTAAAAATAGGGGTGCAGGTTAAGAGGTTAAAATAGAATGCAGCCATTAACATTTTGCCAGAACTCTAGTAAATGACATGTTATTTTATTTAGTTGTCATGGTAGAATCGGGGGAGAATTGTGATCTCTGTTTGAAACAAAGAAATTGTGATTCTCAGTTTTATCCAGAATCGTGCAGCTGTGCATTCAGCGCATGCGTTCCCTATTGACGAGTGACAGATTTATAACAAATGTGGAAGCAAAACATAAAACTTATAAAACTTGTAAATAATAAACTTGTACATCTTTTCAAGCACAGACGGTTTTTGTTCAGTCAGTCTTATATATTATATACTAACTTATATATTTAGCATCAAACAAACTATATAATCTTTTTCACAGTATTAAAAAAATGATAGAATAAAAAATAAAATGATTACAACCGTCCAGTAAGTGGCGATATGCACTAACAATGTAAATCGCCATTAAACAAAAGTACTGTAGTATGGCATGCTGGGACCAATAACCATGAGTAAGAAAGGTTTGGGTTAATCAACGAGAGTTTGAAGTTTACCCTTCTTTCAGGAATTTCTCCCAGAAGCCTCAAACATTCAAGTTACAAATGTCAGTGCCTGCTCTTAGGTTAAAAATAAGCGGGATAGAAAAGAGTAGCTTGGACATTTGGTTAAACTACCGCTTGTGTGTTTTTGGTTAACTATTCTTCATCTATTCATCACATTAAGTAAATTTACACACACATTGAGCTTATGTCTGTCTGCCTATCTTCAGCTTCCTGGAAGGAGACGAGGATGAAGACACATGTACAATCTCTCAAGATGACATAGCAGATGCGGTTGACATCACTTCTGGATCAAAGGTGAATTCTTTTAGGACTTTTGAACACTAGAAACTGCAGCAAGGCCAATAATAAACAGAGCTTGTTGATCAGTTACGCAAGAATGTGGTGCCAGTATCCGCTTTCACACAAACGGTCTGTACTGTTAAATTACCGTTTAGAGATTGTATGTGAACCAGACATTTTCAAAAAGGGAAATGTTTGCCAGTATGATGCTGTGTTAAAGAATAAGATTACCACAGTATGAGGTCAGGACAGACTGAGGTCGGAAGTCTGCTTTGGGCTAATCACAAAGCTCTGGCGAAGATGATGCGATTAGTCTGTGCTGTTTACAGTGAGCTCAGCTGCTTTTTAATAGATTTTCTATGTAAACTTGCGCCAGATGGACGTTACTGCTGTGCAGCGTCTCCCGCATGAGTGCCGCAACTTTAAAAATGCACATCTAGACCCAATTCATCAGCACTGCGGCTCCGCTGTTGGGTAATATTGTGTGACGTCTCGTGTTTTTAAAGGGGTGGTAAAGCACACTCTTTCGAAGGCTTGATTGTGTTTGTGGGGTGCACTGTAACGTGTTCATGCTTTGTTTTTAAAAAAATTCATTATTTTTCATATATTTGACCTTTATTCTACACTGCTCTGTCCCTCCTTGTAAAAACGGTCTGATGGTTTCCGGATTCTGTGAAGCCAGTCCCTCAAAAATACGCAATGAGCTCTGATTGGTTAGCTGGCCAGGTGTGTTGTGATTCGCTAACCGCCTAGTGCATGTTTCTCGGAAGAGTCACGCCCCTTACCTCTACAGGTAGCCTCAGGCTACTAGCCTGAGCTTTGTGTACAATAGCGTCAATAAAACCATACCAAGAGCCCGAATCAGACCCAGACAATTTTAGTGAAGATGATCGAGCAGAACCTGTTCAGTCCTCAAGAGTAAAGACTGCGGATCTATAGTGATCGCTACTGAATGTCACTGTTACTTTTGTATTTTTAGAACGATTTGCCAAATATCTGTCGCAAGAACGAACACTAAACATTGGCTTTACTAGTATCCAAATCAAACACAGAACCATGTTTAGCATGCCTGTAGATAAACAATACATAAAAGCTCTAATCAAAGAATAATTTACACTAATGCCAAGTTCGCTGTTGAGATTTTAAACAGTTTGTAACGTTAGGTGTTTGTCAGATAACGTTAAGTATGAATGAGCATTTAACAAACTGGTTTGCAGAGCCAAACAGCGTTGTCATGTTTACTTCCTTGCTACAACGTAGGCTACAATTAACAACACAAACTATTACAGGAAAACACATCGACGAAAAATAAATCACACTTACAGGTTGTAGCCCGTACTCGCGAAGATTGTGGAAGCTTTCCTCCGCGAGATGTGCCGCGGTAGCCGCGCGTGCCCGCCTGTCTCGTGCAGCTGAACACAAGCGCGGCTCATGTATTGCAAATACAGACGAATATTGTCCATTATGTCACATTTTCCGATCTTCTCCTCCGACCCCTGTCTGTCTCGTGCTTTGATTTGTGATAGGCAGCATATATCCGATGCCTCTTACACACATGCATATGACGTTGTATGTTAAACGCACTGCAACGCACCCCTGTCCCTATGAAGGCTGACGAAAGTGGACCTGCACTCCGGATGAAAATAACAGCATTTCGTAGGCATTGGCAACAGCACTCCAGTCTACTAACCACAACAACGCTTCCCTGCGGCGATACAAAATGGCCTCGCCCCCCTTATTTCATATTCTCGGAGGAGGGGTTTATGTAAATATTGGGGCTGGTGATGTCAGCAACCCTGGAGGAATGTGTTGTAGTCCCTACTGGCCGTTTGCTGTAGTCCTTAGAAATCGATTTCTTTAAAAGTAAATATCTCCCTTTGCTTTAAACTTTGAACGTTGTAACTTTGCAGATGTTGTTTATGCTCAAACAGCAACATTACACACTAGCTAAAGTTAGAAAAGTGAAATCGTGGTTTACCACCCCTTTAAGAGCAAAAATGCATTCTTTGTGATCAGACCCTTTACATCTGTCAATCAAAGTAAAGAAAAAAGTAGGGATGCACGATATTGGATTTTTGCAGATATCCGATATGCCGATATTTTTCAACTCATTTTGGCCGATATCGATACCGATATAAGTTTATTTTTTCCCTTTGTTTGGAAACCACCATTTTGAGCAAAAGCAATTTATTTTTTCATTCTGGTTTCAGATTTCCGAGGTCTCCTTACTAAAAGGATACTTGTTAAACATAAATAAATGTTCTTTTTGTAAAAGAGTATATTAAAAGCGCTGAAAATAATATTAAAGCAATAATAGTTATTTTATTATAGTGATTTTTTTTTTATCCCAGACAGATGCAGTTGTAACCTAAATATTTTATATTTGGATGTAATGTTTGTGCACTTGAAGTGGGGGTGGCATGGCATCAGTTGATGCTGTCTTTAGCTTCAAAAAAAAAAAAAAAAATACAATAATAATAATTTTAGTGCTCCTTGGATTCTTTTTCATCATCCGTTTCATAAAATTTTATTACAGATTAATAAACTGTATATAAAAGTATTTAATTTACAAGTGTCATGCTTGTGTTTTGACATCATTACTGCTTTATTTATTCAGAAAAAGAAGCAACTTCTATTTATTTGTGTATTCTACTTTTCATTTTATTACTATAACAACAGCGCCCAACTAAATAGGCTATATATAACATTCCACCTGGGAAAGTGGAGGCTGCTGCACGCACTAGTGTGTCGGGAGACGCGATTGTGCTTGTTTAGGGCTAGTTTTGTTTTGAAAACCTGGCAGTCCTGCGTTGATTCACAAATTCAAGGCAGCATTAAAAACTGTCAATAAAAATCACCATACATACAATGTATTTGCTTGTTTTCACATGATCTTATCGCTGTAGCAGGCCTTGCACACGTGATTTATTGCAGGCTCATATCAACACGTTATCATATCGGCAAGGCATATCGGCATAATTTTTAATACCGTCCATTGCCGATTGTTTTAATATTTTAAAGCAGCACTAGGTAACTTTCAACCTTCATAATATATTTTCAAGACTCTTGTGATGATACATCGACTTACAATAGGTTGAATGGCACGTCTGCCATAGCCTGACGGGGTCTGTATCGTTTTTAATCGTACTTTTAAACTTCGGGTTTCGGGTAGTAACCCGAGAAAAAAAAGAACTACAAAATTCGACTGCTTTACGGCATATACGTCACTTCCTTAAATTCGGACGTGCGAGGGTTAGGGTTAGCCAATGTAAGCCTATGTCTAAACGGCGTGTACAAGTTTTGTAGGGGCTACATTCTCGCAAGTAAATACATAAGACGTACAAAATCATATTTTAGGATACTGTAACGCGTGTGTCCGGGTGAAAAATACGGATAGCTCACTCAACGCAACTGGAGTCGATGCAAACACGGAGGCGATTGACATCAAATAGCCCGCACTTTATTCCCCGCGGAACCCCCCACAAGAGTCCGGCACAAACTCCACTTCCGTCCACAGCATTACCCAACAAAACAAAAATAAATGAATGTTAGCAACAGAAGACAGAAAATAATCTGCACACATGGGAGCTCGAGGCGCAGTGTTCACACACACACACACACAGAACGCAGGCGCTCCAACCGGGGGCGAACGCTCTTAAAGGGGCCACACTATTTTCCTACTCGTTACAATACCTAACATGTCTGTGATATTTGTTTATTTGTCTTTCCTCAAGCTATAATGCAAATAGACTTTTCAAATTTGAAGATTCATCTATGGTAGCTTGATATTATATTGACGATATATGGTTATTACCTACCACTCAAACATTGAATTGAAGTATCATATAGATTCTGTAAAACGGTAACCAATAGACTAGACTACTATAATGACGCTGGCTTGTAAACGTGAGCATCGCGATCATTTGGCGTTTGAAAAAAAAATAAAACCCATGAAATTATATTCATATGACATGCTGAAATATATGCCACTGTACCTGGGATGAAGACATTTCACACGCGATGCAAGCAGAACACCTGCATGTGAACTCCTCCTGCAGTGTTCAGGGCTATCATAGTTGTCATGTCAACAAATGCACGTGGGATGCATCCCCTGATGTAGGATGACAGAGTTTACGACAGTAGTAGAGGACAATACTGTTTCCCAACTATAGGGGGAGCCCGAGAGCAAAAGTTACCTAGTGCTGCTTTAAGTGTTTATCGGCCGATTCCGATGTCGTGCCGATAATATTGTGCATCCCTAGCAAAAAGTGCTTCTCAGACAACGGTGCAGCCAATTTTTTTGATGACCCGATTACATTTTCTTTTAAAAGTGACCCATATCTTATATCTGCATTTACACTTGATGAAACGAACAAAAAATAACATCATGTCAAGAAGAAATTTCAATAGTACAGTTTAATTTATTGACTTGGAATTCATAGAAAAAAATTTTAATGCAAAAGTTTATCTGTATATCAAAATCATTATATAGTACAAATTCTTCAAGACAGTGATTATGTCCACAGATCCGCTGTAGACGTTAGTGTGCACTAATGGTCTGGTGGTAGAGCTTTTGTTGAGCATGTCAGAGGTTCGAATCTACCATCGTATAGGGTTTTCCCTCATTAAAACCAAATGTGTTCATCAGTGATTGTATATCAAGAGCAGGGACATGTTTGTGTGCATTTTATTTTGTGATTTCACTGGAACAAATACAGAGTCTCTGCAACGGGACTGAAGCGGGCGTCTGTGCATGAGCCACTGTCACTGATAATATCGACATCGAGCACTCAAAAGCATTTCAAAAGCAACACATTTCTGCTCCAGCTCGCCTCTTATTTAACACAAACTAACAAAATTAATACTCGGCTAGTCAACTAGAGATTTTTGATATATCTGTGCTAGAGCTGCACAATGAACCGTTAAAAGATTGCGATCTCGATTCAAACACCTGTGATCTTATTCCTAAATGACCACGATTCTGCTGTGTCCTGCTTACACGTTCGTGGGTCATATCCGATCTGTGCCACATGGGTGGAAAAAATCGTAATTGGGTCACTTGAACAATGCAGTGTAAATGCGACCTAAAGGTCATTTCCGATGATTGACATAGTGTTCACCGGTATTTTGGTGCTGATGTGTAAATGGTCGATGTTGGTAAAAAGACTAAATGTCATTGCTCGTGTGAACAGCATACACTCACCTAAATGATTATTAGGAACACCTGTTCAATTTCTCATTAATGCAATTATCTAATCAACCAATCACATGGCAGTTGCTTCAATGCATTTAGGGGTGTGGTCCTGGTCAAGACAATCTCCTGAACTCCAAACTGAATGTCAGAATGGGAAAGAAAGGTGATTTAAGCAATTTTGAGCGTGGCATGGTTGTTGGTGCCAGACGGGCCGGTCTGAGTATTTCACAATCTGCTCAGTTACTGCGATTTTCACGCACAACCATTTCTAGGGTTTACAAAGAATGGTGTGAAAAGGGAAAAACATCCAGTATGCGGCAGTCCTGTGGGCGAAAATGCCTTGTTGATGCTAGAGGTCAGAGGAGAATGGGCCGACTGATTCAAGCTGATAGAAGAGCAACTTTGACTGAAATAACCACTCGTTACAACCGAGGTATGCAGCAAAGCATTTGTGAAGCCACAACACACACAACCTTGAGGCGGATGGGTTACAACAGCAGAAGACCCCACCGGGTACCACTCATCTCCACTGCAAATAGGAAAAAAAGGCTACAATTTGCACGAGCTCACCAAAATTGGACAGTTGAAGACTGGAAAAATGTTGCCTGGTCTGATGAGTCTCGATTTCTGTTGAGACATTCAGATGGTAGAGTCAGAATTTGGCGTAAACAGAATGAGAACATGGATCCATCATGCCTTGTTACCACTGTGCAGGCTAGTGGTGGTGGTGTAATGGTGTGGGGGATGTTTTCTTGGCACACTTTAGGCCCCTTAGTGCCAATTGGGCATTGTTTAAATGCCACGGCCTACCTGAGCATTGTTTCTGACCATGTCCATCCTTTTATGACCACCATGTACCCATCCTCTGATGGCTACTTCCAGCAGGATAATGCACCATGTCACAAAGCTCGAATCATTTCAAATTGGTTTCTTGAACATGACAATGAGTTCACTGTACTAAAATGGCCCCCACAGTCACCAGATCTCAACCCAATGGAGCATCTTTGGGTGGAACGGGAGCTTCGTGCCCTGGATGTGCATCCCACAAATCTCCATCAACTGCAAGATGCTATCCTATCAATATGGGCCAACATTTCTAAAGAATGCTTTCAGCACCTTGTTGAATCAATGCCACGTAGAATTAAGGCAGTTCTGAAGGCGAAAGGGGGTCAAACGCAGTATTAGTATGGTGTTCCTAATAATCCTTTAGGTGAGTGTATATGGTGTGTTTACCAGAATAGTCAATCTGGTCATTTTACATTGCATTTACCATGTTCAATGTGTAAAAGGGGGTAATGAATTTCACAGATGCATGTTGCTGCATTTGTGTCCTCAGACTGAGGCCTTTCATAAGCGTGTCAAATTGGCCCCTGCGGCCTCGTCCCCGAATTAATTTATATTCAAAAGCACAGATAAAAGCTTGAACATGAATGCTCTTTTCTGCTTAGATGTTCCAGTGATAAATGCGTTGTATTATGTGTTGTCCAGGGAACCCTTCTTCAATTGTTGAACCATATTTGATTCAGATCAAGCCACATGCAGCAGTGCTGTGAAATTACCGAAAGAGAAATGATTCAAATTAAATGTCTTTGGAAATCAAGGAAAAATCGAGTATTTCTGCTTTGCAACTACACATTTGTTAAATATGACATTTAGAAAGTGAACAAGCATGTATAAATGGTAGTGTAAAATCGACCTTAGCAAACAGTTTTCATGTCACGATGCAGTCAGAGATTCACTCTGTTCTAGTAGGTTTTTCTTTTTCTCTCCCCACAGTACTTCAACTTGCATCTCTCCCAGTTTGGGCCGTATAGGCTTGACTACAGCAGAAATGGACGGTATGTGCTTAAGGATTTATGCATGTATTCTAGTTCAGAATGGATGGATGAGTTGATGTACTTATATTAAAAGGGTCAGTGACAACTAAGTGTCTTATATAATGAAAAGGAGAAACCCTTAGAAATGTCAAGTTAAAACTTGTTTATTAATAAATGTTAGGGGGAAACCACTTCTTATGCGTTTATAAATTAAAAACCCATGGGTCATTTCCAAGAGGAGCACCAGGTCTGTCATTCATAGCAATGTAAATATCAGAGGACTGCGACTTTACACGTGTAAATGTTCCAAAAAATACAAATTTGCTGTTTTTAACTTTTTATTCATCAATGAATCCTGAAAAAAAAGTTATCACAGGTTCCAAAAAAATATTAGGCAGTAAAACTGTTTCCAGCATTGATATTAAATCATCATATTAGAATGATCATGTGACACTGAAGACTGGAGTAATGATGCTGAAAATTAATAATAAATTACACTTTACTATATATTAAAATATAAAATCATTATTTTAAATTGTAATATTTCATAATATTACAGTTTTTTTCTGTATTTCTGATCAAATAAATGCAGTTTTGGTGAGCAGAAGAGACTTCTTTCAAAAATATAACAAAATATGACTTATTCCGAACTTTTGACCGGTACTGTTAGTATGTATGTATATAAAAAAAATACTGTACCTTGATTAATAATATTCTGACGGTTGGTTTCATTGGCAGATTGTTTGTATTATACTCATAAGCATATAAAGTGTGTGTGAAGTAGATTTCTGTTGCAGTGCTCTTCACTCGTCTCACTCACATGTACACACACATTTTTGGAACCTAGTAAATGCATTTTTGTCTTTTCTTGGAACTGCTATAAACATGTTAACACAGGATTTTTACCATTTAAATACCATAATTAATCTTATTAATCAAAGTCAAAATCAAATGATCAAATTTTAAAGAAAAAACAAGTCTGTTCTTTTTCTCAGGACATTTACATCAAGAAATTGAAAATGTGAAAAGAGGTTAATTAAAGTGCCTTTTGTATTTATTTATTTGTCTGCAACAGACATCTGCTATTGGGTGGAAAGAAAGGTCATGTTGCCTGCATCGACTGGCAGTCCAAAGACCTGATGTGTGAGATGAATGTCATGGAAACGGTGAATGACGTCAAGTAAGTGCACCTCCATTAAGACGCATCTCTTCTGTCGCACATGCTTCACATGGTGTAGTGACCATTCTCCCTTTTAGAAAATGCTGAATATATTTTTAGATTTTGTTTTGCTTGGCTGGCTAAAACAATGATTTTAAAGCTTGTCTTCATGAACAGTAATGCCAGTGTCTGACTGACCAGTTTTCAGCTGATTTCTAGTTTTAAGCCTCATTTCTGTAATCACTGGGAAATCGCAGGGAGGTTTTGGGTGCAGCAGCATGAGTAAATTGTTCCTTCCATCTATAAAATATCACTTGATAATATAATTTGGTCCTGACTCCATCACAGCTTTCATTGGTCGAGGATCACCCATCTTGACTGACATGTAACTCAACCAATCACAGTTTGTTTTCTTCTGTGTCATGTTCAGGGGCATGAAAAGTCAACAATAACAGACTGGCGTGTAAAACTCCTGGGCACTGTAAACTAGATATGCACCGTTAAACATTTCTTGGTCGATTCCGATATCCGGGGTTTTTTTTTGTAAGTGTTACCCAATTTTATTTTCATAAAAATAAAATAAAAATGTAAAAAGACAAAAAACAACAACAAATAAACACATTTCAAACAGCAGCACAAATAAATACAGCATAATAAAGAGAGATATGAAATAAACAAATGATTTTGCTTACAGTAATAAGGCCATATGAAATGTTTTTTTTATTTACAGAAATTCTGTGTTGTGTAGTTTTAGTTTTTCTGGTAATCTAATGAAGGCATAAAACAATCATTTAATTTTAATCAAATGAAATTTAAATAAACCCTTTTTTGGCAACTAAAGTGCTGCACAACGGGTTTACTTTTAAAATCAAAACTTTAAAACTTTAAAAAAAATTGTGTGATTATTCCTTTAAAAAGAAAGTTCTAATAATTATGGTGTTGTTGTTATTATTATTAGTATTACATTAAGACATGCATTATACTGTACAATAGTAATATATTTCTGTCACAAGTAACATGGCGAGTGCTTCAGCGTGTGTGTGGTAAATGAAACCGTGCGTCAGACCCATTCATTCATTCATTCATTCATTCATTCATTCAGTCACACAGAAACGCACAGAACATTTCTTCTTTGCGGTTTAATATTCACAGACACTAGCCCATATCGCAATGTGATTTTAATACAGACCTTTTGATTTATTCATCAAAAATTTAACAAATTCTGTGACATTCTGCGTTATACAGTAAATTCCGTTTTTATGACTGGATTCCGTCTGTGTTTTCCACTTATTATAGATCAGTGGTACGTGCAGTGTGAGCTCGATAACCTGCGGGAATTAGTCAAAGCATGCGCAACGCAAGCACTAATTAACCACAGTCAGTGAGAGGAGGCAGGTGTGTGGCAAAAAAACAGCTCGGAATCGTTAAGACTTGAGACTGAACAGCCGGTCACTGATCCGGACCGTTCATGCGGATCATGCACCGGTGCATCTCTATTCTGAACTTCACATACTAAAATCCAGGTTTTAGTTGATTGTAATAAGCGCTCGTCATAACAGTTGTAAACTCGACGCTTTCTTTTTCCATGGAGGGCCGTTAAAGAACGCAACAAGCACGTCTCCTGGACATCCTGTACAATTCAACCAATGAGATGACGGCTTCCAAATTTCTGAAGTGTTTCTCATTTTGTGTGCCATATGCAAGCATCATTTCCAAAGTAAGGGTAGACCTGGTCTCAGCCTTAAGGCCTGTACACACCGGGACGAATATCGCACGCGCTTATCGCCAGCGTTTTTCGTGACGTTTTTCGGCGCGTCTTGAGTGTTCACACCCAAGCGATTTCCACTGGCGTTGCGCCGAGTGAACGTGCACATTCAGTAGATGCGCTCCCGGTACACAAGGTGGTGCTGCGGCACTTTACGCTTCTGACACTCGCTTGTCACACAGAAGAAGAGGAGAGACAGTATTTACGTGCTTGCCAAAACCACATATATATTATGTCTATGGCAAAACCATTCACACACTTTTTGCTAACTGGCAAGCAGCATTAGCAGCCTATCTTCTTCTTTGTCTACTTACTACTTCTTCGTCGTATCAGTGTGTGCTCGGCAAGACCGATTTTGTGCTTGAGCGCCACCAAGTCGTGTTTTACTGTCACTTCAGCAGCTCCAGGCACGTGAACAAAAGCGCGGATCTCATTGGTCGGACAGTTTTTTACGCGCCGCGTCAAAATAAAAAAACGAACCCGAGGCGTTTTTTTTTAAATGACGCTTTTACGCCTGGCGTTTTACGCGTCGGTGTGCACACTCACATTGGCGCCCATTGTTTAGTCACGAGGCGTTAAACGTCGGCGATAAACGCGCGCGAAAATCGTCCCGGTGTGAACAGGCCTTTAGATGTCACGCCCACAGACTAGGGCTGCGTCTGAAATCACATACTCTTGAGCTGGTACTTATTTTGAATAAGTAATTAGTTCACAACTGCTAAAAAAAGTACATTCGATATAGTTGAATGTGTGTAATATGATGATCTGGACGTACTATGTTCGCCATGGTGTCATTATCCTATGGCCTACAGCATCAGTTACGTCGCTTTACTGCCATTATACAATACACTGATCATAAATCCTCTCCCGTGGCCTCATGGGATGGTAAATTGTCCATCGTATGCACACTTCAGAACCTCGCTGGAAGTAGTAGGTACTTTTGCCTACTCTTTTATGAGTACTGTGAATTCAGATATGCTACTTTTGTCACATGCTGTTTTTCACCTACTATATAGTAGGGGTGTGTGTGATTTGGGACGCAGCCTAGGTCTACCCTTACTTTGGAAATTATCATAAGGATCATTATTATTTTTCAGTATTTTTTTAAGAGGGCTGCCCCCGACTAAAGATTTTTCTAGTCGTTCATTTAAGCCATTGGTCGACTTATCGCACGTTTATATTAATTTAATTACTTAAATATATACTGGGTTGATACTAAACCATAATGAGCCTTTAATATATAGGCATAATATATAGCCTATTCCACTCCAAAGCGTAAAGCTTCATACGGATTAAATAATCAGAGAGTAATTGTTTTTGATCTGAATTGGTTCATTTAAAGGAACACTATTCACAACTTTTCATTTTCCGTCGGTCTTGGTACATGATGTAACTACAGAAGAGTCAAGTTTTTAATAGGAAAAATATCAAAACCCTTTGGTCATTTTTTTGAGCGAGATGCTAACGGTCTAATCAGATTCAATGATCTATGCCATGGGTCTTCAACCGGGGGTCCCCGACCCCTAAAAGGTCCACAGGCGCAGTGGTACTGCAGGGGGTCCACCAACTAATGTTTGATCACAAATTATTTTTTGATTAAAAAAATTATAACATGGGGACAAAACATCACGAAGTCAAATTCAATTATAAGCACCCTGAAACAAAAGCAGAGCACCCTCTGCTGATACTGTAATAGTATAATATTATTGGAGAAACATATTTGGCAAACATTGCGTTGAGTTTGCACTCTGGAGAACGTGAAACATTCCTATTCACAGCTGGTTTTGCAGCGGTGACGTCTACATATAAATTTGTGTTTCACTCTTGAAATTGCAATTGACAGTGATAACTAACACGGGACAAAAAATGGCATGTCAAAATAGATACGCGATGTAAATACGGAATCATAGATTTAAAAAAAACATTTGTATCTATCTATCTATATATATATATATATATATATATATATTATAGTGATTTGATTCTTAATTGTCCATCTCACAGTGAAATTAAACTAAAGTTCAGGTAAATGTTTAATTGTCTATCTGATTAGTAAAATAAATGTATGATTCTGCAAATCAATTAAAATAATTTACAACAACTGCAAACAACTAATACATTTTTTTTTTTTTATCGCAGCATTTTGTTAATTTTAACAATGGCAAGTAATATGCAGACAGTGATGCATGTGCAGCAATAATGTGCATTCTGATCTACCGTCTTAACATAATATATCTTATCCTTAATCATAATATAGTTCGTTTCTATTAATATCAAAGGCTATATGCTTAATATGTTGCTCTTTTTGACACATTTTGTATCGGGTGTCCCTGCTCCGTGTCTCTATCGCCTAAGGGGTCCTTCCCCTGAAAAAAACCTTGAAGACCCCTGATCTATGCTACGCTATGCTAAAAGTGCTACCACCAGACCTGGAGATCGGCTGAATGGATTTGAAAACGGTAAAACTCAACTGTTTAACTCTAGGGGAGTTAGAAAATGAGTCCATTTTCAAAAATAGACATTTCAAGCTTTCTCTAGAAATTTCTCATGAAGTTTCTCGTATATGCTGAGTTTTTGTTTAATTCACAGAGTTAGTTTATATACTTAGTTCATTTATATTCACGCATCCTATTTGTTTTCTTTATTTTACAAAAGCACAACAGTTCTCGTTATTGTGAGTTTACACAAATAAAAATACATTACAGTTTCAAATGATGTATTACTCTTATCTGTATGACCAAAAAATTAAGTTGTTTCTGCTGTTATCAGGAAAAAAAACCCCCAACATTACAGTATATTTGAAAGCTATATATTTTTTTAACATTTATTAGGCTTCAAAAAATATAACCACTTAATTTAAGTTAACTTAAATCAATTGTTCCATAAACCCATAATAAATGTCATATTTACCTGTGGTTTACATAAATTGAATAAAGGTATCAAACCGTCTGCACTGCATAAATTATAAATTAAATACAGAATAATCCTTATTAAAGCTAGTATTTTCTCAGTTCTCTTTGTTCTTTGATGGACATTAATGATAGACATCATTAGTGGCTGCTGTCACTTTAAGATCTGCCGCTGCCGAACATGACGCGGATCTGACGAGCTGTCACACACATCTCTTTTTTACTCTTTAAGTTAATTTAAGACGTTATTTAACTCCTTTAAGACTGCTCTTATGAGAATACTCCACAAAATGGGCATTTTGGCATAATTCTGTGTTATTTTTTGTTCAAGTGTGAAAGAGAACTGGATTCTGTTGCTGTGTCTGTGCGCGATACTGGTGCGCGTCGTTCTGTGTGGTGTGTGTGTCATAGTCAGGACATTCACAGACAGCACATTCTCTTTTGTCTTGTTGTGTGTCATAATTAGAGGTCGACCGATTCATCGTTTTTGCCGATTAATCGGCACCAATAGTTGATTGGTGGAACAATCGGTTATCAGCAAAAATCCACACCGATCGTTTTTCCGTGATGCGTCCGTTGCTGGAGCGGCTGAGAATGGTGCGCTGTCATTACACAGTACAGGAGCTATGAGAAGGATCTGCTGGCAGTATATAGCACAAGGGCGGCCTCTAGAGGCGAAAAAAAACCTCACTGACGCCTTGTTTACATTCACACGTGAGTCTGCTCGCTACACAGAAAGCATACGCTGCACAGAGAGCGCTAACACATCAGATGCGTGTTTAAAACACGACAGCGAAACGGTATGAATACTGAACACTACAGTACTTGTTGCCAAATCATTATAAAGTAATTTATTTCTTGACTAGATGCTGCATTAACAGGTAAAGAACCTGTTGTCGACGAGGCTGAGAGGACGCTAATAGCAGTACCTCAAGCAGTTAAAACAATGTGATGATAAACACACACAAGTCCGACCCAAATGTTGCAAATATAAAATTAGTGATGTGGGAAAGCAAACTGTATCGTCATGCTGCCGACAGAAACAAAGCAGAAACGCATTTGTTTTTTATTAGATAAAAAACTCCTTCTAAAAAAGCAGACTGTTTGGATTTGTATGAAATGGTAACCATTTGTAACAATAACTAAGGTTAATAAATGCTGTGGAAGTATTGTTCATTGTTAGTATGTTAATTTCAACATTAAATTGAGTTTGAATTTTTATTTTATCTGTTAACCTTGGTTATGCACTATGAACTATCATGAATGATCAAGGTACATTATTGCTCATATTAAATGCTGTAAAAATGTATGCATAATGCTTATAGTTCATGTAAGCTAATACATCCTTGTTGCATAGGGACTTGCATAGTGTTACCTATGAAATGTACATGCATTTTTCTAAGTTATAGATAAAGAAACAAATTTGAATGTTTAAATTATTTTCTGAAGAATTTGTTCTGTTAGAACTTATTATTTTGATATTCATATTAATATTTATATGTTTTTAATTTAACACATTTTCATGACTCAGTACTGTTTTTTATTTCTTGTTATAAAGTTCAGCACTGTTTTACTTATGTTTTTTTATCCAGTATCCATTTTAAAAACTATCGGTCGATTAATTGGTTATCGGCAAGTGCAGTCCAACCTAGTTATCGGTATCGGTAAAATCCACTATCGGTCGACCTCTAGTCATAATCAGACGTCCCGGCACGTTCTCGTTTGTCTTGTCGTGTGTCATAGTCAGGACATTCTCAGACAGCTCATTCTCTTTTGTCTTGATGCGCTTGAATAGTTTAAAAGCATTTGCACGAATAAGAGCGTGATCATATAATGTAACGCTAGCCAAAGGATGGCAGGAAAATGGTTGCTGCATTAAATATTTTTAACGTGTAAAACTGGAAGAATTTATTGCATGCATTAACATTGACCGCACTAGTTTTTATCACTATACCTGTGCTTTAGTCATGAGTTATGGTCTCGCTCTCTGTGCTCCTCCAGGTGGCTTCATACGGAGGCCATGTTTGCTGTGGCTCAGAACCGATGGCTCTACATCTATGACTCTAAAGGTGTGGAGCTCCACTGCGTGAAGAAATTCAACGACGTCTTGAAGATGCAGTTTCTGCCCTACCACTTCCTACTCGCCACTGCGGTGCGTCAACAAATGCTTTTGGCAAAACCTTGAACTCCTTTAAGGCTTTGTTTACCTTGCCGTTGTCCATGTACAGTTTATTCATTTCAGGCTATTCTAGAGTTAAGGAGCCAAGTGTGAGAAAGCTCTCCTTCAGTAGACTCAAAAGTCCAGCGTTTTGTGTCCTTAAAGAGCAAGATTGGTTAAATACAAAGAAGCTAGACCATCTAGGGCCTTTTAAGTGAGCAGCAATATTTATAATCGATATGGAACATAACTTATAAAATTAGGGTGATGTGATCATATATGCTTGACCAGCTGCATTTTTGGACTAAATGTAGTGTTTTATTGAAGATGCAGGATTACCATCTTTAGTGCATTACAACAATCCAGTCTTGAGGACAAGTTGCTGTCAGCTTGAATGTTGATTATTTCCCCGTATTCTCCATTGTTGCGGCTCGTCTCTTCCCAGTCTGTCAGTAACGTTCTGTTTAGTTCCTGTCTCTATGAAGCCCCTCCTTCTGAAAAGCACAATGTGCTCTGATTGGTTGGCTGGAGCAGTGTGTTGGGATTGGTGTTTGGGAAATGCCCTGTCCCTTACCATAACTGCCAGTTTCAACAAACTACTATCCAACTCAACCAGGCCCCGCCCCATTACTCTGCGTATTAATTATTATAATGAGGAATATTGTGACGTGTTGGCTACTCAAGACTACAATGGAGGCGTTTCAGGAAGTTTCAGACAATCCAAGTGTTTGTGCATGAAAGAGATCTTTCCCATTTGTATTTCATGCTTACATGCTTTCCATATGTGAATAAAATGTTTTCACCTTTCAGAGTGCCACAGGGTTTCTGCAATATCTGGATGTGTCTGTTGGTAAAGAGATCGCAGCCATCTGCACAAAAATGGGGCGGCTGGATGTGATGGCGCAGAACCCCTATAATGCAGTGATTCACCTGGGTCACCCAAACGGTACCGTCAGTCTGTGGTCGCCCAACCAGAAAGAGCCGCTTGTGAAGATGTTGTGTCATCGGGGTGCTGTGCGTTCCTTAACGGTGGATAAAACCGGCATGTGAGTATCATTATACACTGGAGGAATTCACTTCAGTGCCTGACTCAAGAAATTATACAAATCTGATTGTTGTGGGGTTGTTTTATTTATTTATTTTTTTTTTTTAAGGAAACAATGTGCCAGGACAATACGCAAGTCAGGGCTCGACAGTGCGAGCATTTGCGAGTAAAAATAGATGTGTGCGAATTGTACAATGTATTTTTGAGCATGTATGCAAATAAAAAAATCCATGCGGATCAGTTTTCTTAAATGTAAGATCATAAGTCTTCAATGCCTTAAATGGTATAACAAGCGGCTTAATGATCATTTTAAGGCATCTTATATTTTGGGGATGGAAAACCATAAATCACGATACTGCCTAATGTGATTATTAAACTTCAAAAGGCTATGATTTAATTAAATAAAGTGAGCACTTCGCGTTTCAAAGCCTGAACGTCTTAAGCCCTATTCGCATGGGATTAGTATTACCTGGTAACCTCTAGTTATTTGTAATGATTGCGGAGGTTGTCTGTGATCTTAATCCTGTGTGAATCAGCCATGCCTGTAATTTTAATCGACATAAAAAAGTTAATCGACATGTGAGAACACCGGTATCACCGGCAGGGGCTTTTAAATCGCTAATTCTAAACCGAAAGTAAAATGTGCACGGCCGCACAGGCATTCATAACCGTGAAGAGCAGCACGAGTGTTTAATTCAATTAATTACTATTGGGGCTGCACGATTACGCGCGAAGGCTGCGATTTTTAATGAAATAAATAAATGCCCAGTGTGTTAGTGAAGAGCGGCTCTGTGATCAGTAAACGCTGCTCCGCTGAAAGCACTGCGAGTTTGAGTCACTTATTATAACATGCATTTGAAAAAACAACACGCGTCAAACATCTTCACAAACTAGTAATGCAAAGTTTTCATAAACCTGTTGTCCAACAAAATGCATTTAATAACGGGTTTTAACTCCCTTCATACAGTCAGGCGAGCTGATGTGGCTTCTTATCACAGAATGTCAATCAGCACTGCATACTTCATCATTATGAAAATACCCGAGAAAGAACTCAAATACACCAGATCTTGTCGCAGAAGTATTATCTTCATGTTTAATCAGTCGAAGCGTTTCTAGCTTCGTTTTATTCAGCCTATAGCGCGAGCTTCACATTAGAGATTTCCTGAAAACCTAGCTTCTGTCTGGGACGCCCCGTCACAAGGAGGAAAGACTAACATCATTTGACACATTATTAAATATATACATTTTACTAGTATCAGTGTTTTTATAGCTAACAAAAATTAAAACCATAAAAAAAAATCTTTACTTGAAATAAATAAATGTTAACTGACATAATTATAAAAACTTAAACTTTTCTTATTTTCATTTAGTTGAAATTAACCTGTTATTTAGTTTCATTAACATGATGTACCAAACTAAAACATTTTAATGTCAAAAACTAAAAAAAAAATGATAAAGCTACAGAATTACTAAAATGAAAATGAAAATGAAAGCAGAATTAAATTGAATTTAAAATATTAACAAAAACTATACAGTATCTCGATGATACTGAAATACACAAGTATGGCAAAATCTGTGTATGTATACACACACACACACACACACACACACACACACACACACACACACACACACACACACACACACACACACACACACACACACACACACACACACACACACACATATACATACATATATATATATATTATATGTATGTGTATATATATATATATATATATATATATATATATATATATATATATATATATATATATATATATATATATATATATATATATATATATATACACACACACACATACATATTATATATATATATATATATATACACACACACACATACATATTATATATATATATATATATATATATATATATAAATAAATGCAGAAATAGTTGGTTTCTAAATGCGCTCCTAAATTTTTCAACTTAGGAGCACAGAGAAAAACTGGATCATGGACTTGGGCCGTCAACATTTTCTGCAGCATCTCATTCTGCGTCTTCTATTTTTCAGATGCGTTTTGTCCATATGCGTTCTTCACTGTAAAGTGACGTGACTATCGGATGCTTTCCGTGTCAAATATGTTAATTATATTCAGTGTCGATTATTATGGGTTTAGCTGTTGTAGCCCTGAACCATACTTTACAAGACCCTTCATGTATACCAATGAAATGTCTTATTTGTTTCTTGCAGGTACATGGTGACGTCAGGTCTGGACAGGAAGCTAAAGGTGTACGACATCAGAGCGTTTAAACCTCTTCACTCCTGTTTCCTCCCTGCTGGTGCCTCTTGTCTGTCTCTGAGCCAGAGAGGACTGCTTAGTGCTACTACTGGAGATATTGTACAGGTAGTGTACAGTTAAACTTCCTGGATCAACAGCTACAGTCTTAACCCAACCCTTAACAATACCTATCCCTGAAATCAGACCAGTGCATATTCAATTGCAATTGTAACAAAACAAATCAATCAAGTCAAGTCGCCTTTATATGTATAGTGCCTTATACAGAAGCAGCTTGACAGTGATAAACAGGAAAATCAAGGCATTTGTCATATTTTGGATGAATAAATCAAAAGTAGGTCAGAACACTTAAAGGGACAGTTCACCCAAAAATGACAATTCTGTCATCATTTACTCGCCCTAATGTCGTTCCAAACCCGTAAGACTTTCCTTCTATCATATAAAGCCATCGAGTCTAAGAAATTAGCTCCTGTTTTCTGAGAAATTGAACAAAATGAAATGATTTTATGCTTAACAAAAACAAATATCTGTTATTGGGTATGAAAATTACTTGCATTTAAATTAAGTTGACTTTTATTAAAGGTCCCGTTCTTCGTGATCCCATTGTTCAAACTTTAGTTAGTGTGTAATGTTGCTGTTAGAGCATAAATAATACCTGTAAAATTATAAAGCTCAAAGTTCAATGCCAAGCGAGATATTTTATTTAACAGAAGTTCCCTTTCAAAGCCTACAGCGAACGGCCGATTAGGACTGCATCCCTCTCCTTCCTTCTTTAATGACATCACTAGAACACTGAGCGCATGCATCTCTGGTACCGGGCAACGTTCGCTAAGCTGCTGTCAAATCACAACACGGGAACCGCTGGCACAATCAGAACTCGTTACGTATTTCTGAAGGAGGGACTTCATAGAACAAGGAACTCATCAGCCTGTTTTTAGGACAGTGAAAACAGCGGTATACAGATAAGTAAATTGTGTGAAAAATGCTGTTTTTTTTACACGCGAAACATGAACACATGTTTGCACACTGTAAACACAATCAAAGCTTCAGAAAAACGGGACCTTTAACACATTGGCAGATATTTGTTCTTGTTTTAATCATAAATAGTGTCATGATTCACTTTGAGTCAGTTCACTGTTGATTCAGATTAATAACTCGATGTTTAAAAATTCATCAATTATGATAGTGCTAGTGCAGTCAAATCGGTAATATTACTGAATATTATTAAGTGTCTTTTAAACCCCAATTAAGCAAGACAAAGTCAGTGGGAAACTGCTTTACGTTAATATTAAAATAGAGACCAGGGCTTGACATTAACGCTTGTCCAGGGCAAGTGAAAGAGAAAAGAGTGCCGTCTTCCTGAATACCATCACGATTGAAAATGTGACATTTAACTGGGTTTCCATCCAAACGTGAAGCAAATCTTTTCAATGTTCACAAAAAAAGAAAACAAACGAATATGAATTAGATACGTTTCCATCAAGTTGTTCGAGCGGATGGTGGTATTAGTAACCTAGACAGTAAATAAAACAAGGTACACATAGAAAATGGAGACAGTGACCAGACATTTTACTCAACCTTTGGCTATGACGTTTCAGAACGTCAGAGGCCACATTTGAAATGTTAAGCAACATTATTGACACCATCAGGAAACGTGGGTCAGTTAGCTACGCATTTTATTCAGCAAATGCATTTCCATCTCCCATTGTTCGCATTAACTCTTTTCCGCACAAGTCAAAAACCACCAAGCGAGCATAAAACACCCCCTCCCTCGATTTAATACAACTTATTTAATACAACAGTTCAATAAACAAGAAGCAAGTAGTCAATTATAGCCTGACGTCCTCATACTCAGATTCTAGTCAGAATATGAGTCTGATACTGCTCCATTGGGCTGTGATTATGGGGCATTTCAACCGAACCAGGAAAGAAAATGCCTCTGTTGCTCTGATTGGTTGTAGGTCTATCCAATTCAGTGCAGAGTAAGTGACGTATGTTGAGCGACGCATAGTTGTCAACAGAACTCAACTGCACGCATGCTAGAATAAGTAGATGGATACACGGAGTACTTACCAACACGATCATCATTTTTGAGAGAAATAGTAAAGGTGAATGCATATACGAACAAGTTCTCCATTTAGGATTGTTACGACTTCAACCCAAGCGCTCTTTTTTTTGTGACGTGTATGATTACGTTACTGTTGATCATCTGTCCATCATCGTATAAAGCCTGCCTTAACAATTCGATTGGTCTGAACAGCTCTGGTTCGAGCATAGTTACTCCACAACGGATCAAGTCCAGACCGAACTGCCCAAGCTCAAATGTTATTTGTATATTTGAAAAATATTTCAAACAATCTCATAACATTATTTAATGCAGTTTTAATCCGTTTCTGTCTGGTTTATGTAACTTTCTTGCAGCACGTAAACATGTCAGACGTTCTTATAAAGGAAACATCGCTGCAGAAACAAGGTTGTGTCGTTGAGTCAGATGAGCAGAAAATGTACAATGTAATGTAGACGTTTTTAGACCGGCGGAGACTACAACATTTCTGCCGCTGCCTCAGAAGACGCAGTAGTCCAGCGCGGCGGCTACACATTGTCATGATGTTGTAAATAAGATGACTTCTGTATTGCAAACCCCTCCATGTTGCTGTTGTTTTTGGCATATGCATATCAACGCAACGTCACTGCCGTAGAAACCAGATATTCCGGAAAACAAAAGAGTGCCACGGGGACACACAGATCAGATTTGAACAGTTGCGATACCCAGTATGGCCAGTCAATAATTTGGATCAGATTCCAATCAGATTTGGACTGACAGTGTGATCTTAGAGTTGTCTGTATGCATCCACAGGTTTATCAGAACGTTTGTGGAAGCAGTCCTTTATCCAAACCCTACATGGCTCACCGGCTTCGAGGGCAAGTCTGCAGTGTTGCGTACTGCCCCTTTGAGGATGTTCTGGGAATCGGACATGGACAGGGCTTCACCAGCATGATAGTTCCGGGTAAGACACAAATACATAACAGTTCACACAAAGTACATGCTTACTCCTTCATGCCTGCAGTCTTGCATGTAGCTGTGATGAGTATTTAGATGAAGTTGAAAGCATTTGTTAACTTCACAATAATAATTGGAAATGACTGGAGTGAGACCATAGACGTCTCTCGAGCTGTTGCGATCTTTTTTGGTGCTCTAATTTGGCGTGACATTCACAGATCACTGTAGCGTCTCAGTTCAAACAAACGGCACATGAACTGATCACCTCCGCTTTACAGCAGAAAAGTGTCATGAATGAACACAGGGCTCGATCATAGACTGTGAGGGCTCGACATTAATCTGACTGGACAAGTAGGCCTATCTTAAAACTTAATAAAATAACCAGAAACGTGAGAATGATTCTGATTTTATTACATTTCAATGTAAACAGCGATTGATAAGGGTTAGTGTATTTCTGGTAAAAAAGTCTGCCTGAGAGAGACATTCGTGGAGAAATCAAAACAAATGAACATAACAGCACTATAAACTCACAGAAGAAACATACTGGGGTAAAATAGTTTTATTTATAACTTATGATATTGTTAATGACACGAGTCGACTAAGGGAGCTGTTTTGCTGAATATCATCACAATTGCAAATGTTACATTGAAATTTGTGGTTCAGTAAACAAGTAAGTTAGCCTAAGTTAATATTAAGTTACTTATAATTTAGACACAGACAACATTTACTTTTTTGTTCTATTTCACTGACGGAAATGGTTCCAAAGGAAAGCAACACTCAGCGCGGTGTTTTGTTACTGAATGATTCATTGTTTGAATGAATCGTTTCAATGAACGACTCAATGACTCACTCATTAAGACGAGCACTTGCTGCCACCTACTGGCGGTTTAGTTTCATGTTTAAAATATCATTGATTGAATATACAAATAAGAAAACATACAATCTCATAACATTTTTCGTTGTAATTTTTCAGTGTAAATGATTTAATTTGATTGGTAACAGCCCTATAGTGTCTTATTATTATAACTGAATGTATTGATCAAATGTAAGAATTTGACATGAAAGATGATGTATACATTTAATAAGGTTAAAAATAGCCTTTATAAAGTAAATAACTCCCTGGGGTAAATATCACAAATATACAGATTTAAGTATGTAGCTAAAAGCTAATATAACACTGAGGAGAATTACACCACAAAAAAATCCACACATTGTACAGTACATACAATTTGCTATGTACTGTCTGCACCCATGTTAATCAATATCAAATCAAATTTGTAATTTGAAATTTAAATGAAATTTGTTTCAGTGCCCAGCGCTATAGTGTAAATGTTTTTTTTATTTGAAAGCAAATGTTGTCTTTTCTTTGCACCAGAATGCTTCGTTTACATGTTAAAACCACACGTTCTACTGTAGGGCAATGACCCAGATTAAAGTATTTAATTCTGAAACATGTCACCTTTTTCACCACTTGTGAGTTTGCAGGTATGGGTCTGAATTTCGCGCGGGGTTGCACATAGCATTAATTCTACTAATTCCTGCAGATTTCGCGCTCGCATCTGAAGCGCACACACATACCGTAATAAAGCCGCCTCTGACATACAAGTGCAAAAATTAGCTCCTTTTTCCAGCTTATTAATGGTCAAATACACTCAAAAATGTCTCAATGCCCATCTTGGTGAGTTTTAACGTAAACACAGTCTTAACCAGTTCACAGGAACAGTGTTTGGGATCCATGCGTGCGTCAGGTCTTAAAGGGACAGAAGTTATTTATTATTCATACTACAAAAAGACAAACGATCACTTACGAGCACACATATTCTGAATGCCTTCAGCAGAATTCAAATGAGCCATTTTAATCTAGATAAATTAAACACGCAGTCATGAGGGAAAATCCAGTAGAACACGCGTTCGCCATGTTCAGAGGATTAAACGGACTGAATGAGAGGAGGCGGGTGCGTGTCAACTCGCTGTCGGTCGGAGAGGAGAGGAGAGCGCAGCTGATATCGATACTGTAGAAAATGAATATTGTATCGTTTCAGATATTTCAGTATCAATACATATCGAAATATGGATATTTTTGACAACAATCGTAGGCATACACACAGGTTCGAAGACTCGTTCTCTCAACTAGGTATACGTTACATCCACGCTAAAATATCAAGGTGAAAGTCATCATAGCTTGCGTAGTATAGATCCAGCTCCCAACCCAATTTTGAGGATAGATTAACGGCGATATTTTTATCGCCCGATAAGAGTCTCACGTTAACGCAGCACGTTAACGGCCCACCACTAAAATATATATACATACAGACATACATGCATGCATACATACATACATACACACTCAACTAAAGGATTATTAGGAACACCTGTTCAATTTCTCATTAATGCAATTATCTAATCAACCAATCACATGGCAGTTGCTTCAATGCATTTAGGGGTGTGGTCCTGGTCAAGACAATCTCCTGAACTCCAAACTGAATGTCAGAATGGGAAATAAAGGTGATTTAAGCAATTTTGAGCGTGGCATGGTTGTTGGTGCCAGACGGGCCGGTCTGAGTATTTCACAATCTGCTCAGTTACTGGGATTTTCACGCACAACCATTTCTAGGGTTTACAAAGAATGGTGTGAAAAGGGAAAAACATCCAGTATGCGGCAGTCCTGTGGCCGAAAATGCCTTGTTGATGCTAGAGGTCAGAGGAGAATGGGCCGACTGATTCAAGCTGATAGAAGAGCAACTTTGACTGAAATAACCACTCGTTACAACCGAGGTATGCAGCAAAGCATTTGTGAAGCCACAACACGCACAACCTTGAGGAGGATGGGCTACAACAGCAGAAGACCCCACCGGGTACCACTCATCTCCACTACAAATAGGAAAAAGAGGCTACAATTTGCACAAGCTCACCAAAATTGGACAGTTGAAGACTGGAAAAATGTTGCCTGGTCTGAGTCTCGATTTCTGTTGAGACATTCAGATGGTAGAGTCAGAATTTGGCGTAAACAGAATGAGAACATGGATCCATCGTGCCTTGTTACCACTGTGCAGGCTGGTGGTGGTGGCGTAATGGTGTGGGGGATGTTTTCTTGGCACACTTTAGGCCCCATAGTGCTAATTGGGCATAGTTTAAATGTCATGGCCTACCTGAGCATTGTTTCTGACCATGTCCATCCCTTTATGACCACCATGTACCCATCCTCTGATGGCTACTTCCAGCAGGATAATGCACCATGTCACAAAGCTCGAATCATTTCAAATTGGTTTCTTGAACATGACAATGAGTTCACTGTACTAAAATGGCCCCCACAGTCACCAGATCTCAAACCAATAGAGCATCTTTGGGATGTGGTGGAACGGGAGCTTCGTGCCCTGGATGTGCATCCCACAAATCTCCATCAACTGCAAGATGCTATTCTATCAATATGGGCCAACATTTCTAAAGAATGCTTTCAGCACCTTGTTGAATCAATGCCACGTAGAATTAAGGCAGTTCTGAAGGCGAAAGGGGGTCAAATACAGTATTAGTATGGTGTTCCTAATAATCCTTTAGGTGAGTGTGTGTATATATACTGTGAGGAAAATAAGTATTTGAACACCCTGCTATTTTGCAAGTTCTCCCACTTGGAAATCATGGAGGGGTCTGAAATTGTCGTCATAGGTGCATGTCCACTGTGAGAGACATAATCTAAATAAAAAAAATCCAGAAATCACAATATATGCTTTTTTAACTATTTATTTGTATGATACAGCTGCAAATAAGTATTTGAACACCTGTCTATCAGCTAGAATTCTGACCCTCAAAGACCTGTTAGTCTGCCTTTAAAATGTCCACCTCCACTCCATTTATTATCCTAAATTATATGCACCTGTTTGAGGTCGTCGTTAGCTACATAAAGACACCTGTCCACCCCATACAATCAGTAAGAATCCAATTACTAACATGGCCAAGACCAAAGAGCTGTCCAAAGATACTAGAGACAAAATTGTACACCTCCACAAGGCTGGAAAGGGCTACGGGGAAATTGCCAAGCAGCTTGGTGAAAAAGGTCCACTGTTGGAGCAATCATTAGAAAATGGAAGAAGCTAAACATGACTGTCAATCTCCCTCGGACTGGGGCTCCATGCAAGATCTCACCTTGTGGGTCTCAATGATCCTAAGAAAGGTGAGAAATCAGCCCAGAACTACACGGGAGGAGCTGGTCAATGACCTGAAAAGAGCTGGGACCACCGTTTCCAAGGTTACTGTTGGTAATACACCAAGACGCCATGGTTTGAAATCATGCATGGCACGGAAGCTTCCCCTGCTTAAACCAGCACATGTCAAGGCCCGTCTTAAGTTTGCCAATGACCATTTGGATGATCCAGAGGAGTCATGGGAGAAAGTCATGTGGTCAGATGAGACCAAAATATAACTTTTTGGTCATAATTCCACTAAACGTGTTTGGAGGAAGAAGAATGATGAGTACCATCCCAAGAACACCATCCCTACTGTGAAGCATGGGGGTGGTAGCATCATGCTTTGGGGGTGTTTTTCTGCACATGGGACAGGGCGACTGCACTGTTTTAAGGAGAGGATGACCGGGGCCATGTATTGCGAGATTTTGGGGAACAACCTCCTTCCCTCAGTTAGAGCATTGAAGATGGGTCGAGGCTGGGTCTTCCAACATGACAATGACCCGAAGCACACAGCCAGGATAACCAAGGAGTGGCTCTGTAAGAAGCATATCAAGGTTCTGGCATGGCCTAGCCAGTCTACAGACCTAAACCCAATAGAGAATCTTTGGAGGGAGCTAAATTTTTTAGATTATGTCTCTCACAGTGGACATGCACCTACGATGACAATTTCAGACCTCTCTATGATTTCTAAGTGGGAGAACTTGCAAAATAGCAGGGTGTTCAAATACTTATTTTCCTCCCTGTATATATATGTATATGTGTATGTGTATGTGTTTGTGTTTTGTTTCATTTTTATATACATTTCAATTAACGTTTTTTATTTCAGGCAACAAAATGTATGATTTTAGTTATAGTTTCAGTTGGTGTGTCGATAAGACTAAAAGTTAATCGTTCAGCATATGTAGTTGTTAAAACAAAGCTTTTTATATTAAATAAAGGAGTCACTTTATTTCACCCTCTGGCCTGAGACCAGTAATAAACTCTTTACATTAATTAATAAATGCCACAGGGAAAAAAGACACCAAAATGAAGTTAAATACTCCCTAAATTCACAATTAAGCACAATTAAAATTAAGCTAAATCTATTACAGCTGTCGCAATGAAAGAGAAATGTGAAAATGAATGCAAAGTGTTGATTGCAGTATTATCTTTAGATTTGCTCACGTTGCATCAGATTAATTTGTATGCATTATTTTGCAGTGTTGAGCATTATAACAGTTACAGACATTTCTGTTGAGCGTATGAATGAGATGGCCAATCAAAGGCATCTAGAGAGATTAGTCATCGCTGAAAACACCAGAGATTTTACTGGTGGGCACATTCAATGACTCTCGCAAATTCTCTTATCATAAACAACATGCAGATACGATGTAAGAGGTAGCCAAATTTTGATGGCTAGACGACCTGGTCAGAGCATCTCCAAAACTGCAGCTTTTGTGGGGTGTTCCCGGTCTGCAGTGGTCAGTATCTATAAAAAGTGCTCCAAGGAAGGAACAGTGGTGAACCAGCGACCAGGTCATGGGCGGCCAAGGCTCATTGATGCACGTGGGGAGCGAAGGCTGGCCCATGTGTTCTGATCAAACATACGAGCTACTGGAGCTCAAATTGCTCAAGAAGTTAATGCTGGTTCTGATAGAAAGGTGTCAGAATACACATTGCATCACAGTTTGTTGCGTATGGGCTGCATAGCCGCAGGCCAGTCAGGGTGCCCATGCTGACCCCGGTCCGCATATATATATATTAATATTATCTAAGATGGCATACTGGCAGACACAATGCGGAATTAGTGAAGGAAAATCTATAATGGTTTCTCAATCCGTTTCTTTCAGTATATGGCAGAGCTGAATGTCACAAAAAATGTACAGGTCACATTTCTTGAATGCAAATTCTTGAATGTGTCTCTCTAGGTGCAGGAGAACCGAATTTTGATGCCCTTGATACCAACCCGTACCGCAGCTCTAAGCAGAGACAGGAGTGGGAGGTCAAGGCTCTGCTGGAGAAGGTGCAGCCTGAGCTGATAGGTTTGGACCCGGGACAGCTGGGTAAAGTGGACCAGGCCAGCTTTGAGCAGAAACACAAGGAACGGGTTGAGGCATTGGTACGTTCAGCACTGGTAACCCTGAAGAGTGATGGAAAGAAAAAGAAAAATCAGTTTGATGTCGTTGGTTCTGACTTTGTCTCATCTGTGATTCAGGGCTTTGATCCATTGGCAAAAGAGAGATTTAAGCCCAGGAAAAAGAAGAAAGGAAGAAGCTCTGCTGGTGCCGTGGAGAAAAGGAAGAGGAAAGTCGCCCATGAGGATCAGAGGGTATTTCCTTTTACTTTTTTTTTGTCTCTCTGTCTGTCGTCTTTAATCTATTTGCATTTTGAAGCTCACCAGCACCTGAGAATATTTGTATTAGTGGTATTTGATACTGATAATATGTTTGAGGTTTGTTAAAACCATTACTCCTATTACACTGGTGTGTTTGGAATCGTCTTACACCGTTTGAGACACAGACATGATGTTTGCTAAGGAGGAGAGGTAACCTTTCTAACCAAGCCGATTAAAATCTTTGGCTTGACAACAGGTAAAAATATATATATAGCCTACCATATCTAGAGGCCAGAATATCATAGACTTGAGGGAGTTTGACAGCAAAAAGTCTTTGTACACAATTCTCTCTCTGTATGTTTCTCTTTTTCTCTATTTGTTCACATCACTTCCTCTCTATTGTGATTCTTCTGCAGGACATAATTCGACAATCTATACAAGAGAAAATGGAAAAAAAGAAAGAGCTGAAAGAGAAGTTCAAAGAGAAGAAAGACTTGGGAATGAAGACAACACTTGACCGTTTCAAGAAGTAGAGCAAAGATTCCTGACTGCTGTGAACATGAGGACTAATTCAAAGGAGAATCGAGGATTCATACAGACATTTTTATAACCAACCTCTGGGTGTCATTTCTATTGTTCCTTGAATGTGTACAAAACAAAGCCTTAATAAAAATTCTACCATCTTGCTTAATAAAATACATGTATGAATGAGTACATATGCATATTTATGTGTCGGCAGTGTCCATCCACTCCGTTTATTTTCTCCATAAATCTGAATCTCAAAGTGAGCCGTTCAGCAATGTTATCCAATGAGACGTCACATTGACTGCTGATGAACTCTGCTCGATTAGTTTAGCAGCGTTCAAGTAAGAAATGTCTTCTTGTTAAAGTTATTCAGTCAAGAGCAGTGAGTGATTTTCTGTTTGTCTTTAGTTGTTCGATATTAACAGCAGATATAGGTACTGTATATTACACTGCTGTCACTCTAATATACACATCTGGTTTCTTTCCCTGCTGTTTATGCGAACTGTGTGTTTTTGACACAACCTTGTGTGTATTTGACAGTTGCAATAAGTGCAATAAGACGTGGAAGAGAACTTAGTTCAATACTCACAGGATGCTGCATTTGACACAGCTTTCTGTGCACATGCTTTGGTTGTGTGTGCTCAGCAGTGTTCATTTCGTTGACCAATAATTTTCGTCAACCTTTTTTCACTGACGAAAACGAGACGATAACTAAATTGGATGACACAAACTACGACGAAAACTTTGTCTCTGTTGACATTTTCGTCAACAAATAGAAACGTGACATGTTAGGGAGGGTTGATTAGGGAAGAGATCCAGTCAGAACTGATGTCGTGTGTAACAGATGCGCACATTTGATTTGAACGTGCTGATCTAACCGCTTCTACAGGCTCAAGCATCCCCAATACAGCGCTCCTGAGCGGCTCACAGGCAATGAATAGCGCTCATTTATGCCTGGCAATTGTTTATGAACTAATGCTGATGAATAATGACAATGTTTACTTTACGATGTTTATATAGAAATATGTTTTAGATGGTTGTAACAATGCATATTTTATCTCCTGAACTTGAATGAGCTCCTGCAACTGTTATAGTAAGGCGCAGACATTTCAAAATAAGAGTCAATGTGTATTTCGAGCTTGTTTATCATTAAAAGTCACGCATTATATATTCGTTTTTGCTTACACAATAAATTGTATTTCATTTAATTCCCATTTAATTCATAGTCAGGAGGAAAGAGCAGTATTTGACACATATTCAATAAAGTATCAGGGTTATAATAGTTAAATAAAACCATTAAAAAAATCTTCATTACTTGAAATTAAATAAATGTTAACTGAAATTAAACAAACTTATTTGAAGCTTTAGCTTAACCTGATATGGCCAACTGACTAAAACAGAAATGCAAAGTTATAAAAACTATATGTTTTTAAAAAACAAACAAAAAAGTGAATTGAGCTCTTTTGTGTATTTTTAATGACAAAAACAAAATTATGTAAAAATGTCAGTTCAAGTGACAGTTATGTAGTGCTTAAATGCTTAATGTATTACAATTTAACTAAACTCATTAGATTTAGTCGACTAAAACTAAATGGCATTTTAGTCAAAAGACTGACTAAAACTAAATCAAAATTTGCTGTCAAAATTAACACTGGTGCACAGAAAACCATATATCCGAAGTTTAGACTGATATGGCTTTAACACGCATGCAGATCATAAACTTTCATGATGATGAAGAACTGCAATGTCGCGTGATATGATCATCAACCCCAAACAGATGTTTTATAGTTATGTCGTTCAAGAAAGATTTGTTCATTTTGACTCGAGAACAACGAGTTGTCTCAGAGAGCGATTCGTTCATTTTGTGTTGACCGCGCATGCGCAACATCCCATATGTTCTGAACAGGAAACAGAATTGATTAGTTCATCTCTCGAGTCTTCGAGTTTGAGTCATTTATTCATCAAGTCCCAGCCCCATAGGCAAGGCTATGCAGTCACCAGAAACAGAAAAGATTAGTTCATCTCTCGAGTCTTCGGGTTCGAGTCATTCGTTCTTTTGTCACGTGACATGACAGCCGTGGTGGATACAGAAATTTGTTAATTCACAACCTTCCTTACAAACAAGTGCGTAGGTTTTTTCTTTTTTTGTTCAGTTTTTTTAGCTAGTATAATAATTGATTTTCCTATGAAGATTGGACCCATTGGGCTGGTCAAAATGGATAGGCATAACATAAATGTTTATTGCACATCTGATGATTTTATAATAATAAATATATTACAACATGCAGTCAATAATACGACTGTAATGTTGTATATGTTGTGAGACAATGAACCGGGAAGCGGTCACGTGACAAAAGAACGAGACTCGAACGCGAAGACTCGAGAGGTGAACTAATCTTTCTAGGGAACAGATGTGATTAAATGTGAAGTGACAAAAGAAAGAATGATTTGGATTGGGAGGTGAGGTGAACTAACAGACTGCATACATAGCCTGAAGCAAGCTAACCAATGAATGAATCATTTCTTTCTCAAAGTTTGGCCATGGCTGCATTAGTTTACAGTTTATTTTTTATTCCAAAAGTACTAAATGTGTTGGAAAATGTAACATTTTAATTAGATTCTGCTGAAATGAACGAAATGACTTTTGAGATTTGATTTGTGCATTTTGTTGAACGAGATTCAAAGAGTCAGTAAAATGATCTGAACTCCCCACTACTACAGTAATGTTTTAGTCTTTGGCAGAGTATCAGAGGCACGAGCTGTACAGGCTCCACCCTCTTCTGGATAAGGGGGCGGGGAGCAGCAGCTCATTTGCATTTAAAGATACATACACAAAAATATTTTTCCACTCAAAAATCGCCATTTACAACATGATGTTACAAATTATCTGTGGGGTATTTTGAGTTGAAATTTCACAGACACATTCTGGGGACATGTAGAAATGGGCATAATAGGAAGTCACATGACTAAACATGCATCATCCTTTTCAAATATCTCTTATCCCAGTTTACTTGAGAGAGCGAGCGCCTTAAAAAAGCTCAGTTTTTGCAGGACAAAATTGTCATTCTGTGAACGGAAGGCAAAAACAGAGATAAAACGATGTTTTCCAGTATATCTGCATTAGACGTGTCTGAGTCACGTCCCCTAATGATTGGACTGCCATGGTTCAGTGCTCCTCTCAATGTGCAGAACTTAACTGGAAATGATCATAAAGGCATGACTGATTTTCAGACATCTCACCAGATGAAGACACACCACCTTCGGCTCAGTCTTGCCAAAACAGAGCTCTGTAATCCCAGACAGCCCATCAGACGTCCATAACGTCACTGTTTAATAGGGTTTAACAACACTAAAGCAAACATGACGGCAAGAAACCAGTTAAGCTTTACTACCCACAGCAGCCCGTTTGAGTAATGCTGTGCAGCTCTTCATCCCAGCTCTTGTCATTTCAAGACTGGATTATTCCTGCAATGCCCTGTTGTCCGATCTTCCAGCCAGTGTGATTCTGCAGATTGTGTTTCCAGTGCGGCAGCGCATCTGGTCTTCAATCAACCAAAGAGGGCCTAATACACTCTAATGTCACTCTTCAACTCTTGGCCTCAGTCCACTGACTTCCTGTAGTCGCCGGTATCACATTCAAGGCTTTTGACACAGATGCCTGGTGGTTCCTTCATAATGAAGCACAAAGTCACTTTCCAAAATCACTTTTCACCCTCTCTGTTCCTCTGTTGGAATGCCCATTTGCTCGTTTTAAAATTCACAAGAAATTAATCAATCAAATGCAACCTTTATTGGTATTGTAAAACAATTTCAGTATCTGCCAAAGCTAATACAAAAATCTAAATGTGAACGCTGTTTTGACTTCTTTCTTCTGGTTGCTTCCCAATTCGCCTATTTATACCCCGGCAAAAAATGATGCAATCACCAAACTTAGAGGATGTTCACCCAGCTTTTTTGCTTTTTAAAAAAAACAAAAACAAATCACAGACATGACACAAAGTTTTGCTCAATAGCTTAACCTCTTAACTGTCACCGTCCCACAGGTGGGACGCCTGGTGCTCTTTTTTTGATCGCCTTTTTTTCGTATCATATATTTAAGTAATTAGCATAAATTAGGTATCATTTATATGAAATAAAAAATATTTAGTACAGTATTTTTCATTTAGTATCGTCTTTAAAGGGGCTATATGCAACTTTTCCCCCAAAATAAACGTAACAATAGCCTTTTTATTTTACCATTTATGAGTCAAACATCTCCTGATGAGCATACTGACACCTTGTCCGCTCACAGTGGGTGCACCTATAAGCCTGTATCCTATTTTTCCTATTTTCTGGCGGGTCGTTTTTTCCCGCGCTGTCTGCGGATGTGACGTCACCACCGCTGCGAGAGCGAGCAGAAAATAAGAGCAGTTCTGTTTTTTGGCCACAGGTGTCAGTCGTGAGTTTAAATTTCAGAAAAACGCATATAGCCCCTTTAAAACGAGACCAAACTTAGATCTATATTCCAAAGCATTCTTGAATTACAGCCCTTTAAGTTTGGATAGTGCATTTTCATGTGTATTCTCAAAAAGGGGGGTGACAGTTAAAGGGTTAACATTCTGGCCTCATGTAACATACCTTAAAGGAACATGCTGACCTTTTGGGACTTTAGCTTATTCACTGTATCCCCCAGAGTTAGATAAGTCCATACATACCATTCTCATCTCCGTGCGTGCCATAACTCTGTCTGACACACCCACCGTTAGCCTAGCTTAGCACAAAGACTGGAGGTAAACAGCTCCAGCTAGCCTACTGCTCAATCAGTGACAAAATAACACCAACATTTTCCTATTTACATGTTGTGAATAGTTACATCCTGTACTAAGACTGACGGAAAATTAAAAGTTGTAATTTTCTAGACCGATATGGCTAGGAACTATTCTCTCATTCCTGTAATAATCATTTAACTTTGCTGTCATACCATGGGTGCAGCGGCTCGATGGTATTACACAGCGCCTGAAAATAGTCCCCAGCAGCTCCCTGTGCAAGCAGGTTGTCACGTTGGTTATGTTGACGAAAGTTAGCCTATTTTCAGGCATTGCTTAATATCAGTGTGCCCCTGCACAGATTTGCTTTTTTAACTTATATTATGGAAAAGATAGAGGACCCAACTTTTAGTCTTTCATCCAATGAAATTACATCACACTATGCAAATTATGTGAAATTGGGATAATCCATTTCTTTTTGAAGGAGGTTTTCCTAATGGGTAACTTAGTTGACGTTTTTTCGGACACATAAAACAAGGTATATGGGTCATTCCTGGTATGCGGTAACATTTTGGCTTCATAAATGTTGGGGAAAAAAAACATGATTTTCAAGTTTTTAGCATTCTACTAAAATAGTGACACGTTTAACTATCAGGAATACACATTGGTCAAGCTCAGGGACTTAAAAAAATAATAATTATGGGTAGATTCATTGTTCAGACACTGGCAGTGAAGGTGTTCCACCCTGTTAGGGACATACAGATAGTTATCACAAAATGTTAATAATGTAAATGTTAAACAATAATGAGCTTTTCTTGGATAGTATAAGTCCCTTATGCCATCATGGTATTGTTTTTTATTCTTGAAACAATAACACAACTATTATTGATGAATAGAATGTCTTTATTATTAAGAACAGGTACGTTTTGTACCCATTTTTGCCAACAGTATGGTAAATAATAAAACAATTTGTTCAAAAACATATACTGTATATGCTGTTAATGCTCCTCACCTCTCAAAATAAGACATAAGTATGCAAAACATTTAACGTTGCTGTCAAATTATTATTTAAAAATGACCCGCCTAACAGGGTGGAACCAAGTATAACAGGGTGGAACACCATAACAGTGGATGAGTTTTTCGTCATTGTCCTGCATGATTTGCCATCAGTAATGTGTGGAACTGCACCTATATAATATATATATATATATAGTATAGTATATATATAGTATTTATATATACACATATGGATGTATATAGAATTTGCAATATACACTAAATACAATTTATTATATTAGAATTTCCACCCTGTTAGGTTTATAGACCTAACAGGGTGGAAACTATCAGGGTGGAATCTAACAGGGTGGAAAATTTTAAGCTAAGTTAGCCATAGCTCTTGGACTGATCAACGTTTAGCTAGCTTACCTTCTACAGATAAACAGAACTTTTATAACCATGTCAGATATGTTTTTAATTTTTTTTGACCGGACAAACATTCGTCATAACAGAGCCTAACAGGGTGGAACTTTAAGAGTGGGACAAGCAGGATAACATAAAAAAAAATAAAAAATAAAAAAGGTAGAGGTGAGAGTTGAAGCTTACTTAATTTTGTACGGTTGAATTCCAGCAGGAAAAATAAATTGTAATTTCCTGAAAATGGTCTAAATGGAATTGTGGTCTTTTTCGGAAGTCGAGAAATACATCCTAACAGGGTGGAAGATGACTTCAGGGACACGGTTAATTAAGAAAATTTTACAAAAAATAACTAAAGTTTGACATGATTTATGTTTATGATTAGAGGCAGTTTAGCCTATTCTACAACATAATCTAAACATATTTTGAGATTTTTATCATTTCATGGTTTATAGTTCTTGTAGAAGCTGATTACTGTGCACTGAGGACATGATACAATTGAATGCATATATCAATAAAAAGGTGTGTAAAATACAAAATAGTATTTTTCATGTCTATTATATCTGTTTAAGTGATAAAGAAGACCTACATTTATAATTTAAGCCATTTCTTATAAATATGTGACTCATTTTATAAAATATATAAGTAAGTAAATCATAGGGACAGAAAAGTCACTGTATAACAGGAATATCACAAACTACTTTTGAGGAGCACAACCTAATGTCTTGATTATCTAATCTAACTGAAAGTAAAACTATGAAATTAATTTATGTTTGAGATCATTGTCATGCTTAAATGCAGATTAGAATGAGCAACTTTACAAAACCGCAATTATGACCCGTCCCACTTCTCTTGAACTGAGCTGCGCCAGATTTCACGCCACAGCGGCCAAACGGTATTTATGTTTTTGAATTCCATAATAAAATGGACGTAATTTGAAATCTGAGACTTTGTTTCATATCAGTAGTAACAAAGCACAAAGATTATTACGATTTATTGGAAACAGGATGACTAATCGATTCTTGGGATTTAAGAATCAATATTGGTTCTTAAAAATGAGAATCGATTCAAATCTAGAGATCAATATTTTTTTTTACCCAGCCATATAATAGGCTACAGTATATAATATAATAACTTATAAATATAATAGACTATAGTATATAATATACAGTATCTTCAGACTGCAAAAAACTAATTTCCACGAGGTATTACTTTGAAAAAAAAATGACTTAAATAGGGTTCCCACGAGTATATATTACGTTCCCACAAATTGATATCTCATGGCCACAACATATCACATTCCCATGGGTTAATATGACGTGGCCACGACAAAACCCTATGACAAAACTCAACCGAACATGTCCCTTCCTGCTCACCGTAATAATCTGCCAGTGAATGTTCCTTCTTAAACACTAGAGGGAGCCTCCGTTATCTGTAAGGCAAAGCTGGGCGAGGCCTTGGTTCTTCTGAGCTGAAGATGGCATTTCAACAAATGCTTTTAAATGCCTTGCATTAAAGTCATACAGCTGTATTGGTAACACTGTATTTTACAGTGTTACTTTAATAATAACTATAAATTATGCATAATTACATGCAACTAATCCTAACCTTATAGTAAGTACATGTAGGTATTTAATATTACTCAGAACATTAATGTATAATTACAATATATCAAGGACAGCTTAAAATTGTAACCCTGTATTCATACGACACAGGATATCAGTTGAGTCCAAATGAAAAAGCTTTACATTTTCATATCATTTTTACAGTGAAGGGTTTTATGAGAACATACCATTTCAAATGTTCACATTTATTTTAATTGTTTGTGTGTTTCTTCACTACAGTTGGTGGAACAGCAAAACATAGGCTTTTTCAGAACGATTGACCAAGATTATCTTGCTTTAAATATATAAAGCAAACCATTATATGCTGAGGACAGCAGATGTTCTGCGTTGGCAGCCTATCACAAATGACTTCCTTCTTTTGCACACTAATGACCTTTGATCCATATTAAAGTCTTGCTATTGATTGAGATGCAAACCCCTCCCCCCAACACCAATACACATCCAGAACCCAACAAGGCCTTCAGAACAGGAAGAAAACAAATGCTCAGGCACTCCCACCTAAATGTGCCGTATCATCAGGACCATCCTTAGCATTGGGGTGAGTTCCCAGTTTACAGTATGACAAACCTGTTTCATACATGTGCTATATATGTGCAGAGAGACAGTGTATACTCTGTAAGGCCTACATCTGTGTTCTCTGTGCGAGTCTCCAGGGTCTCATCAGCACCGACTGCATGCGGAGAGGAGCGAAGGGGGTGGGACAGTCCACTTGCATTTCCATCAGAGCTCATATCCTGCCAGCGCTTCCCTAGAGAGACTGAGAGACTCCATCAGATGTGGCCGCTTTAAACGAGTCTCAACCCCCACAGCTGTGTCTCTGCATAACTCAATAGCACATAATGCACACTGACCACTGCCAAAGAGAACTCAACTAAACCCGTTTAAACAGCATGGCAAGGGCTGCTTCTTTTGCCTCTCTCATTCATTCCAGCTCATCAGAAGAGAGTTGAATATGAAAGGTGATACTGTGGATGATTGACTTACATGTCAATGATTTACTACAATAGATGTGCATTACTCATACATATGCAAATCACCCTCCTGCCATCTTGATCCTCACTACAGCTGTTGAGCAAAGCCTCCTAATCTCCATCTGCTCCCCTGCTGTATTGATGACTATTTGAGGATCATTCTGTGGGATCCAAAGCCTAAATGGCTAACATTACCACTGTTTCACTACCTAGTAAGCTGCCTACCATTACAGCATTTTAAAGGATCATAGGCACGCTCCCGAGGTTAAGTTAAAGGTAGATGGATGAATTATGCTGCCTTCTGAAATTATAAAGCCTGAAGACAGTATAATATAATAGGCTACAGTATATGATATAATAGGCTATAATATAATAGGCTACAGTATATGATATAATAGGCTATAATATAATAGGTTACAGTATATGATATAATAGGCTATAATATAATAGGTTACAATATATGATATAATAGGCTATAATATAATAGGTTACAATATATGATATAATAGGCTATAATATAATAGGTTACAGTATATGATATAATAGGCTATAATATAATAGGTTACAGTATATGATATAATAGGCTATAATATAATAGGCTACAGTATATGATATAATAGGCTATAAAATAATATGTTACAGTATATGATATAATAGGCTATAATATAATAGGCTACAGTATATGATATAATAGGCTATAATATAATAGGCTACAGTATATGATATAATAGGCTATAATATAATAGGCTACAGTATATGATATAATAGGCTATAATATAATAGGTTACAGTATATGATATAATAGGCTATAATATAATATGTTACAGTATATGATATAATAGGCTATAATATAATAGGTTACAGTATATGATATAATAGGCTATAATATAATATGTTAAAGTATATGATATAATAGGCTATAATATAATAGGTTACAGTATATGATATAATAGGCTATAATATAATATGTTAAAGTATATGATATAATAGGCTATAATATAATAGGTTACAGTATATTATATAATAGATTATAATATGCTACAGTATATGATATAATAGGCTATAATATAATAGGCTACAGTATATGATATAATAGGCTATAATATAATAGGCTACAGTATATGATATAATAGGCTATAATATAATAGGCTACAGTATATTATATAATAGGCTATAATATAATAGGCTACAGTATATGATATAATAGGCTATAATATAATAGGTTACAGTATATGATATAATAGGCTATAATATAATAGGTTACAGTATATGATATAATAGGCTATAATATAATAGGCTACAGTATATGATATAATAGGCTATAATATAATAGGCTACAATATATGATATAATAGGCTATAATATAATAGGCTACAGTATATGATATAATAGGCTATCATATAATAGGCTACAGTATATGATATAATAGGCTATAATATAATAGGCTACAGTATATGATATAATAGGCTATAATATAATAGGTTACAGTATATGATATAATAGGCTATAATATAATAGGCTACAGTATATGATATAATAGGCTATAATATAATAGGCTACAGTATATGATATAATAGGCTATCATATAATAGGCTACAGTATATGATATAATAGGCTATAATATAATAGGTTACAGTATATGATATAATAGGCTATAATATAATAGGCTACAGTATATGATATAATAGGCTATAATATAATAGGTTACAGTATATGATATAATAGGCTATAAAATAATATGTTACAGTATATGATATAATAGGCTATAATATAAAAGGTTACAGTATATAATAGAATAGGCTATAATATAATAGGCTACAGTATATGATAGAATAGGCTATCATATAATAGGCTACAGTATATGATATAATAGGCTATAATATAATAGGTTACAGTATATGATATAATAGGCTATAATATAATAGGCTACAGTATATGATATAATAGGCTAAAATATAATATGTTACAGTATATGATATAATAGGCTATAATATAATAGGCTACAGTATATGATATAATAGGCTACAGTATATGATATAATAGGCTATAATATAATAGGCTACAGTATATGATATAATAGGCTATAATATAATAGGTTACAGTATATGATATAATAGACTATAATATGCTACAGTATATGATATAATAGGCTATAATATGTTACAGTATATGATATAATAGGCTATAATATAATAGGCTACAGTATATGATATAATAGGCTATAATATAATAGGCTACAGTATATGATATAATAGGCTATAATATAATAGGCTACAGTATATGATATAATAGGCTATAATAGGTTACAGTATATGATATAATAGGCTATAATATAATAGGCTACAGTATATGATATAATAGGCTATAATATAATAGGCTACAGTATATGATATAATAGGCTATAATATAATAGGCTACAGTATATGATATAATAGGCTATAATATAATAGGCTACAGTATATGATATAATAGGCTATAATATAATATGTTACAGTATATGATATAATAGGCTATAATATAATAGGCTACAGTATATAATATAATAGGCTAAAATATAATATGTTACAGTATATGATATAATAGGCTATAATATAATAGGCTACAGTATATGATATAATAGGCTATAATATAATAGGCTACAGTATATGATATAATAGGCTATAATATAATAGGTTACAGTATATGATATAATAGACTATAATATGCTACAGTATATGATATAATAGGCTATAATATGTTACAGTATATGATATAATAGGCTATAATATAATAGGCTACAGTATATGATATAATAGGCTATAATATAATAGGCTACAGTATATGATATAATAGGCTATAATATAATAGGCTACAGTATATGATATAATAGGCTATAATATAATAGGCTACAGTATATGATATAATAGGCTATAATATAATAGGCTATAATATAATAGGCTACAGTATATGATATAATAGGCTATAATATAACAGGCTACAGTATATGATATAATAGGCTATAATATAATAGGCTACAGTATATGATATAATAGGCTATAATATAATATGTTACAGTATATGATATAATAGGCTATAATATAATATGTTACTGTATATGATATAATAGGCTATAATATAATAGGCTACAGTATATGATATAATAGGCTATAATATAATAGGTTACAGTATATGATACAATAGACTATAATATAATAGGCTACAGTATATGATATAATAGGCTATAATATAATATGTTACAGTATATGATATAATAGGCTATAATATAATAGGTTACAGTATATGATACAATAGACTATAATATAATAGGCTACAGTATATGATATAATAGGCTATAATATAATATGTTACAGTATATGATATAATAGGCTATAATATAATATGTTACAGTATATGATATAATAGGCTATAATATAATAGGCTACAGTATATGATATAATAGGCTATAATATAATAGGTTACAGTATATGATACAATAGACTATAATATAATAGGCTACTGTATATAATATAATAGGCTAAAATATAATATGTTACAGTATATGATATAATAGGCTATAATATAATAGGCTACAGTATATGATATAATAGGCTATAATATAATAGGCTACAGTATATGATATAATAGGCTATAATATAATAGGCTACAGTATATGATATAATAGGCTATAATATAATAGGTTACAGTATATGATATAATAGGCTATAATATAATATGCTACAGTATATGATATAATAGGCTATAAAATAATAGGTTACAGTATATGATATAATAGGCTATAATATAATAGGCTACAGTATATGATATAATAGGCTATAATATAATAGGTTACAGTATATGATATAATAGGCTATAATATAATAGGCTACAGTATATGATATAATAGGCTATAATATAATAGGCTACAGTATATGATATAATAGGCTATAAAATAATAGGTTACAGTATATGATATAATAGGCTATAATATAATATGCTACAGTATATGATATAATAGGCTATAAAATAATAGGTTACAGTATATGATATAATAGGCTATAATATAATAGGCTACAGTATATGATATAATAGGCTATAATATAATAGGTTACAGTATATGATATAATAGGCTATAATATAATAGGCTACAGTATATGATATAATAGGCTATAATATAATAGGCTACAGTATATGATATAATAGGCTATAATATAATAGGTTACAGTATATGATATAATAGGCTATAAAATAATAGGTTACAGTATATGATATAATAGGCTATAATATAATAGGCTACAGTATATGATATAATAGGCTATAATATAATAGGCTACAGTATATGATATAATAGGCTATAAAATAATAGGTTATAGTATATGATATAATAGGCTATAATATAATAGGCTACAGTATATGATATAATAGTATAATCTATTCATCAAAAAATCCTTAAAAAAAAGTATCATGGTTTCAACGTTAATATTAAGCACAACTGTTTTCAACATTGATAATAATAATCAGAAATATTTCTTGACATCATATTAGATTTCTAAAGGATCATGTGACACTGAAGACTGGAGTAATGATGCTGAAAATTCAGCTTTGATCACAATATAATTTTAACCTGATATTTGTGTGCAATGTATTTTATGCGTATTACATTATCAGCTTAGCAACATGCCAACATAAATCTCTATGTTTTGAATCAGAGCTATTGTCTCATTCATCACATTCCCAGTCAAACATACAGGGCTTTTAGCTTTAAATCTGTGGACCTAACCTTAAATAGTAGGGAAAAAGAGCGAGCTGATTACAGCCTGTTTCCCCTGAGCTCTTAAAACTAAATTGCAGAATGTGAGAGCTACAGCCACTGCTGTCGAGACTAATCTTGTGGTCACTTGCATTCTGTGTAAGAAGCGTCCGTTCCAGCCAAGAACAGCTGACTATGGGAAGTGTTATGAAGGGCTGTGACTCAGGATCTGTGGGGGAAGGGCAGCTTCACTGTAGAACAAACAAAGGCCAACATGTTAAAGGAACAGTTCCAGAATAACGAACAACAGTAATGCATCTGACACAGTGGTTCATTTAACACTTCAGTCATACAGCATTACATACAGAGCTGGATCACTGATCATGCCATATTGATCGTGTGGATCATGATATCCTGTGGGATCTGGTGAATTTCCCATCTACAGCTGATGCTCAGTGAGAAACAGCTGTTCGTATGCAAGATATTCCACGTTGAGATCTTACCCATGACTAATGAAGTGCTGCAGACTAACACTGTCTGCTTAACCCAACACACACACACACACACACACACACACACACACACACACACACACACACACACACACACACACACACACACACACACACACACACACACACACACACACACACACACACACACACACACACACACACACACACACACACACACACACACACACACACACACACACACACACACACACACACACACACACACACACACACACACACACACACACACTCACAAACAGGCACACACACACAGACATACTCACAAAAAGACACACTCACACAGACGCTCACACCCCACACAAACACAGACACACACTCACACACATACTTATGATTATTACCCTTGTTAAAAAGAAGTGTACTTCAAATCTTAAAAGCTTATTAAAAAACTGTACTTGCAGATAATAAAATATGAATGAAATCAAAAGAATGTTCACTTTCATGACTGTTTAACACACCTTTAAAAAGCGCACTTTGTAATGGTCAAATTAAATGTTTTACTTTAAAGTACAGTTTAATAGTTCTTTGTACTGCTTTAAATAAGTACACTTATTTTGGTGTTGACTAACATAATGCACATGTAAAATACTTTTATCTGTGTTGATATTACATTTAAAATTAATATATTTTAAACATACTAAATTTCACCTTCATTATTATAAATGTTGCAATTACAAATTTTAATACCTGACATACAAGTTTCAATAGAAATGATAATGAAGTACATTTTAGTTTACTATAAATACTATGACATATAAGGATGTACTTAAGTGGGTAAAAAAAATCACTGTTAAGTTCAGTAAATTGCATTCAATATAAATTTGAAGGAATTTGGGCATGTTCCTTTGAACTATGATACATTTTCGTTTAATTGTAAATGTCATGCATTTAAGTTGCGCTAGTCTTTTCTTCTCTATTGCGTAGCCTATATCTGAGTGAGACCGCCTCACAAACAAGAACAAATGTAGGGCGGGGCTTGCTTTTGTCTGTGGGAAATTGATTGGATGGTTGTGGTTTGCTATTGGTGGATCTCATGTGAGTGACAGGTCATCAGAGAAGAGAAGAGATGTCGCTGCAACAGGGAGGGGAAGTTATTCTGATTCAAGATTACAGGAACATGAAAAAATAATGATATGCATGTATAAATGATTTAGAATAAATACTGCAATATTCCATTAAAAAATCAAAACAAGAAATTTCATATTTGATTTCATGGTGACACAGTGAAGTGCACTTTTTTTTCACACGGGTATTTCTGCTTGACCAGTGCTAAATGCAAACACTAATGCTATGATTGGTTAGGTTTTGCTGCATCTAATAACCCTTCTAATATTTGATGATAATGACAAGATAGATTTTCATAAGAGTGATGCTTAGCCTGATTTATCACCCACCTGAGAAGTATAAATCATGCGTGTTTAGTACGAGTATGAATAATGCACAGGGTGCACTAGCAGGACATCTGCTGAGTCAGGGACAGAGACGCTCACTGTCTGCATCAGAAGGCAAGGGCATTGCAGACAATTCAATACAACCAAACCTAGTCACTGTAACATAGACTATATCCTCACACAGCTCTATAATGCTGTTGTCCAGCATCGATTCAAATGTACAAACACAACAGTGTAACAACTCAAATGTGCAGCTTCGGCTCCCCTGCAGCATTCATAATTCAGTTAGCAGGCCAACACAAAAATGCTTTCGCGACAGCTGGATCAAAGGAGTGGCGAGAGAAGAAAAGACTCCAGCCCTTTTATTCATGACTTCCTCTTTTACACACCAGCATTCATGCCATTGTGAGAAAGAAATGCACTTAATTGCATTGAGTGTGCACTTCTAGTGTACTTCAGATACAGATCATTTTAATGAAATAAAAGGCCACTTAAGTGAACTTAAATAGAGTAGACTTTCATGACTGCTAATAGTGTCAAATCAGACGTTTTACCGTCAATTTAAATCATTATGTTTTAATAATCTTTTGTTGTTAATGTTAATGACGTACACGTGTTTGATGTGTGGGACTATTAGAGAGGCGTGAAGGGTGTGCCAAATTAATAAGTCTTTTATAATGTCATTTTTTGCTTCACTACGGCAACGGCCACTGAGTGAAAGTCAATGTGAATCTCTGTTTGCAACCCATTTTACTTCTGTAATGTCACACCGATCAGGCATAACATTATGAAATTATGAGGCGAAGTGTATAACACTGATTATCTCTTTATCACGGCACCTTTTAGTGGGTGGGATATATTAGGCAGTAAGTGAACATTTCGTCCTCAAAGTTGAATAGAAGTAGGAAAAATGGGCAAGTGTAGGAATTTGAGCGAGTTTGAGAAGGACCAAATTGTGATGGCTAGACGACTGGGTCAGAGCATCTCCAAAACTGCAGCTCTTGTGGGGTGTTCCCGGTCTGCAGTGGTCAGTATCTATCAAAAGTGCTCCAAGGAAGGAACAGTAGTGAACCGGCGACAGGGTCATGGGCGGCCAAGGCTCAATGATGCACGTGGGGAGCGAAGGCTGGCCCATGTGTGATCTGATCAAACATACGAACTACTGCAGCTCAAATTCAAGAAATTAATGCTGGTTCTGATAGAAAGGTGTCAGAATACACAGTGCATCGCAGTTTGTTGCGTATGGGGCGGCATAGCCGCAGGCCAGTCAGGGTGCCCATGCTGACCCCGGTCCACCGCCGAAAGTGCCAACAGTGGGCACATGAGCATCAGAACTGGACCACGGAGCAATGGGAGAAGGTGGTCTGGTCTGATGAATCACGTTTTCATTTACATCACGTGGATGGCCGGGTGTGTGTGGCTTACCTGGGGAACACATGGCACCAGGATGCACTATGGGAAGAAGGCAAGAAGGCCGGGGGAGGCAGTGTGATGTTCAGGCAATGTTCTGCTGGGAAACCTTGGGTCCTGCCATCCATGTGGATGTTACTCTGACACGTACCACCTACCTTAGCATTGTTGCAGACCATCTTTCATGGAAATGGTATTCCCTGGTGTCTGTGGCTCTTTCAGCAGAAAATGCGCCTGCCACAAAGCAAAAATTCTTCAGGATTGGTTTGAGGAGCACAACAACGAGTTTGAGGTGTTGACTTGGCCTCCAAATTCCCCAAATCTCAACCCAATCGAGCATCTGTCCGATCCATGGAGGCCCTACCTTGCAACTTACAGGACTTAAAGGATCTGCTGCTAACATCTTGGTGCCAGATACCACAGCACACCTTCAAGGGTCTAGTGGAGTCCATGCCTCGAGGGTTCAGGGCTGTTTTGGCAGCAAAAGATTAGGTCATACTGTTATGCCTGATTGGTGTATAACATGCTTTAACAAAACAAATATGGTGTTTACTTTCATGACGACTATAATGTCATGTTGAGTCTAATGAACACAATTCTTATAAATTAGATCTCATAAATATGATCATACAAATATATCTATTTACAAATATGTATGCACATGACGTCTTTGTTTGACTCTCACCCATTTCTCACTTTTCATCTCCACCCTCTTTTACTCACACCTTCTCTGGGAAACTGGCGCATCATATTTCTAACTGCATATAATATTATAGGCCTGTTCCTCATTCTTTCATTTAAAATGTTTTCGACATAAGAAAAAGTCATATTGGTTTGGGACCACAAGAGGGGCAATACTTTTTAATCAAATAGCAAGCATTCCTTATATTAGCCTATATAACTAACCGGCTGAACTCATTAATACTGAACGACCTTGATGAAACTGCCATGACTCACCTAAGTAACCCGTAAGTATTCACTGTAATTAACCTATTTTAATCGTGAAACAATGGGAGTACATAAGTAGCCTCACTTCAAATTATTTGAATCACAGGCGCATGAGCGTACCATCTGCTTCTGTAACAGTATCTGCAGTCTTATCTGGCCAGCCCTCTGAAAACCCCGCAGGACTTTGCCCGTGATACAGCAGGAGGACTGGGGCAAACCCTCATTCTCCAGGTTTAAGTCACAGCAACTGCGCCAAGGCAGATTGCATTACCATGCATTCCCTCTCCAGATTAGTTTTTAATAATACAACTGCACCCAAACCAGAGATGTGTCTGTCTGTGAAACATGAAACCATAATACATTTCTCTCTTCTTCACTTCCACATACATAAAAGACCCTTTAAAGGGACAGTTCACCCAAAAATGATTAATTCCTCACCCATGTCGCTTCAAACCCATAAGACCTTCGCTCATCTTCAGAACACAGAAGTTAAGATATTTTTGATATCTCTGAACCACCCATTGGCTTTTTCTTTCGTTATTACCACTTTCAAGACCTAGAAATGTAGTAAAGAGATCATTCAAATAGTCATGTGACTACAGTAGTTCAACCTTAATGTTAAGAAGCGACGAGAATACTTTTTGTGCGCAAAACAAACAAAACAAGCAACTTTATTCAACAATCTCTTCTCGTTTGTGTTAGTCTCCTACGCTGTTGACGTAGTAAATACAGTGCAGCACTTCCGGGTTCTATGTCAGAACGCCGGCTCACCATTGGCCGATACATGCAAGTGATACTGACGCAGGAGCTGGCCAATAATGAGCCGCCGTTCTGCCGTAGAACCCGGAAGAGCTGCACTGTATTTACTACGTTATGTTTTCATGCTGCATTCACGTGCTGTCAGAATTAGCGTAAATACGAGTTTCCTAGGTAAAAAGTGCACACGAACGCCCTCTGATGTCGTGTTTACCACTGGGAATTTCGTAAATAATTTTGATACTCAAATTCCAGAGATGCGCGTGCCATAAACTTTAAACATAAAACTACTGAAACTAAAATGTTTATATGGTTGTCAGTGCATGTGACACTGCATAATTTTGGCTTTAATAAGATTTTCCCTAATAAATAGGCAAGTATGAACCTGGTGTCCTCCATGATTCCTGTTCATTCCGACAACAAAGCACTTGAATGCAACAAGCTCGTAATCACGACTTCTGAAGTGGGAATTATGAAATTTCACATGGACATGAAGGCAGCATTACTACTTGAATCACGTAGGAGAATGACTTAAAAGAGAAGAGATTGTTGGATAAAGTCGTTAGTTTTTTGCGCACAAAAAGTATTCTCGTCGCTTCATAACATTAAGGTTGAACCACTGGAGTCACATGGACTACGTCTTTACTTCCTTTCTTGACCTTGAAAGTGTTCATTAAATAGCTGTCTATGGAGGGGTCAGAGAGCTCTCCGATTTCATCCAAAATATCTTCATTTGTGTTCTGAAGATGAACGAAGGTCTTACGTGTTTGGAACAACATGAGGGTGAGGAATTAATAAAATAATTTTCATTTTAGGGTGAATTATCCCTTTAAAGGTCCCGTTCTTCGTGTTTTTTGAAGCTTTGATTGTGTTTACAGTGTGCAATATAACATGTGTTCATGTTTCGTGTGTAAAAAAAAACAGTATTTTTCACACAATGTACTCATCTGTATACCGCTGTTTTCACTGTCTTAAAAACGGCTGATGAGTTCCTTGTTCTATGAAGTCCCTCCTTCAGAAATACGTAACGAGTTCTGATTGTGCCAGCGGTTCCTGTGTTGTGATTTGACCGCAGCTTAGCGAACGTGTCACGGTTCCTGTGTTGTGATTCGACAGCAGCTTAGCACACGTGGAAAGGTCACGCCTCTTAACGGGAGATGTATGCGCTTAATGATCTCTACAGCGTCCCTGGGAAAGCCAAACAAAGGTGATTTGACTCCGGGATGAAAATAACAGCGTCTCGACGACATGGCGACAAACACACTGAAACGCAACACTTCCTTTTCTCCACGCGACACGTCCTCTTCTCCACGTGGGACAGCAACAAGACCACGCCCCCTTTTTTCGCGTATTCTTGTGGGCGGAGGTTAGTCTGTTCTACTGACGTCATTTATGAAGGAAGTACCAGGATGTAGTCCAAGCCAGCCGTTCGCTGTAGGCTTTGAAAGGGAACTTCTGTTAAATAAAATATCTCGCTTGGCATTGAACTTTGAGCTTTATAATTTTACAGGTATTATTTATGCTCTAACAGCAACATTACACACTAACTAAAGTTTGAACAATGGGATCACGAAGAACGGGACCTTTAAGTAATCTAAATGCAAAAGTATTAATTTTCATGACCGTGATTGTGTTCAAGTCGACATGCTAGTCTTTTCTTCTCTATTGTGTCGTATATCCGAGTGAAACGCTTCTCAAACAAGAACAAATGTAGGGCTGGGCTTGATTTTGTCCATTGGATGGTTGTGGTTTGCTATTGGTGGATCTCATGTGAGTGACAGGTTGCTCCGCCCTCATGCCGGTACACACATGAAGTCGCTGCAAGAGGGAGGGGAAATTATTCTGAATCAAGACTACGAGGCATATGAATTACAATGCAATATTCCTTTTTTTTTTTTAAATAGTCAATTTTAATTTCAAAGCGACTTGGTGTGTAAAGTGTGATTCGTTTATATCCTGCAGAGTTCAGCTCCAACCTGAATGAAACTTAACGGGACCTTTAACTTTTCTTCATAGCTTAGCCTAACTGACACTGCAAAGGGCTTCATGTTGCCTAAACATTAATAAACATCATAAACTGCTTTATCTCCGTCTCTATGCACTTGCTTCTTACTCAATAATAAAACAAGTGCCCTATGTAGTAAATACAGGACAAATGAACAGCAATATTTTGATGGATACTGAGCATTTTTACATTCTTATACATTTTTTCTATTAATGCTCTAAATAGAATGTTAGATTGTACTTCATGTTATTAAACTAAGCCTGGGCACACAAAGCCATAAACAAAGAAGTGTTTTCGAAATGTACAGTTTCATTACAGGGCTTTGCTTCTGTGGTATGTCTCTTTTCTTCCTTTTTTTGTGCTGCCGTAAAAAATCATACGTTGGCATCAAATTTGATTGACAACCACTGTGGGCTAATCAGCATTCTCTGTCTCTGCTGTGATTGGATAGAGTGTATATATGTGGGCGGGCTTTAAACATACAGCTAATGATGTGCTGATACATACTAACCTTGTGTCCAGGGGGCGGGGCGTGAGGAGTCTATTTATATGGGGGAAGTGCCCAGCCTCAACCAGTTGAAGAAAGAAAAAGGTTTTACCACCTTCTCAAATCTTATTACTCAAAAGAGTCAAAATGAGGGAAATCGTGCATCTTCAAGCCGGACAATGCGGTAACCAGATTGGAGCAAAGGTCTGTTTTTTTTTTTTTTTGGTTTGTTTGTTTTTAATCGAAATTTGCAGTCCTTGTTGGGTTAACATTTAGTATTAGTATTTATAGCATTGATGATGTATAGAAATCTAATATAATCGTTATTATTTTCGAATTGTTTCTAATACGAGCCGCATAATATTCTGATGTTGTTTGAATGAAATCTAGGTCATGAATGTGCTTCCTCGTTCGAGTGTATTTTGTTTGAATGAAACTCTTAAAATGCTTTAAAACATGAAATTTAGCCGTTTCCATAAATGTATATACATTTGGGAAACAAATCTTGGCAGTTGTTCGTCTTCGCCGGCGTCCGTCTCGCGCTTCCCTTTGTGAGATCCGCCGCAGTGCGACAAAAGGAAGTGTTTACGCGCAGTCTAAATATAGCCAGATTTTCTATAAAGAAATAATTTAATTAAATATTACAAAATCTAAAATACAAATAGCAACGACTTGTTAGTTTGAATTTATATATTTTATTTCTGAAATGTAGGCCCCTACAAATCGATTAGGGTATGAATTCACCGGAAATGGATTTCAGCCAACCGGTGCGCGTGGCGCGCGCGCGAGTTTTGCGCGGGAGGAGTTCAAACAATATCAATTGTTAGTGACGTTGAAAGTAACACATTGTAACCGAAATTAAAATGTATAAAAGCGCATTATATCTACCAACGATTTTGTATCCAACGTATGATGTCTAAAATCATGTTAATGTGAAATATGCGTGGGAGTTTGTGAACAGTTGGCACTTTTTGCAAAGCCCACTCCGTGAATATTTGAAAAGCATATTATGAAGTATAAAGACCTTATTCACAGCAGCGCCATTTTGATTTTTTTTAATGGAATCTCTTCAGTGTGTTGTATTATTTAATGTGTTTTTGGATGGTTCTGCTTATGAAACATTGCTAAATCTTCCCGAGACTATTTCAGTTTAAAAAAAACCTAGACATAATCGTGATCTAAGCGCTTTTATACAGCTTTTTTTGCAATTTATGCCTCTTTCATACCTGTCGCTTCTCTGAATAAGGTCCTTTTCAGTCCATAATGTGATTATACATTGTTGATTTTAAGTCTGTGATGGATGACTGATAGCATTGTTGCTTGTAGCTTTCAGCTCAACCTACTCAAGTCACTCATATTATTAATTATTATATCCTGTAGTTCTGGGAGGTTATCAGTGATGAGCATGGTATTGATCCCACCGGCACATATCATGGTGACAGCGACCTCCAGCTCGACAGGATCAATGTCTATTACAATGAGGCATCAGGTACGTTCAATACTACAAAGTGAGGCTGCGCATTTTTATTAAACCATTTTAACCCTGTTTTATCATGTTTTAGGAGGCAAATACGTGCCCCGTGCCGTGTTGGTGGATTTGGAGCCTGGAACCATGGACTCTGTGAGGTCCGGACCCTTCGGACAGGTCTTCAGGCCAGATAACTTTGTTTTTGGTGGGTTTTGTTATTAATAGTGTTGTCACGATACTGGAATTTCCAACTGCAATATCTTGAAAAATATCGATATTTGATACCATTTTCAATAAAATGGGGAAAACTACCATACAGATAATTTATCTCATAATTTTTGTTAAGTTGGATCATTTTGTTGTAATGGCTTACACAGTACAGGGAGGCTTTATTTCCAAAAAAGAAGTAAATAGTCAGTAATAAAATAACAAACTTTTTGCAAATGATAGCACAAATACAATAGAATAAAGAGACCGATTAAATAAACATGGCTTTAAGTTTAAGTATTTACGCGCAGCTGGTATCTGTGTATCAATACAGCAGAAAACGAGTATTGGGACCATTTCAGTATTTGTATTTTTGACAACACTAGTTATTTAAATGAAATGCCATATTTGTTCAAAATGAGGATGTTTTAAATATATTTTCCTTCTGCTACAGGTCAGAGTGGTGCTGGAAACAACTGGGCCAAAGGCCACTACACGGAAGGAGCGGAGCTGGTTGACTCCGTCTTGGACGTGGTTCGTAAAGAGGCCGAGAGCTGCGACTGCCTGCAGGGCTTCCAGCTCACCCACTCCCTGGGTGGAGGCACTGGCTCTGGCATGGGCACCCTCCTCATCAGCAAGATCCGCGAGGAGTATCCCGACCGCATCATGAACACCTTCAGCGTGGTGCCCTCGCCAAAGGTGTCAGACACCGTGGTGGAGCCCTATAACGCCACGCTGTCTGTCCACCAGCTGGTCGAGAACACAGACGAGACCTACTGCATTGACAACGAAGCGCTGTACGACATCTGCTTCCGCACACTCAAACTCACCACGCCTTCATACGGCGACCTCAACCATCTCGTCTCTGCCACCATGAGCGGCGTCACCACCTGCCTCCGGTTCCCCGGGCAGCTCAACGCAGATCTGCGCAAGCTCGCCGTGAACATGGTGCCCTTCCCTCGCCTTCACTTCTTCATGCCTGGCTTCGCACCTCTCACCAGCAGGGGGAGCCAGCAGTACCGCTCCCTAACCGTACCAGAGCTCACGCAGCAGATGTTCGACGCCAAGAACATGATGGCCGCGTGCGACCCGCGCCACGGACGCTACCTCACAGTCGCCGCCATCTTCCGTGGCCGCATGTCCATGAAGGAGGTGGATGAGCAGATGCTCAACGTTCAGAACAAGAACAGCAGCTACTTTGTCGAATGGATCCCCAACAACGTCAAGACCGCCGTCTGCGACATCCCCCCTCGCGGGCTCAAAATGGCAGCCACCTTCATCGGCAACAGCACGGCCATCCAGGAGCTCTTCAAGCGCATCTCCGAGCAGTTCACCGCCATGTTCAGGCGCAAAGCTTTCCTCCACTGGTACACAGGCGAAGGTATGGATGAGATGGAGTTCACCGAGGCCGAGAGCAACATGAATGACCTGGTGTCCGAGTACCAGCAGTACCAGGACGCCACTGCTGAGGAGGAGGGCGAGTTTGAGGAAGAGGGAGAGGAAGAGCTGGCTTAGATCTCTCTAATATGTGTCGTTTTCCAAGCTGTATCATTTTGCTCTCATACAAGGAAAAAAATATTAAATTTTCTTCTTCTGTTCTTGCCTCTTATTTGTACAGATGTCATTAAAAGCCTTTTCTTCTGTTAAGATGTCTTCCTCTTTATTTAATTAGACTCTGAACCCATCCTCATTCTTTACTGGTCACACACACCGACTGATCCTTGTTGAACCTGTTGAGATTGCCTCCAGACATCGCTGGTTGAGTTAACATCATGCCAAGTGTATTTACATAACCAGTCATGAGGTTCTTGAGCTTCCAGACATTACTTTTCCCTACATGATTGGGTTAACCCATACAATGGAGTTCTCAATGTTAACAGAAATGGAAATGCATAGTTTTACCACATTAATATTAATGCATTTTAATTAACTTCTGTCCAAATATTTAGCATTTTTTTTTGTAAATAAATACAGACCAATCTAAGCCTATTCTTAGTTTATGATAAAAGTTATCAAAGCTTATAACACATGGTAGTTGGGGACCAGAAATGTTATATCCAGATTTAATTTAGTATTTATGTATCACAACGTCATGTTGGGATGCCTTAACATTTAATTGCAGGACAAACATAGCGGCTGCTTGGCAGCTTTTCCTTCACATGCTGAAAATATTTTCATTTTTTGTGCGTTTAAAGCGCTAAATAAAAATGCTACACAATTTATTAGTCTACCATGCTAATTTCAAGCATTTTAATATTTACTGAAGCTATTCTGTAGAATGTTGGTAAGAAATTTTAATTTTAGGGAACAATCCCTTAGTATCAAAGGAAGATAATGAGAAGCATTCAGTCATGTGCAGAAAAACATTTAATTAGAGTTAAAACATGAGCATAAGGTTATAAACGTCATAATTGATATTTTGGCCGATGTTCTTCCTCTAAACTAATGTTGATAACATTGTAATTATCAAAGGAAGGTTTATTCACAGTTATTATACAGCACTGTATAACAATTTTGAGTTTATAGCTTCGAAACTAGTTATATATATATATATATATAACACACTCACCTAAAGGATTATTAGGAACACCTGTTCAATTTCTCATTAATGCAATTATCTAATCAACCAATCACATGGCAGTTGCTTCAATGCATTTAGGGGTGTGGTCCTGGTCAAGACAATCTCCTGAACTCCAAACTGAATGTCAGAATGGGAAAGAAAGGTGATTTAAGCAATTTTGAGCGTGGCATGGTTGTTGGTGTCAGACGGGCCGGTCTGAGTATTTCACAATCTGCTCAGTTACTGGGATTTTCACGCACAACCATTTCTAGGGTTTACAAAGAATGTTGTGAAAAGGGAAAAACATCCAGTATGCGGCAGTCCTGTGGGCGAAAATGCCTTGTTGATGCTAGAGGTCAGAGGAGAATGGGCTGACTGATTCAAGCTGATAGAAGAGCAACTTTGACTGAAATAACCACTCGTTACAATCGAGGTATGCAGCAAAGCATTTGTGAAACCACAACAACAGCAGAAGACCCCACCGGGTACCACTCATCTCCACTACAAATAGGAAAAAGAGGCTACAATTTGCACAAGCTCACCAAAATTGGACAGTTGAAGACTGGAAAAATGTTGCCTGGTCTGATGAGTCTCGATTTCTGTTGAGACATTCAGATGGTAGAGTCAGAATTTGGCGTAAACAGAATGAGAACATGGATCCATCATGCCTTGTTACCACTGTGCAGGTTGGTGGTGGTGGTGTAATGGTGTGGGGGATGTTTTCTTGGCACACTTTAGGCCCCTTAGTGCCAATTGGGCATCGTTTAAATGCCACGGCCTACCTGAGCATTGTTTCTGACCATGTCCATCCCTTTATGACCACCATGTACCCATCCTCTGATGGCTACTTCCAGCAGGATAATGCACCATGTCACAAAGCTCGAATCATTTCAAATTGGTTTCTTGAACATGACAATGAGTTCACTGTACTAAAATGGCCCCCACAGTCACCAGATCTCAACCCAATAGAGCATCTTTGGGATGTGGTGGAATGGGAGCTTCGTGCCCTGGATGTGCATCGCACAAATCTCCATCAACTGCAAGATGCTATCCTATCAATATGGGCCAACATTTCTAAAGAATGCTTTCAGCACCTTGTTGAATCAATGCCACGTAGAATTAAGGCAGTTCTGAAGGCGAAAGGGAGTCAAACACAGTATTAGTATGGTGTTCCTAATAATCCTTTAGGTCAGTGTGTATATATATATATATATATATATATATATATATATAGATAGATAGATAGATAGATAGATAGATAGATAGATAGATAGATAGATAGATAGATAGATAGATAGATAGATAGATAGATAGATAGATAGATAGATAGATAGATAGATACCTCATTAGTGGCTATTTTCAATGGGCCGCAAGCTGTCTGCCATATTGGAACGGTCAAAGCAAATCAATGAGCGTCTGCGACCGTAGTTAAACACATGTATGAATATCTATTATGAAATAGACTTTTGCTGATGATTTTTGCTAAACTAACACAGTACTAGACAAAGACGTCAGGTAACATGCATTATAACGTTACCATAGTAAAAGTAAAAATTAGAAGTACCAAAGGAAAATGCAGTATTGAGTTAAAGGTTAGTTCACCCAAAAAATAATTCATTAATTCCTCACCCAAAAATGAATTAATTAATTCCTCACCCTCATGTTGTTCCAAACACGTTAGACCTTCGTTCATCTTCAAAACACAAAGATATTTTTGATGAAATCCGAGAGCTCTCTGACCCCTCCATAGACAGCAATTTAATGAACACTTTCAAGGTCCAGAAAGTAAGTAAAGACATGATTAAAATAGTCCATGTGACTACAGTGGTTCAACCTTAATGTTATGAAGAGATGGGGATACATTTTGTGCGCAAAAACAAACAAAAATAACAAGATTATTCAGGGGTATAGGGGTCGGAGAGCTCTCGGATTTCATCAAAAATATCTTTGTGTTCTGAGGGTGAGCAATTAATGATAACTAACCCTTTAATACAAATAAATACACAAACCAACATATTCTCAGTAGTGAACGATTATCCCATTTCTTCGGGAGTTTAAATCTGGGCGGTGGCATCATTTATTCTTACTGTGATTGATGACAAGCTGACCGTTCCAAGATGGCGGGCGCGACGTGTCTGAATGAGGCATCTATGTACACATTCCTATGCGTACCACACCACACCCAAACGAATCACGAGTGTCCTTATTACATTTTCTCAGCAGATGGCGCTGTTGTCTAAGTTTTCCTTCTCGTCCATACAAAGTAGGATAAAATCCCAACACACAGCAAGAGCAGAGACCAGCAGCAAACCTGCATCACCTGATCTTCGAGTTTCTGCTTCTCCCCGAAACGAGTGATAAAACCTGACTGAGAGCAAAACACAAAGTCAGATATGTAATAACAATTTTAAAATAACAAAAACAAAAACATAGTGTGTTCACCTAGTGTGCATGCACTTCCTAGAGGACAAAGACAGTCCCCTTCTGAAAAATCCATCTTAAACCAGCCTAAGGTGGTCAGGCTGGTTTTGGCTGGTCTCCCAGCCTGGTCATAGCTGGTTTATCAGACTGGTTTTAGAGGGGTTTTGAAAAATTTTTTGCTGGTTTTTTATTTTTTTTTATTCTTTTTTATTTTTTAGCTGGTCAGGCTGGTCTTAGCTGGTCAAACTAGTCTTAGCTGGATATTGTTGGTCTTAGCTGGTCAAACTGGTCTTAGCTGGATATTGTTGGTCTTAGCTGGTCAAACTGGTCTTAGCTGGATATTGTTGGTCTAAGCTGGTTTTAGCTGGTCAGGCTGGTCTTAGCGGGTAATTGTTGGTCTTTGACGGTTTTAGCTGGTCAGGCTGGCTGACTGTCCCTATTTTTTCTGCCACTGGGTGTTTAGACAAATAATTTATATCTGTATATGGACCATGTAATCTGATTAATTTGTAATTAGGTAAAATGTTCATCAGCTAAGTTAGGCTGGGAGACCAGCTAAAACCAGCTAAACCAGGCTGGAAGACCAGCTTGACCAGATAAGCCAGGGTGGGAGACCATCTAAAACCAGCTTGACCAGCTAAATCAGGCTGGGAAACCATCTAAAACCAGCTTGACCAGCTAAATCAGGCTGGGAGACCATCTAAAACCAGCTTGACCAGCTAAATCAGGCTGGGAGACCATCTAAAACCAGCTTGACCAGCTAAATCAGGCTGGGAAACCATCTAAAACCAGCTTGACCAGCTAAATCAGGCTGGGAGACCATCTAAAACCAGCTTGACCAGCTAAATCAGGCTGGGAGACCATCTAAAACCAGCTTGACCAGCTAAATCAGGCTGGGAGACCATCTAAAACCAGCTTGACCAGCTAAATCAGGCTGGGAGACCAGTTTAGCCAGGCTGCTAAAACCAGCTACTTCCATCTTAAACCAGCTAAGACCAGCCAACCATCTTAGGCTGGTTTTAGCTGGATTTTTCAGCAGGGTCACCAGATGCGATTTGCTACTACAGCTGCCATATTAAACGTTGTAAATTATACTTTCCCCCAGTATTTTCTCCACTATTTTGGAAATTCTGTTTGTTACAATGCATTAAACTAAAAGCACAAACAAAATTTCCAAAACATTTAACCCTTATGCTCTCCTCGTGTAACTGTAGCACTCCCTTCCCTCGCGGGTCAAAATCACCCAAAATCTTAAATTAGACTTTTTTAAATCAAATTTTTGGTCCAGAAAGCTTATCATATCATTTTGATACTCTTTTTTAATGCATTTTTTTTTTTTTTAATTATATTTTATTTACCTGTAAATTACTAGATTGTATCAATCATTTATTTTAATATTATTTAAGGACATTGTTCAAATTTTTTCCACAAAACGCCATTACATGCACAAAAAAAAATGTCTCTGCCGACCTCTTGTGGGACAAAAAATAATGTAACATGATATGTCATGACTCTTGCCACTAGATGGCCTTATAGCTCTATATGGAGCAAATGAGCTGTCCTAAAGTCAGTTTTCGGAAAATAGTGATGTATTCTATTTACACCATGTAAAAGTAGCAGTTCTTTGCAAAATGTGTAAATAGTAATTAGATGCTATTTACACTTTT
>CM042253.1:5475595-5513095 GCA_023566225.1 Romanogobio albipinnatus | reverse complement strand
CACGGCTAGGATTAGATAAGATTTGCATATTTAATGAGCTTCGGCTATCCATCCGCGATTGATTGGAATGTTATTTTTTTTATTACTTGGCCAGCCCGATCGGTGGCTATATCCTCCTCCATCAAGTCTTCCATACACCTACCCCTAACCCTAACCCTAAAACACTTTATTATTAACATGTTAATTTCCACTTTTCAAATATTTTCATAATTTTTATTGAAAATGAATGCCTTTCCGATCTGATATGTGATGGGAAAAGGGAGTAGAGCGAGTTCGGCAAAAGGCGGATTCGAACTTGGGTCGATTCCCGTCAAAACACTCTGTCATGTGTGTTACCGCTACACTATTATTGACAATCCAGCGTCTTCTGTAATTTTGTCTGGTCCAATCAGCCGTCAGTGGGCGGAGTTAGTGTAAATAGCTTCTGCCAACAAGACGGCTATTTGCACTCAGTGTAAATAGACACTCCGGTGACAATTATTAGGGGCCAAGCACTGAAGGTGCAGTCTGAAATGTCACCATAGCAAATTTGGAGTCTCTAACTCAATCCCTCTAGCGCCACCAACTGTCCAAAGTTTGACTAATATGTGTGCTAATAACTTTTGAACCGTAAGAGCTAAAGACAAAATTCTTCCTCTGATTCCGTGGCTCAAGACGATTTGATTGCACCATATGAGGTCATTTTCTGTAGTGCCAAAAAAAAACCTTTTTCAAACTCCTCCTAGACAGTTTACCCGATTTGCATGAGAACTGAACCAGATCGTCTTCAGACAATGGCAACAAAAAGTTATGAAACTCAAGTCGATTCATCAAACTGTTTTCTAATAACGCGTGAACGAATTTAAGGTGCGAAAATAGACCGCAACGCTTTATTGTAGGATCAAGGATGACCTGAGGCTACTTGCTGCGTTTCGGCACAGCACCACCTACTGGTCCGGAGATACAAAATATTGCTGTTTTTGCATCTGAACGGCTGAACAGTTTGCCCAAAAATCACAAAAGTGGTCTCGTTTTTTAAAATTTTGTAGTAAAATGCTGTATTTCATGAACACATTAGCGTATCATTATGAAACTCGGTATGGGTGATCAGCACGATGCACTGAAGGAGCCTGAAAAGTTTCGAGCCACCACCACCAAGTGGCAAAACCAAATATTCATATGCTTATAACTTTGGATTTGGTTGACTTATTTTCACAGGAGTGATATCCCTACCCCTATAGGCTACGAAACATGCTAGGTTTCCCCTTATGGTTTAATCAACATTGTGATTTAGCGTTTTAACAACCGTTAGTCCGATCAAGACGAAACCTCCGTTGGAAAATGCGGGTTGACTAGAAGCTGATGCTCAAATGTAAAAATAGTATGTTTGATTGCAAGTGGCAAGCAAGTGGTAGCAAGCTGCTAGCTTTCTTGTTTGCTTCTGTTGTGCTTGACCCCAATAATTGCTGCTTGAAGCTATATTTGGCATTTATTATTATTTCTTAGTTGTTGTTGTTTACGAAACTGCTTGAGGTGTGACCAACATGCCAAAGAAAAAAAAAAACAGGAAATGATATCACAGAGAGTACTCATGCAGACCACGACTACAGCATTACTGTTCATAAAGGTCAATAATTCTCATAAAATATCAGCTTATCTGACCACTGTATGTTTTTACTTTAAACCACATGACACTTTACAGTCATTGTAAAGATCTTTTCAAAACCAACATGAATACAAAGAGTACATTTCTAAGAACTTGGCATGTGTATTTTAAGTTAGTTAAAAAAAAAATCCCTTTATTGTTGAAACTCTTGTTTACATCTCTAAAGCAGGCCTAACATTCAAGGAAATAAAACATCTTAACCTGGCAAAAAGTTTTAGACCATCAGCAGAAGCCTCTCATTTAAATGTCCAGATTGTTGCGTTACTGATATGATCATCAATGACAGGAAACATCACATTCACACACACTGCAGCGAAGGCCCAGCGACTCACCCTTCTTGCGCAGATGTGAATCATGCCATAACCAAACTATTAGGATTAGTTAACAGCTGACCGAAGGACAATGTACAACTGGAGATTCTCTAGAGTGAGCCGATGTGCATGTTGTGGTCCGGCTCGGACTATATTTAGTTCCCTTGTTTGTAACAGATACAGAAGCTCATAACATGCACAGTCCTCTGGGACATGACACCAGAACGGACTCTATCCTGCATGGGTACAGCTAAAAATACTCAACATGCAGGAACATCACACACTGTGCCTTTCAGTGCCTATAGGCTATGGTGTGTTTGTCTATAACCTAAAGCTCCAGGGTAATATCAGGATACTGTGCATCGAAACTTAACCATATTTAAAGGGCTGAAAAATAGGTTTTATGGCGTTTAATTCTGACAACCAGGAGCCTCCAACATTAGAAAACAAAGCTTAAAGAGGGTCACAGACTGAACTAGAAGTGCTATATTTTTAAAATCTGAATATTGTTTATGTAGCAAACCAGCTCCTCATGCGGCAACTCTCGCCGATTGGTTACCCAGCCGCAGCCGTACACACCTAATGACAAATCATATTTCCATCTCATTTTTTTTCTTCAACCATGTCCCTTTAGGGGCTCCGTAAGAATCTGATTTAATAAGAAATAAATCAAATGAGTGATTTCTGGTTTATAATTTGGTCTATTTATGATATCTTTGCTTTGGTTGAAGTTCTGAATGGTCTGTAACTTAAAGAACATTTCACTTTATGAGGTTTTTTAACATTAATATGAGTTTTCAAACTTTATGATGCCAAGGACCCCCAAATATGATGAACCTTTTTTGAGGGACCCCCTTCCTAAAATCCATCTATATATTTTTATATATGAAAAAAAAAAAGTAATCTGTTAGATAAATAGTAAGTGTGACATTATAAATACAACATATTATTTCCAAACTTAAATTGGCTATACTTAATGTTGGATGTATAAACCCAAAGAAGAACATTTTCTATTAAAAATGATTTGTATAAGCAACTTTCACAATAAATGTAGCCTATGTAAGCAGCTTACATACTGCGTTAAGAATACTGCCTTACAACCCCAGTGAGCAAGATAAAGGTCTATGGTGAGAAAAACTCCCCGACTGAGCCTGGTTTCTCCCAAGGTTTATTTTTCTTTATTTAATTACTAACCTGGTTTTCATTGCTACCACTACTGCTGTAGTTAAATCAATTGATTATTTCCAATTCCCCCCTAATCTTTTCATGTGTTTTTAATGCACCACAACGTAGAAGAGAGAGAAAGAAGAAGGGGGAAAAAAGGAAAAGGATAAATAAATAAATAAATAAATAATAATAATAATAATGTGTGTGTATGTATGTATGTATATGTGTGTGTGTGTATATATATATATATACACACACTGAAAAACCTCATAAACACTCAGGCAGGAAAGACAGGAGAGAAGTGGTTTCCCTAGGACAGCATCTCTGTTCCAAGTGGAGACACTCTCACACTGTACCCCTTCTTCTAATGCACCATAGACACTATACATAACATACAAAAAAAACACAAAAAAAGTATAGGAGAAAATAGGGACTGAATTGATGTGGGGGGAGGGTTATCTTATATTCACTTATTATATTATCCTCTTTTACTAATTTACTATCTAAAATTAATTTATCTAAAAACCTACAAACATTTTTTTTTTATTTTTTTTTTTAACTAATGCAATGAAGGCAGTATGATGGAAGTGATGAGTGGTGGTGGTGATGGTAATGAAGATGGTAATTAATAATTAATGGTTACTTTGCTTATGTACACACACACACACACACACACACACACACACACACACACACACACACACACACACACACACACACACACACACACACACACACACACACACACACACACACACACACACACACACACACACACACACACACACACACACACACAGCTATATATTTACACATTTTTGGAATTACTAGATTGTTTATTACTGCACAATTTTGGTCTGTCTGATAAAGGAAAAAAAATTGTGAGATATAAAGTCAGAATTGTGTGTATAAAGTCAGAATTGTGAGATATAAAGTCAGAATTGTGTGTATAAAGTCAGAATTGTGAGATATAAAGTCAGAATTGCGTGTATAAAGTCAGAATTGTGAGATATAAAGTCAGAATTGTGAGATATAAAGTCAGAATTGTGAGATATAAAGTCAGAATTGCGTGTATAAAGTCAGAATTGTGAGATATAAAGTCAGAATTGCGTGTATAAAGTCAGAATTGTGTGTATAAAGTCAGAATTGTGTGTATAAAGTCAGAATTGAATTGTGCGATATAAAGTCAGAATTGTGTGTATATATAAAGTCAGAATTGTGTGTATAAAGTCAGAATTGCGTGTATAAAGTCAGAATTGTGTGTATAAAGTCAGAATTGCGTGTATAAAGTCAGAATTGTGTGTATAAAGTCAGAATTGTGTGTATATATAAAGTCAGAATTGTGTGTATAAAGTCAGAATTGCGTGTATAAAGTCAGAATTGCGTGTATAAAGTCAGAATTGTGGGTATAAAGTCAGAATTGAATTGTGCGATATAAAGTCAGAATTGTGTGTATATATAAAGTCAGAATTGCGTGTATAAAGTCAGAATTGTGTGTATAAAGTCAGAATTGTGTGATAGTCAGATTTGAATTGTGTGTATAAAGTCAGAATTGTGTGTATAAAGTCAGAATTGTGTGTATAAAGTCAGAATTGTGGTCAAAAGAGAAAAAAGGAAGGAGAAAAGAAAAAAAAAAGTTTTATTTTTAAATTTGTTTTTTTTAGCCTTGTGTTTTTAAATAGCCCCTTTCTTTCTTTTTTTGTTTTTGTTTTTGTTTTGTTGTTGTTTTCTGATTAGTTATTAACTTTTGTATTTTGACAACATTTGTAATTATATGTATATTCTCTTTCCCCTACGAGAGTTTTGTATTTTGCTGTTTTTTGTCAATAAAAAAAAAAAAAGCCTTAAAGTTCTGCATAATGAAGGGCGTGGCCACTTTGAGTGACAGGTGGATTGCCGTTTGTCTGCTGTCTGTTAGTCATCGCGTCACCTCAGCTCCGGCCATGTCCCGCCGTTTTGCCCATTTTCTGTTATCCGGGAGTGACGCGCGATGACGCGCTGCCAAGATGGCAACGGCCAGCTCGACCCTACTTTACACTTCAAAACTGCTCTTCAGAATCCTATTGGCCAAGTCACGGACACTACGTCCATATTTTTTACAGTCTATGATCTGCACACTTGCCCAAACTGCCGTTATAATGAATGACGCTGTTACGCTGCACAAGGAAGCTCTTTCTGTATTCATATCGATATTATGTTTGCTGTTAGTTGTGATGAAAGCATTTTGTGAGAGAAATGGCGTTGCAATGACGAGATCACCGCATTCACACGATCAACAGACTGTCTGTGCACTCAATGCTCATCACTGCAGCCTTTCATGTGATGGGAAAAGATCTAAAAATAATACTGTAATCAACACTTTCACGATTCGTTCATCTCTACGGCTGTAATAGTAAAAAAACGTAGTAAAAGTACTTGAGAGGGGTCCACATGTAATATGCATTTCAAATGCAAAGGTGTCAGCCAATCACAGCAGTGGGCGTTTCCACTGAAGTCTCACAGCAGCCAATCACAGCAGTGGGCGTTTACACTGAAGTCTCACAGCAGCCAATCACAGCAGTGGGCGTTTACACTGAAGTCTCACAGCAGCCAATCACAGCAGTGGGCGTTTCCACTGAAGTCTCACAGCAGCCAATCACAGCAGTGGGCGTTTACACTGAAGTCTCACAGCAGCCAATCACAGCAGTGGGCGTTTACACTGAAGTCTCACAGCAGCCAATCACAGCAGTGGGCGTTTACACTGAAGTCTCACAGCAGCCAATCACAGCAGTGGGCGTTTACACTGAAGTCTCACAGCAGACATTGATACTTGATACCCTTCAAACAGAGCATTCAAGCCAGAGGGCTAAAATCAGGATAGAAAAATGTCTTTTATTTCTAAATTATGACATTTTATGATGTAAAAATCATACTAACAATGTCACCTCTTTTTTTTAACAAGTTGGCTGGTGAGTGAATAAGTTCATTTCAAACCCTGAAAAACAATGGGATGTTTTGGGAAATTAAATCTAAATGGTCTATTCTTCAAATACACTGGCCCCAAAATTGATACTTACATCACACTTCAAATGTAAGAATGTCTATGCGTCATATAACAAAATATGAATGCAATTTTTCTTAATAAATAAATGTATAGCATAATAAAAGCTTGAGATGCTTCATATATCCACTAAAATCACCTTGATATGCTAGTTAAAAGTCTACAGCATTTGTTTGCAGATGTCACTGGGTTTTGATATTTGTATGCAATGCAGTGATATACTGTATCTCCATCTTATATTCATCAACTCATATACTATTAAATCAGTTGATTGAACAGAACTCTAAAACATTGTTTCACCATTATTGTGTATTCAAAGTATTGGTGGCAGACAATGCATGTGATTGGGTGTTTTAATTCAAAAGACCCCTCCAGCCAGACACTCACTGACCACTAGGGGGCGTTGTTACACTTATAAACGACCTGCAAAACCAGTCAAATATCTTTAGCTGTATTCTCTTTTCAGAAATAACAACATCAGATGGGTTGCTGCCATGTGTGTGAATTATTCACTGAATGCGTTTTAAACGGTGATAATTAATGAATCATTAATATTCTGAACATGTACATCACCCACAGAGCATTTCAAATAGGCCTATAGTTTCACACAGAGTAGTTAAATTATTTTAATAAGACTACTTAATGATTCCAAGTGCACTAGCCATTAATAAGCTAGTACTACACCACTATAATTCAACATGAAACACATGTGATATATTCTATACTGATGCTTTAAAGTCTCTGTTCATTAAAATGATTACCCTCCGCGTTTTAAATGATTGACCTTGATTTGCAAAGGTGCTGACATTTATTTGCATGAAGTTTTGGAAAGGACTGTGGAGTGCGCGTGCACGCAGGATGACTCCTATTAAAAGAAGTTAGCAAGTGCGAGAGATTGAGAGCCGTCAAAGTCTTCACCGGTCCACTTTAAAACGCTGCAAATAATTAGTCATTATTTTCTCATTTCTGAGCCTCTGTGGTTTATTGGGTAATTTTAAAAGGTTTTTAATTTCCTGTCGAGTGCAGTGCGCTCAGATGTTTCCGTGTGTGTGTGTGCGCGCAGGGATTTGTGTGTTTGTTTTTACAGCGTGCGCCGCTCAGCTCTGGGTTCGTGTGTCATGTAGGATTTTAATACGGAGCTCATTTCCTGGAGCAGCTAAGATAGAGATCAAAGCCTCTGCTTGCTCTCATTGCTATAAGTGTGCATGGGACAGTCAGGGAGGTTTGGGTCTGCGGCACGTTTAAGCCTTATAGCTCTTGTGTCATCAGCTTTCTCTCATATCGGTCATTGTTTTACCTCATGTTTGTACTCTCTCTGCTCTAAACCAGGATAATTCAGTTTCGGGACTGACACAACTATACTGGCATGTCCGTTATTAGATTGAATCTGGCTCAGCCCACTGACGGCAGAACATTTTCCATCTTGTGCTACAAAAGTTGAACTGGTTAGCTTTATACACTGAAAAAAGTGTGGTGGATTTGCATGGTTTAATCACGTATCGGTCCCACATGAATCAATTAAGTTAAACATAAATTGTTCACATAATTTTAACATCACATTTAAGTGACCCAATTAGGTAGTATCAAAGTGATTTACTATGGTTCCCTGACAGGATTTAATCATTCAATATCCTATATTTTTGTGTCACATGACTGAATAATAAAATTTTACTAGCTAGCTAACAAAATATTAGTTAGCAATAGCACCCCAGACAGCAACATAGTGTCAGACCATATCTGGGCCACATCTGTTACGTGTGAATCCACATTTACCAGATGTGGGCCGGATCTGGGTTTGGCTGTTGCCAGGAGAATGGTACTTGCCTGACTGCATTGTGCCAAGTGTAAAGTTTGGTGGAGGGGGGATTATGGTGTGGGGGTTGTTTTTCAGGGGTTGGGCTTGGCCCTTTAGTTCCAGTGAAAGGAACTCTTAATGCTTCAACATACCAAGACATTTTGGACAATTTCATGCTCCCAACTTTGTGGGAACAGTTTGGGGATGGCCCCTTCCTGTTCCAACATGACTGCACCAGTGCACAAAGCAAGTTCCATAAAGACATGGATGAGCGAGTTTGGTGTGGAGGAACTTGACTGGCCTGCACAGAGTCCTGACCTCAACCCGCTAGAACACCTTTGAGCCAGGCCTTTTCGTCTAACGACAGTGCCTGACCTCACAAATGTGCTTCAAGAAGAATGGTAAAAAAATTCCCTTAAACACTCCATGGCTTGTGGAAAGCCTTCCCAGAAGATCTGAAGCTGTTATAGTTGCAAAGGGTGGGCAAACTCCATATTAAACCCTATGTATTAAGAATAGAATGTCATCTTCGCCATGAGCTTTCTACAGCCACCAGAGCATTACACACAAATTAAATAAATTAATGGTTGCAAGATAAAAAATATACTTTATTTATTTAATTAAACCTTTACAGTTGCAAACATTATTTTGTTGCTTTCTGTTGAAGTAATAATGTTGATCATTACATTAACTTAATATTGTATGTAATTTAACCTCAAATTTCAGCAAAAATGGATTTTAATTTTTTAAAAAAGTAACTTAATGAAATGATCTTGACAAAATTAAATTTTGCAGGGGATTTGCATAGGACTGGATAAGGAGTATTTTATATGTTTTTAGTGAAGTTAAAGACCTGTTAGTGTTAAATGCTTTTAAGTTTGACATTTAAACGAGTTTCTGTAATGTTGAAGTTTTTACTATTGTGCTGAAGAAACTTCATGAAGGTAAACACTACACTATAAGCAATGAATGCCAGTGACTAGTAATATTTTACTTCTTCATTAAATCCCCATGCTAAATAACTTACACTTAGTGCTATAATAGCTGTGCATTTTAACTAAGATTAACTGGTTCCGGGGTTACAACTCCAGGGTTACAACAATTCTGTGGTGAGCGGCAATTGACTGTGCTCTTCAAGTCCATCCACAGATCAAACCATTCCTGAACCAGTTTTGCTTTGTGACAGGGCGCATTATCTGCTGAAAGAGCCACAGCCACCAGGGAATACTGTTTCCATGAAAGGGTGTACATGGTCTGCAACAATGCTTAGGTAGGTGGTACTTGTCAAAGTAACATCCACATGGATGGCAGGACCCAAGGTTTCCCAGCAGAACATTGCCCACAGCATCACACTGCCTCCCCCGGCTTGCCATCTTCATATAGTGCATCCTGGTGCCATGTGTTCCCCAGGTAAGCGACGCACATGCACCTGGCCATCCACGTGATGTAAAATAAAACGTGATTCATCAGACCAGGCCACCTTCATCAATTGCTCCGTGGTCCAGTTCTGATGCTCATGTGCCCACTGTTGGCGCTTTCGGCGGTGGACAAGGGTTTAGCATGAACTTGAGCAATTTGAGCTACAATAGCTCGTCTGTTTGATCGGACCACGCGGGCCAGCCTTCGCTCCCCACGTGCATTAATAAGCCTTGTCCACCCATGACCCGGTCGCTGGTTCACCACTGTTACATCCTTGGACAACTTTTGATAGATACTGACCACTGCAAACCGGGAACACCTCACAAGAGCTACAGTTTTGGAGATGCTCTGACCCAGTCAACTATAGCCATCACAATTTGGCTCTTGTCAAACTCGCACAAATCCTTACACTTGCCCATTTTTCCTCCTTCTAACACAGCAACTTTGAGGACAAAGTATAAAGGACATTTATTTTAAATAAAATAAATAAGATTAACTGGTTTCAGGGTTACATCTCAAGTAGTTGGAGCGACTTAATTTGTTTGAGTAATCAACTTAAAAAAGTGTGTTCATGCTACAAATTATTAAGTTCCTTTAACTCAATGTAATTTTATTTGAAGTTGTCATAACTAAAAAGACTGTTGCATTAATTTTTGTTGTTGAGCCAACACTATTTTTTTATAGTCAAGTTGTGAACGCTTAAGTAGAATCTGGACCATAATTAGGAAATTAATCCGCTCTCAAACACAACAGCTTTGCTCCTTTGTACCTTATTTACTCCTAACAGGTGTTTAGCACCTTATGGGTACATAATAATCTAAGGTACTAATATGCACCATTTATTGAAGATTGTAATTCTGAAAATTATGCCCTTCACATTTACCTCTGTTTTACCTGTGGTTTTAGTAAACATGTCGCCCTTGACACTACTGTTTCATAACGTCTGAAAAGTGAATGCCAAAATGACACGTTCTTTGAAAGAACTTTGACAAGCTTTTTGTTTTATTGTATATAACCTTTTTCCATTTGCTGTGATTTCTGAAATGGGTTAGCAGACATCAATAATCTTTTTTTTTGTGACACAGAGGGAGGGAAAGAGTTATAAAAGAGTGAGTGAGTACACCTCACCGGCTGAGCATGTCTGATTTGATAGAGAGAAGAGTAGGGAGTCACTGCAAATTACAGGATGTTTTTATTGTATTGCACCAAGGGCGCCTTCCAGTTTCCCTCCTCCCCATTCACCTAAACCCCTGCCTCCCACAGTTCATCTTTATACCCTCTGAATTGCTCTTTTCCCAAAGTGGAGGATGGCATCGAACGGAAGAAAAGAGGGGAAATTTTCTCTGTGTTATTACTATAAAAATAGGGATGAGACAAGAAGAGAATGGGTAAGGGTAATTTAGCTGTTTGGGACCGCATGGCTAATGGCCTCGCTAGGTCTCCGGTGCTAAGCTCAAACAATAGATAAGTCTTCCTATTGACACATTAAGAGCATGATAGAGAGAATGAAAGAGAGACTGAATCTATAAAACATGAGGAGGTAGAAAAGGGCCAGGCGCTGGTTAAAATGTGCTGTTTCAGCCCGATCATCTGCCATTGAAACACATGTAGCATCTTGACTACGTTCAACCCTTCAAGGGTAAAAGAGCATTAAGGCCGTTCTTTGGGAAGCTATTTGAAACCCTTGTGAAAAAGAAGTGCACTTAGTTAAAGTGAGTGTGTGCACTTGTAATGCACTTGTAGTGCACTTCAAATCTTAAAAGTATATTAAAAATTGTACTTGCAGATAATATAATACTACTGAAATAAAAGGCCACTTAAGGGTACTTAAATAGATACACTTTCATGACTATGTTTCTTAACATTCTTAACACACTTATAGAAAGTGCACTTTGCAATAATGTCAAATTAAAAGTTTTACTTTAAAACACATTTTAAATCATCATGTTTTAATAAACCTTTGTCATGCTTTAAAGGCACAATATGTAATTTTTCACCACTAGAGTTCCCTTATTCAAAACAAAGGCGTAGCTTTATAACGCCTTGATTTGGTGGAATCATGGGAGTTGTTGTCTTCACTTCTACAGCCAGTGGAAAAGAATCCGATGGGACTCGGGTAGAAATCATATTCATGGATGGGCTAATGTATTAAAGATTTATTTACATTACTGTAGTATGAATTGCATAAAAAAAGCACTCAAGTTCAACTAATATAAATGTAATAATTGTAAATAACATGCCGTTAAGTGTCTGTAAACATTACATTCAGTTCACACTAAATTATATTCTTTTAAAGGGGTGGTTGATTATGATTTCCCTTTTCGAACTTTAGTTAGTGTGTAATGTTGCTGTTTGAGCATAAACAACATCTGCAAAGTTACGACGCTCAAAGTTCAAACAGAAATTGCTTTTTAAGGACTACAACAAATGGCTGGTAGGGACTACAACGAGCTTCTTCATGGGTTAGTGACATCACTAACCCTACAATTTACATTAACAAAGGCCATGTTGAGAAGAGGAAGAGTTGAGGACAAAGGCATGGGATCTGGGTGCTGCCAACTGGCTAGGAAGCCTCCAGGGTGGTGCCAGCTCTAAAGGGGACCACGGAGGCTCCGGCAGCTCAGGGGACCATGGAGGCGCCGGAAGGTCAGGGAGCCATGGCGGCTTAGGTAGTTCAGGGAGCCATGGCGGCTAAGGGAGTTTAGGGAGTCATGCCGGTTCAGGGAGCCATGGCGGCGCAGACCCTTCAGGGCCAGCCTCTGAGGATGGGTAGCCCCCACCCAAAATCTTCTTGGGGGGAGCTATGGACAGGAGGGACAGGAGGCAGAGTCCTCTCTTGACTGGGAACAGGCGGCGGAGCCCTCTCTGGACTGGGGACAGGAGGCGGAGTCCTCTCTGAACTGGGGACAGGAGGCGGAGTCCTCTCTGGACTGGGGACAGGAGGCGGAGCCCTCTCTGGACTGGGGACAGGAGGCGGAGTCCTCTCTGGACTGGGGACAGGCGGCGGAGACCTCTCTGGACTGGTGACAGGAGGCGGAGCCCTCTCTGGACTAGGGACAGGAGGCGGAGTCCTCTCTGGACTGGGGACAGGCAGCGGAGTCCTCTCTGGACTGGGGACAGGAGGTAGAGTCCTCTCTGGACTGGGGACAGGCGGCGGAGCCCTCTCTGGACTGGGGACAGGCGTAGGAGTCCTCTCTGGACTGGGGACAGGAGGCAGAGTCCTCTCTGGACTGGGGACAGGAGGCAGAGTCCTCTCTGGACTGGGGACAGGCGGAGGAGACCTCTCTGGACTGGGGACAGGAGGCGGAGCCCTCTCTGGACTGGGGACAGGAGGCGGAGTCCTCTCTGGACTGGGGACCGGAGGCGGAGCCCTCTCTGGACTGCGGACAGGAGGCGGAGCCCTCTCTGGACTGGGGACAGGAGGCGGAGTCCTCTCTGGACTGGGGACAGGAGGCGGAGTCCTCTCTGGATTGGGGACAGGAGGCGGAGTCCTCTCTGGACTGGGGACAGGAGGCGGTGCCCTCTCTGGACTGGGGACAGGAGGCGGAGCCCTCTCTGGACTGGGGACAGGAGGCGGAGTCCTCTCTGGACTGGGGACAGGAGGCGGAGTCCTCTCTGGATTGGGGACAGGAGGCGGAGTCCTCTCTGGACTGGGGACAGGTGGTGGAGACCTCTCTGGACTGGGGACAGAAGGCGGAGCCCTCTCTGGACTGGGGACAAGAGGCGGAGTCCTCTCTGGACTGGGGACAGGAGGCGGAGACCTCTCTGGACTGGGGACAATCGGCAGAGACCTCTCTGGACTGGAGACAGGAGGTGGAGACCTCTCTGGACTGGGGACAGGAGGAGGAACCCTCTCTGGACTCTGGTCACGGGCTGGAGCCCTCTCTGGACTCTGGTCATGGGCTGGAAGTGGCTCAGACCAAAAGTCTACTAGCCAGTGGTTCTCCACTGGACTCTGCACGTAGACAGGAGACGTCGCGGGACACTAGACAGAGATTGGAAATGTCACAGGACACTGGACGGGGAGACACAGTTGTCCCTCACTGGTTCAGGAATGGCGGCGGCCATCTTGGCAGGGATGGTCAAAGACACTGGCTCAGACATGGAAGCGTCCTTCTTCCTCTTTCGCCTCCTCCTATGAGCTGGTGCAGAAATTAACTCTGGAGCAGCTGTGGAGTCCTTGTTGCAGGCTTGGGGTGAGTTGGAACACCCAAGCGACTTTGTGATGGGACTGGTTGTTATGTTCCTTGATTTTTTCAACAACGAAATCAGAACCATTAAGCCAGAGGATAATGTTAATGGACTCGACCAAGGACAAACAAGGCTCAGGAGACGCGAATGACTTCCTCATCCAGTCCCATCTGAAAGTAAGCGTTGAGTGTATAATCGCTCCAACTCACCAGATGGGAAAACTTTACAAACTCCTCCACATACTGCTCCAGAGGACAACCACCCTGCAGGAGGGAAAGGAGAAATTCTTCCAACATTTTAGATGTTGGTCTAGTCATCTGTAACGGTTGGTGAACCAGTAACAGGCTGAAGACTCATACGATCAAAATACAAACTTAAACTTTAATAATGACGCTCAGGAACAAACAGAAAGGCAGTGAAACACACCAACATAACAGTGACTAGACAAACACTGAAGGTGAGGGTGCAAATTAAGTAGAGAACAGAAACAAGATGACACAGCTGGGACAAATTAACTAATGACAAAACACATCCTAGTAATATATGCTACTTAATAACTACTTAATAGTGAGAATTGTACCCTAAACTAAAGTGTTACCAATTATTTTTATTCACTTATTTTACTTGTATTATCTGTCTTGTTTCTGTCTGCGCACTAGAAGCTTCTGTCACCAAGACAAATTCCTTGTATGTTTAAGCATACTTGGCAATAAATGACTCGTTTGAGTCATATGGACCAATCATAATCGGAATAAACAATATTGACAAAAATAATCGACGTGATTATGATTTTTACCATAATCGAGCTGTAGACTAATCTGTTTGTTTTACATTCCTTAGCAATTCCATATGGCAAGAAACTTTTGCAAGCAAACAATTGTTCTGAAAATGTCTCTAGGTTCTGTAAAACCATAACAAAAATAAAAGGCTTTGAGATCAATAAAAGCTTTTTCCACCTAAGGATCCCCGATTTCCCCTTAACTACCCAAACTGCAGGTCCTGCTGGGCCCACAGATACAAAGGTACAGCATCAATACCTGCAATCTAACATGGCGGGGTCTTTCTTTGTGTGTGTGTGTGTGTGTTATCCTGCAAGCAGACAATAATTGGGATGCTACCAGTTTGCATCAATTCTGTGCAGTAGGAGACAAAACAGGGGACCATTTAATGTGCTTCAGAATAATCAAAGAGAAACGCTTGTCCTTTGTCTGGGCTGGTGCACGTGAGTGAGCGGCACAGAGAGATAGTTGCCGACCAAGAAAGAGCCATGTCTTTTCATGCTTGGAAGGGATCAGACCATAAGGTGCGATCGGCATTTTAAATGATTGGAAGATTCGGTGTAATTTCTTCCATTCAGTGGCCTGGCTTCATACTGCGAGAATAATGGAGGCCTGAGAGAGCGTCTGGATGACCGCTACCGTCCTGCTGCTACGGTGAAGAGGAGAGGGATGCTGGGTAATCGCACACACACCAATCCCTTGTTAGCTCTCCCGCAGTCACCTTCAACTCACTGTCAACACCACAGTAAAAGAGGAAGGATCGTCTGCAAATCTACTCTGAATAGTGAAGGTCTTTCAACAAACATTCGGACTGTGTCTGAAAGCCTTGAAGCTTAACTTTACTTTGCTGAAACGATGCACTTTCAACTGCGTTTTTGCATGAAAGCACATTTTAAGAAAATTGGGTAGCCTAACGCTTTAGTTTAGGGTCCAACTCTCACTCTTAAAGGATTAGTTCACTTTTAAATAAACTTTTGCTGATAATTTACTCACCCCCATGTCATCCAAGATGTCAATGTCTTTCTTTCTGCAGTCAAAAAGAAATGAAGGTTTTTGATGAAAATATTCCAGGATATTTCTCCATATAATGGACTTCAATGGGCTCCAAACGGTTCAAGGTCCAAATGACAGTTTCAGTGCAGCTTCAAAGGGCTTTAAATTATACCAGACGACTAATAAGGGTCTTATCTAGCGAAACGATCAGTTTCTGCTAGAAACCGAGCAGTATTTATGCTATTATTTTACCTCTTATCAGACGAACGTGATCATCTCTGAGCTCCGCCATAACTTTCGCTAAGTGAGGTCAAATACAAGCGTGGTCATAGATGTATACGTAGATGCCTCATTAGCGCCTGCACGGATCAGTAGAATGAGGCATCTATGATCGATATATCTATGACCACGCTCATATTTGACCTCACTTAGTGGAAGTTATGGCGGAGCTCAGAGATTATCACGTTCGACTGATAAGAGGTAAAATAATAGCATAAATACTGCTCGGTTTCTCACAGAAACCGATTGTTTCGCTAGATAAGACCCTTATTCATCGTCTGGTATCGTTTAAAGCCCTTTGAAGCTGTACTGAAACTAATCCTTTAAGTAGTTGCTTATTACTAGGATATTGGCTGTTTATTAGTCCTTATAAAGCACATATTAATGCCTTATTTTTAGGGCTGGGCAAATTAACGCGTTAACGCAGGCGATTAATTTTTTCAGCTTAATGCATTAAAAATATTTAACACAAATAACGCAGTGTCCGTTTTTTATCCATTTTTGCCTAGCATTACATGATCACGCTCCTATTCATTAGGGATGGGACGAAATATCGTTTGACAAAATATCGCGATACAAAACGTGACGAAACGCATCGAGGTCGAAAAAAATGGATCGCGAAATAAAGATAGATGGCACTGCTGCATGATTTGCGTAGTATATAAATAATTTAGTGTATTATATGTGTGTGTATGTATATGGGGCAGACATACAGTCTATGGTGGCAGGCTGGCAGCACCATCTGCTGATCAAGCAGGGTAAAAAAAACTAAATGAAAAAAATTGTATATCCGGGGAACGGTGCGGTACGTCGTCACGTCAACAGCGCATGTTGCAACAACAACACTGCAGCGAGCTAACAAATATTAGCATTACCACCAACTGCCTTGCCCCCAAACAGCCGACCATGGAGTCAAATGAGGTCCAAATTGAGGACACTCCGCCTGGATACAAGTCATATGTCTGGCAGTATTTTGGCTTTCTCATTAAAAAAGACAACGACGGCAATAGAGTAACTGACAAGACTAAGACTGTGTGTAAGCTATGCCATGCTGTCATTCCGTACACCACATCCAACACATCAAACATGAACCACCACCTTCAACGTCACCATAAAAATGTGAAGAAGGCCCCGGAGAAAACGAGCCTACCGAAGGGACAGCTGACTATGAAACAAGCGCTGACACCAACTCTACCTCCGTCAAGTCCGCGTGCAAAACAGATAACCAGGCTCATTGGCGAATTCATAGCGGACTATATGGCTCCATTTAACATGGTAGAGAACAGAAAATTCATCCAAATGTTCAATGTGCTGGAGCCCAAGTTTAAGATGCCATGTCGAGGACATTTTTCAGTAATATTTTCTTCTTTTTTTTTTCTTTTTTGATATCGTATCGTGACGTATCGTATCGTAACCCTGGCATATCGAGGTGCATCGTATCGTGAGTTTAAGTGAATCGTCCCATCCCTACTATTCATGTAAATGCTTCCAAGCGCGACAAGACACAAGAGAACGTGCTGTATTTCAATGTCCTGTCTGTGTGTGTGTGTGTGTGTGTGTGTGTGTCAGTGTCCTGTCTGTGTGGCTGCGTCTCATGTCAGCTAATCGAGGGACACTCTGACACACACACACTCGACGCACAGACAGACTCGCGTCAGTCTCCTGCTCACATCGAGTTCTCTTTTGCTCTTGAACAAACAATAACAACAACACAGAGAATTTTGAGTATTCTCATATTAGGAGTCTTAAATTAGTTAAATAACGTCTTAAAAGAACTTAAAGAGTTGTGAGGAAATGAGATGCGCAGGACAGCACGTGAGATCCGCATCATGTTCGTCAGCGGCTGTTCTGAAAGTGACAGGAGCACTGATGCCCAGGGGCGTAAATCGCGGGGGGATGGGACCCCCAATCTGAGGGCTGTCCCCCCCTAAAAACCATGCGGAGTATTGTAAATAATATAATAATATATACTTAAAATAAATGTCTAAGTAGTAAAACAATACAAACGCAAACGAGACAAAAAATGCGTTTTAAGTTTAGAAACATTTTGAGTCCCCCCCCCCCCTTGCCTCACAGTGGTTTGATCCACCGCACCTCAACTAACGTTACCCATAGACCGTAGAAAAACTACCACACAAGTTTGGGGAGAGAACAAGGCTCTTCAGACAGCAGTTGTGAAACACCAGTAAGTAGCTGTCAAGGCTATTTTATTCACTTTAAACGTCAGATGAAGTGATTCTTTTCTCTTTAATACAGATTAGGCAAAACACTGTTAACATCCCTTGCCCACCGCCGCACCGCCCCGCTCCGCTGTACAGTAATAACATCATTTAGTTCAGTTACAGAACTGACAAAACAATTAAAAACTGAACGTGAATAATAGGCTAATGAACCCAAAATTCAAGCAACCCGCCCACAAATTCTAAAAATTGGCTAATTCTAAACCGAAAGTTCAGTCGGATCTGTGTAGGGTTTTGCTCAATATGATAATAAGTGGCAGATCAGAGGCTTCTGCAGTTGAATATCTAAATATCTGAATATCATAGTATAAAATACTATGTGGAGGACGCAAGATAATTTAATAATTATAATATGACTGCGTGGTGAACCTTAATCGTATTTAAACTACTATCGCTTTGTGTTGTTGGTCAGATAAAATGACAGAGAAAAGAAAAACGGACATTAGATAATTTTTCAGTACACCAAAACGCCAAATAAGTACGAAATGTTTTTTTTTTTTTTTTGTGGTACATATATCCTTACAAGTACGATTTTGGCTGTATTATTTGTGTCCCCTTCAAAAATTGCTCTTGAGAAATTTCATGTTTATTGTCCCCCCCAACTTTTAGATGAAATTTACGCCCCTGCTGATGCCTGTTATTAATGTTCATCAAAGATCAACGGGAACAGAGAAAATTGTAGCTTTAATGATGATTCATCTATATTTCATTTATCATTTATGCAGTTACAGTTTTTCTCAATCGATTTGGTACATTTCTCCAAACTCAGGTAACAGCTCTCAAAACAGTTAACACAGCAAACTAAACACACTCTTATGCTGGCAAAACTGTTAAGTATTCACTGCACAATGAAACACAGCATTTCATTCTAGTAATGCATTTATTAAAATTCAATATTAACATCAAAACTAAAAGTGTGTTCTCTGTTGATTTTATAACAAATTCAGCTGAAGATACACAAAGAAATAAATGAAAATACATGTTTTTCATTAAGTTCTTAAATGAGGAGTTCAGGTGTATAACAATAAGTTGTCACCCCACACACAAAAAAAAAAAAAATATATATATATATATATATATACAAATAAGTACATAAGTAAATAAAAAATAAAGTGATAAATGTACCACATTCATTGAATCAATTATTTTATTGATCATGCCTCTCAATTACATCTGGCCACAGAATGTCATCAACATCACAGAAAATATTTTCACGAGTCATGCATCGTGGGAAAAAACGCCTTGAATGCTGTATCCATCCTTGACATGCTTGTGCCCCAATATCTCCACAGGCCTCCATCGCTTGAAGAAGACTTACTTGGTTGTAAGGGTTGCGATCTTATACTTTCCATCTCCAAGAGGAGAAGAATTCCTCAATTGGATTCAGGAAAGGAGAATATGGTGGAAGAAACACCATCCTGAATTGTGGGTGATTCACAAACCACTCACACACTAGTGCTGAATGGTGGAATTGGACATTGTCCCAAACAACTACAAAATTCCGCACCATTTGCTCCTGATCACCCTGCGGAAAGAGGATTTCATTGAGGAGGTTTTAAAAATGTAGGAGCCTTGCTGTGTTGTATGGTCCCAAGCAGGGCCGTTGCAAGGGGGGTGCGAGGCCCTGTGCGAAGTTGACATGCGAGGCCCTCTATACAATTGATTTGCGCGGGCCGGGTATTGCTATAGTAACGAACCGAACTTTCGCATATCTGATCAAAAGTGGTTTGACCTTTTTCAGATGCTGCAATTAGAATTTAAAATGGACTGAGTAAAACTCTATACAATCTTGACGTGTGTGATAGGCTATTGTGCTCACTGACATGCAGCATGCACGGTCACTCACACGCTCATAACAATTGTAAGATCTACTGCATAATGATAACCTAAGAACAACAACAATAATAATAAAGCAATTAAAGGATTAAAAGCGATCTAAGGGAATAACTAGCCTAAATAAGAACGGTATGAAGAAACGTGCAAACATTCACTCTTATTCGTCTAATAGTGAAAAAGCAAACGTTTCTTGTCACATTCATAAAAAATAATGCAGTCTTTACCGTGTAAATTATATATACATTTATTCTTATTATAGTTACAAAAGTGATTCAGTCATAGAGATAATATAGATAAATGTCACTTTTTTGTTGTTGTTGTTTGATTAACATTAATAATGATAGCGACTAAATTTAGATGCTGCCACTTTAAGGCCGACTGTACGGGAGCTCGTCTCTCAGCTCTCAGAAACAGTCTCTCTGACAGCGCGCAGAGTTGGCTGTCTCTGCTTACTGTGCTTTAACGCTTTAACATCACCTGTGTTTAAACTACAATGCTAAAAAACGCATGAAAACGACAAGCTTTCATGACCGCGCAGCACAGCCCGACACGTCACATGAGCGTAACTGCAATAGAGACATATTAACGTTAGTCCAAAATCGTTACCAGTTGACATTTCTACTGTTTAATCGTGTCTACCGTCATATCGCTCACCCCATAAGCCGGATTATATATATATATAGTCCACGACCACTTGTTATATTTATGCCTCACCTTGAACTTCATCTTGTTGTTGCAACCCGCCAGCCTGATTATTCTCCGTGATTGTGTTGGTTGTGCTGCTTGTAGTCGCAATATTGGCATTAACAAATTTATCCAGCGATCCTCTCAGTGACTTCTGAAATTCTTCTTTCCTTTTCTCACCACCCGACTCGTGTTTACGAAATCGGTCGCGCTCTCGTGCAGCACCCGACATTTTTTCCTCAGAGTGAGCGGCTCACAGTGGCGCGACCACGCAGAACGTCATATCGAAATTTGACAAATAACAATAATAATTTGCTGATTTTTTTTTTTCACGTGGCCTTGATTATGCATTATTGAGAGACAGTAGGAATTGTATTTATTATGGATGTTGGGTGGAAAAACTGTAATAAAAAATAGACATAAACTTCATAAAATGCAGGCCAGGTGCGAGGCCCTCTAGAGGCGCGAGACCCTGTGCGGTCGCACACTTGGCACAGCCCTTGCGACGGTACTGGTCCCAAGACAGCATTGTGTGCCACAACACCAGTTGTAGAAATTGCTGCACAGAGAGTGATGTTGCCTCCTCGTTGTCCAGGGACATTGACTGTAGCACGATGGCCAATCACATTTCTCCCTCTTCTCCTTTTTTTTGAAGATTGAAGCCTGCTTCATCAATATACAGGTACTCATAATGAGTTGCACTGCTATCCAACTCCAAGATTCTCTAGAGTAAAAAGAACACAAGGTAAAATATAGTAAATTTGTGTTTTACAGTAATGGCATTGATTGCAGTCAATACTACTGTGAAATTAGTATTATTGTATTATTAGTATAGACCTGTCGCTCTCACGTCTGTGGTTATGAAGTCGTTTGAAAGACTGGTTCTGGCCCACCTGAAGGACATCACTGGACCCTTGCTGGATCCTCTTCAATTTGCCTACAGAGCAAACAGGTCTGTGGATGATGCAGTCAACATTGGACTGCATTATATCCTGCAAGATCTCGACAGACCTGGGACTTATGCAAGGATCTTATTCGTGGACTTCAGTTCGGCCTTCAATACCATCATGCCTGATCTTCTCTCAGCTAAACTGACCCAGCTCTCCATGCCATCCTCAATCTGTCAGTGGATCTCCAGCTTACTGACAGACCGGCAACAGCTCGTGAGACTGGGGAAACTCTCACTACCAGCACTGGCGCCCCCCAGGGGTGTGTCCTCTCCCCACTGCTCTTCTCCTTGTACACCAATGACTGCACTTCTAAAGACCCCTCTGTGAAGCTCCTGAAATTTGCAGACGACACCACTGTCATCGGCCTCATCCAAAACGGTGACGAGTCTGCTTACAGACTGGAGGTTGAACAGCTGGCTGTCTGGTGCAGTTATAACAACCTTGAGCTCAACACACTCAAAACGGTGGAGATGATAGTGGACTTCAGGAGGAACAGCCCAGCTCTCCCCCCACTCACCATCATGAACAGCACTGTGGAAGCAGTGGAGTCATTCAGGTTCCTGGGCACTACCATCTCTCAGGAGATGGTACCCTACCAAGTGGGACAATCACATTGACTCCATTGTGAAAAAGGCCCAGCAGAGACTGTATTTCCTTCGTCAGCTGAGGAAGTTCAACCTCCCACAGGAGCTGCTGATTCAGTTCTACTCGGCTGTCATTGAGTCTGTTTTATGCACTTCCATCACTGTCTGGTTTGGTTCAGCTACCAAATCTGACATCAAGAGACTACAATGTACAATTCGGACTGCGAAGAGGATTATTGGTGCTCCCCTGCCAACCCTCCAGGACCTGTACTCTTCCAGAGTGAGGAAGAGAGCAGGGGAAATCATTACAGACTGTAATACTCTGACTGTTTAGTGCAATCTTTTAAACTCGGGAGATTATTTATGTTTATATATGCATACTACTCAAATACTGTAAATATGTTCATAATCTGTAAATGTTTATTCTGACTAAACGTAACTGTGATTTTCTATACTATTTTTCATATTTTTATTCTTAGAATTTGTATTACTATGTTCTTGTTGTGTTTGTATTGTATACGTGCACTGGAAGCTTCAGCACCAAGAAAAATTCCTTGTGTGTGCAAGCACACTTGGCAATAAAGCTCTTTCTGATTCTGATTCTGATTCTGAAATTGTTGCTGAAGTTTGTGTTCACACTTTGAAGCAGCAGTATACATAGATATGCCCTAAATCTTTTCACATATAGTAGCATGGAATAGTTTATGGACACATACTTAAAATTCAGGAAAAATATATCTTTGAGTTGACAGTAAAATTGCAGTAATTGGGTTGCACATACTTGAACAAACTGGAATCGCAACTCCTTCACTCTAACGGAGTTCCTCTCAAAGGGCACTTTGTATATTTGCTTCATTCAGATAGCATTTCTTCTTAGAACACGGTCAATTGTGGAGAGACTGCATTGGTGGATATTGTGGAACAGTTGATTGTCCTGTGTTATTCTTTGCTGAATTTCTTTGAGGCGGAGGGTGTTGTTCTGGACCACCATGTCAACAATTGCATGCTCTTGTTCAACTGAAAAAAGTATTGTTCGTCCACCTGAATGTTCTCTAACTTCAATTCTGAAAAAGGTTTGGACAACAGGAACATTTACTGTAGAGATCTAGACCTATGCCAAACAAGACTACATGGACTCTCATTGTAAAAGTAGAATGATATAGTTACTTACCGGTTTTCCCTCTGAAATGTACGTATAATTGAAGCCACTGTGGATCTTTTTATATTGGGCTGAACTCTCTGGCCAGCTTCTCTCAGTGAGAGACCATGATTTATGGCATGCTCAATAAGTGTGGCTCTGATTTCATTTGAAACACGCGTGTACCCTACCCTCATTCTACCTCTCCTCCGTCCTCTTACACCTTGGCCTCCTCTTCCTCTTTGCCCTCCTCTTCCTCTCTGTCCACCTCTTCTAATATTTTCTCTTTCCACTATACCATTGCCCTCCAATATATGCATCTCTTCAATCTCTTCTCCTCTTCCTACATCCTCAGCTCTTCTCGCTCTTCCTCCTACATCTTCAGCTCATCTTCAGCTCTTCTTTCTCTATCTCCTCTTCCTCTTCCTCTTCTCCCTCTACCCTGGCCACCACCTCTCACTCTTAAACCTCTTCTGTTTCCACTGCTCATACTTCTTTTTTTTTGTCTTACTGTATCTCCTCATTTGTCTTCTTTGTTCTTCTTCTCTTCCCCTTTTGTAGTTGTTGTACTTATGTAAGACAGCTGTGTGAACAATTAGGAAACGTCTCGGTTACGTATGCAACCCTAGTTCCCTGAGAACAGGGAACGAGACGCTGCGTCAGCTGACGCTACGGGGAACAGTGTGACAGGTGCCTGAAATCACAATCAAAAAACGTCAATCCTATTGACCGGCGACAGCCTATGATGTCATCAAGGTGCGACCAGGAAGTATATAAGGGCGCCTTGCCAACATGACAGTATCTAATCGTCTGAAGGGACTGTTTGGCAGGCAAGCCCTGAGGCATGGCAAAGCGACGCAGCGTCTCGTTCCCTGTTCTCAGGGAACTAGGGTTACATACGTAACCAAGACGTTCCCCATGCCGAAGGGAGTGCATGCCCACTGGGCAGTGACAACTGTCAAGACAAGCAAATTCAACTGAAATGCCTGAACCACTCCCCTTCTGGTCACATTAGGCTGTCAGTGACAGCGCTCCCTACGGTCAAAGCCCAAGCTAAAACCTGAGAAGGAACCTTCGCATACCAATGAGGTCCTACCCTGGCCGCTCGAAGGCCTGGAACCAGCCCATTCAACAGAAGGGGTTCCTATAAGGGAACGTGGCAAGGGAAGCCGAGGGAACCCGCGCCAGTCACTATTCGGGAGGATTTCACTGAATGCCACCAGGGAGGACTGACCTAGTGACCCCGTATGGGACACATCAGTACAGCCAACCCTGTCTGTAAAGTACAGAGCCTCTGGTACTCGTCTCCGAAGAGACATCCCGCTAGGGTACTGCAGAAAAGGCAGTGTCCTCCTACAGCTGGACCTCAGATACGGGTTATCCTGGAGAGCAGCACTCAGCGAAGTGCTTTCTAACCCTTGCTAGCGAGGGGAGTTAGCTGCTCGATCCTAGGATCTACCAAGCACTTATTTTAAAACGTGCTCAGGAGGCCGAACAGGCCTGCAGGCTGATCCTAGCTGGGAGGCCCCGAGGGGCCTACGACCGACGGATCAGAGCCAAGCGGCTGTAAGCTCACAGACGACTCTCACTTGAGAGGAGCTCATAAGCCTGCCTGGTAGGTAACCATGCTGTAGGCAATCTATGAAAGTCCCTCCTGCAGGGACCGCATAGCAGCAGTGTCGTCTCGTCATGCTAGGGAATGAAACTCGCCTTCAGGTGCTACCAGCTAGAAACCGGAGCCTGATAGCAGGTGACCACTAGTTGTCAGCGTAAAGCCAGTTATGTGTCCCCTCCTAGGGAACTCGTTCCCCAGGGAGGCCAGAAGGGGCCTCCACCTGGTAACCTGTGCTGACTGCGTGTGCCTCCACACAGAGGAGCTCGCTCTCGGGGAGGCCTAACGAGGCCTACTACCCAATAGCAGTCAAGCTGGCCCTCGAGGTAGCTGAAAGATGGGACTCGTTCTGACAGGAAGGCCTAGTGAGGCCTGCCACCTGGTAACCATCGGGATTCGCTCCTTCAGGGAGGCTTGGGGAAGCCTGCCACCTGGTAGCAGACCACGCTAGCTGTCCGAGCGTCCCGTCTCCAGGGCTCGCCCAGGGAGGCCTACGACCTGGTAGTGAGACCTGTTAATGGTCCCGCTAGCTTGTCACAGTGACTGGAACCGGAACCCCCTCAGGGAGGCCTAGTAGGGGCCTACAACCTGATAGCACGTTAAGTGAGCTAACCGAGCGTCCATGCTCGGGGCCCCTCCCTCAGGGAGGTCTAGCCATTCGTGCGATCCGTCAGAGATGACTGAGGTCCCGGAGCTCGCCGTTAGGGAGGCCTGCTGGGGTCTACCACCCAGAGGCGAATTTTCAGGGAGGCCTGGTGAAGCCTACTACCTGACAGCGATCCACTGCTAGGTGTCCAGTGACTGAAGACCAGGAACGTGCCCTCAGGGGAGGCCAGGATGAAGCCTGCTACCCAATGGCGAATCCCACAGGGAAGCCCCGTGCCGCTTGCTGCCTGTTAGCAACCCATGCCACCATCTGTTACCGAAACTGGGGACCGGGGAATGATCTCAGGGAGGCCCAGTGCCTACCACCTGATAGCAAGTGAGGCCTACTCCCTGCTAGCACTCCACGCTTACCGTCACAGAGAGTGGGAACTGGGAGCTCGCCCTCAGGGAGGCCTGGCGAGGCCCGCCACCTGATAGCAGAAGGTGCTAGCTGCCTGAGTATCCAAGCTCAGAGCTCAGTTCCAGGGAGGCCTAGTGAGGCCTACTATCTGCTAGCACTCCATGCTCACCGCCACAAAGACTGGGAACCGGGCACTCGCCCTGTGAAGCCTACCGTCTGGTAGTCCTTGGGCGTTCCTCCAGGGAGGCTTAGTTAGGCCTGCCACCTGACGATAGGTGTGCTTAGCTAAAGCTCTACACCGAGACTTGACCTGTCCAGACTGTGACCAGGAACATGCCCTCAGGGGAGGCAGGGTGAGGCCTATTCCCTACTAGCAACTCGTGCTAGCGCAAAAACCCATTCAAAAGCCCAACAAGGCTGTGAGCAGATCACACTACAGCTCACGCATTAGTGCTTACCCGGTCGTAGCTACTTTATACTTAAAGCTAGGAAACAAACTCGCCCCCGCGTGCCACAAGCCCGCGAGCAAAAGCGGCAACTACAACCACTCACATTAGTGAGAGAGATAACACGGAGGGGTGGTAAAACTCTAGTAGCTAAAGTATAGCATATATCCACACACATATAAAGTTGCAAAGAAGATCGTTCTTAGCTACTCACGAGCTCCAACGATGTTCCATAATCCCCCAAACCCTCTCGGGAGAGCTAAAGAGGGTCCTAGAAAACATAGAAAATAATGTTTCACCCTACTCGAGGTTACTCACCGCTCGCTCTTCTGGTGCTTCAAACCTTGAAAAACCAGCCATCAGGCCAGTGTTCGACCACCATCCCGAGGGGGGCGCTCTCACCAAACAAGCCAGGCGGGCCGTCAGATCTTACATATCTGCTCATGATAGGCCCACCGGTCTGATGTAAAGCGCCCGGGCAAAGAGGCAAGAGGAAGGGAAAAGCAGCGCTCATCTGCGCACCCTAGGGGGCGGAGTCCTGTCTCGCTGCCTTCGTTGGTTCTGGTTCCCAGCTCCGGCTTCCTTCCTCTTCTGGTTGCGGTTGTCCCGCCTCCTCTGCGCACCAGTCCTCCGCGGAGGGGGCGCTCGAGAGGCGACGCTGGTTTGCTGGTCCCGCCTCCAGCCCTCAGACCGTGACGGGCCAGGGACACCCGACTGCCTGGGCGTGGTCCCGGTATGCATGATCTAAATGCCGCCGAGCGTGCCTTCGCCTCTCTGAACTTCCCCACCACCGCCTCGACGGAGGTGCCGAAAAGCTCAGAGGGCGAAACCGGGGCATCGAGGAGAAAGGACTTCTCTTTCTCCCCGATGTCCGCAAGGTTTAACCACAGATGTCTCTTAGCAAGCAAAGCGGTATATTTGTACTTAATGTAATTGGCATCTACTCCATTAAAAAATTTCTGAGGACCCACCCACATTTTTTTTGCTTCCGACGCCCATGGCACAGAGGAACGTCATAACATTAGTGGTGTAACGTATCACAAAACTCACGGTTCGGATCACACTACGGATCATGAGTCACGGATCGGATAATTTTTCGGATCAGACTAAAAGGGGGAGACCATTTTTATTTGCCTTCCATTTATTACATGAAAACTTTTGGTGTTAACATAACCTATATGGTTTATAGGTTAACAAGGAACTTTTGGTGTTAACAAAAATAACTTGTATGGTTTTAACAAAAATAAAATAAATAAATAAATAACCATCTGAATAAATAAAATGTTACTCTGTTACTGTTAGTAAAGTGTAACGTAAAAAACAACCTGAGACGTGAAAATGGGCCTGAGCTTATAATGGCAATTTTTTTTTTTTTTTTTTTAAGATTAGGATGTCAACATTCTCAGGGGAGAGAGTAGACCTCTCACACTTGTCAGCATTGCAATTATCTTTGTAGACCTATACACTATTTTATAGATATCATGTTTAAACGCACTACACTTAAACGTTTTATTGAATTCATTACTTTATATTTATATAGCCTAGTACCTAGGCTATAGATTATGTTAAAATAACAAATATTTTAAATTAAAACTTACGAAAGACAAAAACCGACTCTCGTCTTTTCTTTCGTTTTTAAATCTTTTTGCAAGAAATCCTGCAGGTCATAAAGAACTTTGTTTTTCCACCTCCAAGAAAGGACAGGTGCTCTCCATTATTTATCCTTGTTTACTTAAAGGCTGTTTTCCTTGCTTTACTCGAGGCAAAAAGCTGTGTGTTGACTTTGAAAAAGAGTAGACTTTACATTATATGCATCTATGGTGGAATTACTAGATTTTCGCATCGATACATGTTTGTTTTAATGCGGTCTGTGCGGAAACGATTGCAGCACAGCTGTATGGCTACGCGCTCCTGGAACGCACTGACGGACCGAAGCCGCGTGCAGTGTGAAAGCTGTATCCGTTAACATGGGTACGGCAAAAATACGCACCGCATACGCACTGCAAACGGAGTATGTGTGAAACGGATGTCAGCAGGTGCCATGCTCGATGTATGCGCCACTTTCATACAGCTTACTGTTACAGTTTTGTCCACCACCCTTCTTCCGTCGTCATTATATTTTACGGGGAAGCCAAAATGCTCCCATACATGCGATTTGAATGATGCGGGAGGCTTTTCAAGTTCTTCTACTTTTCCGCTAGCCACTGTTGACTGATTAACATGCCCTGTTCACGTGAACACATGTGTTTCTCTGAAACTCAGCATCAAGTTTAAAGGAACAAGATCACTTAAAAAGCAATATCGGCAGAAAAACTGTCTTTTAAGCCCTATTCGGACAGGATTAGTTTTACAGGAGGTGGGGGTAAAGTAATTATTACCAGAGGTTCTCTGTGATTTTAATCCCGTCCGAATGTGCCATCTCGGTAATCATTACGGACAATGTCAGTAAAGATAACGGAGACTTTTACCATTTGTAAAAAGGTCCGGAAAAATGACCTCGGGTAAGGCAAGGCAAGTTTATTTGTATAGCACATTTCATACACAGTGGCAATTCAAAGTGCTTTACACAGAAATTAAGTTAAAATATTCATAAGTGAATAAAATAAAAATATATATAGTATAACAGTTATAATAGGAATTAAAAGAAAAAAAAATAAAGAAAAAAAATATATATAAATAAAAAGTATAATTAACACTAAAAATAAAAACCGGGTTAAATTGAAACATAATTAAAGTGCAAGCAGTTCGGACAGAGCACAGAGCTTATTCAGTAAAAGCATAAGATAAGGTGCAATCAGTCGGATGTACAGTAGCACAGAGCTTATTCAGTAAAAGCACAGCTAAACAGATGTGTTTTGAGTCTGGATTTGAAAGTGGCTACTGTTGGAGCACATCTGATCTTTTCAGGAAGCTGGTTCCAGCTGTGGCTGGCATAATAGCTAAAAGCAGACTCTCCTTGCTTTGAGTGAACCCTTGGTATTTCTAATTGACTTGATCCTGATGATCTGAGTGATCTGTTGGGTTTGTATTTAATCAGCATATCTGCAATGTATTGAGGTCCTAGGTCATTGAGTGACTTATATACAAGTAATAGTACTTTAAAATCGATCCTAAATGTAACTGGAAGCCAGTGTAAAGACCTGAGAACTGGTGTGATATGGTCATATTTTCTGGTTCTGCTCAGGATCCTGGCAGCAGCGTTCTGTATGAGCTGCAGCTGTCTAATGGTCTTTTTGGGAAGGCCGGTGAGAAGACCATTACAATAGTCCACCCTGCTGGTGATAAAAGCATGAACGAGTTTCTCTAAGTCTTGTCTGGAAACAAAGCATCTAATTCTTGCAATATTTTTGAGATGATAGCAAGCTGATTTAGTTATTGCTTTGACATGACAACTGAAACTCAGGTCTGACTCCAAAATCACACCCAGATTCCTGACTTTAGACCTTTAAGGCCCGGGTATACTTCGGCCGTCCGCGTTCGTGCACCGCCCGCATGACGTAATTTTCGTCATTCGGAGGGCGTGTGGCCGGCCGCACACCCCGTCCGCGCGCAGCCCAAATTTCGAGACCGCGCGGATGGTCCGCGTGAAACAGCGCATGCGCCAGCAGTACAGAAGAGTCCACTAGGTGGCAATACGCACAGTATTGAGCACAGTGTTCAGCCGTCGAAGAAGAGTGTGCAAAGACCGGTTTAAAAACAACACGCTTTTTTTCCAAAACGAGTAAACTTAGAAGCATATCCTTCTCCATCGTTTATGATTCTTCAGTATTTCTTCCAAACTTCTTGCAATGGTGGATGCACTACAGTTCTTCTCCGATCATGCCCAGCGAATGTCCCGTTGATAACAGGACTCAGTGCTGCCCCCCAATGTCTGGTAGAGCATAGGGAAAAAATTTACTGTGCATGCGTCGAACGCGATCATCCGCGCGCATCCGTTGTGTAGTATACTTTGAAAGACGCGCGGACAGGGCTGCGCGCGTGACGCGTCCGGGCGCGGTAAGTGAAGTATACCCGGGCCTTTAGCCTCAAGATATGCGTTCACCTTGAGAATTTCATCTTTGTTTCCAAATGTAGTGATTTCAGTTTTGTCTTTGTTTAACTGAAGAAAGTTTTGGCACATCCAACTGTTAACTTCTTCAATGCATTTACATAGAGAGTCAATGTATGGAGTTATCCAGATTTCTCTTTTTCAGGAGAGGCTTAACTACTGCAGTTTTAAGGGAGTTTGGAAAAGTCCCAGAAAGAAGTGAGGCGTTTACCACTTCTAGGAGATCTGCTTCTAAACAGTTAAACACACTTTTGAAAAAAGAAGTGGGGAGTGTGTCAAGGACGCAGGTTGATGTTTTTAGGTTCTGTACCGTTTCTTCTAAAATTTTACCATCAATTGCTTCGAAATCAGTCATAGTAACTTTCTGAGGTTGTGGTCTGATCTGACTCACCCCAGAGCAACTCAAGGATGTGCTGATCGCATTTCTGATATTATTGATTTTCTCGGAGAAGAAAGCAAACTCACTACATTTGCTGTCTGAGAGCATTTCATTGGGAATGTGACTTGGAGGGTTTGTTAGTCTCTCTACAGTAGCAAAAGGAGTGCGCGTGTTGTTTATGTTTCTGTTTATAATATTTGAAAAGAAGGTCTGTCTAGCTTTGCCTAGTTCCACATTGAAAGCACGAAGACTGTCTTTATAGATGTTGTAATGGACTACAAGTTTTGTCTTTCGCCACATGCGCTCATCTTTCCTGCATTGTCTTTTCATTAATTGCACTGCTGTTGAGTTTCTCCAAGGTGCTTTTTGTTTGCCACTCTTTTTTCTGACTTTCACAGGAGCAATATCATCAATTACACTCTTAACTTTTGAGTTAAAAGAGTCAAGGAGAAAATCTACAGAGTCTGCAGATATGCTTGGTGTTAAAGATATAGCCTTCATAAACAGCACACTAGTGTTCTCATTTAAGCATCTCTTTTTGACAGAGACAGATCTAGTTTCAATGGCAGGAGAGATTGATATATCAAAGAAAATACAGAAATGATCAGACAGTGCCACATCCTTAATAACTATCGATGAAATGTTTAGACCCTTACTGATAAGTAAATCTAGAGTGTGTCCACGATCATGTGTGGGTCTGTGTACATGTTGTGTCAAATCAAAAGTGTTAAGAACAGTCATGAGATCTTTTGTTGTACTGGACTCATCATTGTCAATGTGAATGTTAAAATCCCCAGCAATAGCAAAACAGTCATACTCAGATGAGATAGCTGATAACAGCTCTGTAAAGTCATCAATAAAAGCTGGGCAATATTTTGGAGGCCTGTAAATAATGATAAGCAGGATGCGTGGAGCACCTTTTAGCATAATGCCCAGATATTCTAGAGACAAATAGTCACCAAATGATACTTGCTTACATTGATAGACATCTTTAAAAAGAGCATCGACCCCCCCCCCCCCCCCACCCCTCCTGACTGCCCTGCAGACACTCATAAAAGTAAAGTTAGGAGGGGCTGTTTCATTGAGGACTGTTGCACTGCAGCTGTCTTCTAGCCCCGTTTCATTGAGAAGCAAAAAATCTAGGTTGTTTGTGGTTATTAAGTCGTTGACTAGAAATTATTTGTTTTTAAGTGAACAGATGTTTAAAAGTGCTAACTTAACAGTATTCATTTAAATTTTTTCCCCCACAGTAATCTTAGTTTGACAAGTAACAGGCCGCAGATTAGATGGGTTTGCCATACGGCCCGAGAAGGCCTTAGACTTTCTATCATGTAACAGAACAGAAATAGAGAAAGAGACAGGCACAATGGGTTCCCGCTTGTTTTGTAAACATTTGATAAGGTTGCTGTTGACGTTGCGAGGACCCAGAACACGTCACTGAGAGCTGGTATCAGTTGTTTTTGTTGCAGATGGAGGAGGGTGTGTGCCCTGGCGTTGTGACCGAAGAAATCTCACAGGAGGGGCAGAGCGAGCTGGGCCCACAGTCTTTAGTGGTTGTGGGGCTCGACCCTCTTTGGTTGATATCTGGGGGCTCGCAGCGATCGAGTGTGATTGTCTGGTTCCAGTATAAACAAAATCCATTTTCTCTGTGAAGCTCAGAAGCGGGGATGCTGAAGAGAGGAATAACATGTCTGGTGAGGGGGGCTGTTGCTCTGGTGTTACCGGAAACTGCAATATGTTATCGTCCGGTTCATGGAGTGACTTAGACATTTCTTCCAGCTTATTGCTCAGACCACACATAAGGTGTAAAAGTTCACCAGTCTGACCCCTGATGGTCCCCATTTTTACCAGTGCCTCCACAGTCTCCACAGTCTGGGCTGAGATGTTACTGTTTAGTGCCTCGATCTGTGTCACTTGGAGCAGTTCTGATCCGTCACAGTGTGTCTGTGGTGAGCTCTGAGGGCGAGGCTCAGCTGGGAGTGTGTCCATGAGAAGTGGTTGTTGTGGCTGCGTGGTGTTATCATTGTCCTTGTGGGGTGAATCAACCGCATGTCCATTCAGATGCTGAAATTAAGTCCTGTTATCGTCCATACTCTGTACTGGTGTGTGTGTGCCAGCCATGTATTAAGCCCAAGTAGCCGTGAGAACCTATTTGTTCCTCTTGCTGGAAGTGGTCCACTGATGAACGGCTGAACTTTCAGTTTTCTAAGTGTTTCAAAAAGTTCATTGAAATCCCTCTTAAGGAGTTCTGACTGCTCTCTTTGAATATCGTTCTTCCCCACATGAATGATAAGTCGATTTGCAGTCTTATGTTTCATCAGAATGTTCTTAAGTTCCCTGTTGACATCACAAACTGTTGCTTGTGGAAGGCAGCATGTAGATGTATCCCTGCTGCTAATGTTTCTGACTGTGGAGTTCCCCACTATCAGAGTCCTGGGCTCGGCTGCCCTCTGAGCTGAGGGCCGCTGTCTGCTCGACCTTGAGCGCCTGTTAGCATCAGTGTTAGCTATGGGCTGATTCGATCGGTGTTCAGTCACATTCATCACGTTTGGGGATTCCTCACCCACATTCATTAACACTTCAAATCTGTTTTCAAGATGTATATTTGGTGGTAGGAAACAAGTTTGCAATCCTTGTGTCTGGGGTAGAGCATGCTACTGCGGCAATATGTGATGCTCGTGACAATCTAATGTCTCGAGTGCCTTTGGGTCTCGCTCCCTGTTTGTGCCATCGATTAGTGTGTTGATCAGTTACTTGTTTCTCTACCTGTTGAGTAGCACTACATTTATTGGATTCACCGGCAGTGTGCAGACGGCGTTCATGATGAAGCTCTGCTGTGTGATTCGTCTGGTTGGATGGAATTCAGATCAATGAATTCAGATTAATCCACAAGTTTAAAAAAATGCGCAATAAATCCGCGGGTCACGTGCGTGCCGAACCGTGGGTACGGATCACGGATCAACTGCGATCTGTTACACCCCTACATAACATCATTTTCAACTCACTCAGATGTATCTAATATGATAAACAGAGCTGCGTTACCTCATACTCATGACTGGAAAAGCGAAACTGTGGCATAATAAAAGTCCCGCCGGCAACTGTGTCATAATAAATGTCCCGCTGCTCACGAGGCGTTTGTTGCGTTCATCTTATTAACAATCGCTCCAGCGGCCTTGCTCAGCTCCACCACACTTGGTCCTGCTCTGCTTCATACTACAGTAACGTTAATAATCACATCCATGAACATGATTTCTGCCCGATTCTTTTCAACCGGCTGTGAGATGAAGACCACGTGTCCCAAGATTCTGCGCTCAAACTTGGCGTCATCAAACTATGTCTTTGTTTTGAACAGGCGACCTCTAGCGGAGGGAAAAGTTACATAGTGCACCTTTAAGCTAGCCATATAGTCATTTTTAAACAGTAGTTAGGTTGAATAAAACTGACCAGCACAATGGGCAAACATTTAACCTAATCGCTGGGTTTGTCCATTTTCAACCCAACTTGGGTTGTTTTAACCCAGCATTTTTTACAGTGGTAATTACTCAAGTGTTACTATCCTTAAACCTTACAAAAAACTCAAAAGCTTAAAATGACGAGTAATTACTAGAGTGTTACTATGCTATTCACTTTAGAATACTGATCCAAATAATTAGTAGTTCCTTCTGAAGGATGATTACTGAGTCATCTAGTACACTCTAAAAAATGCTGGGTTAAAAACAATCCAAGTTGGGTTGAAAATGGACAAACCCAGCAATTCAATTCGGTTGTTTTAAGCAAACATTTATCCCAACATCTGAGTTAAAACAACCCATTCACTGGGTTAAAACAACCCAATTCCTGGGTTTGTCCATTTTCAACCCAACTTGGGTTGTTTTTAACCCAGCATTGTTTAGAGTGTGGGTTACCATGACCTTCACTTTAGAATTAATGATACATTATGCATTATTCATGTTAATTATGAACCTGTATAGTTCTTAGTAGTCCTCTGAGGTATACAAATAGTAGTTATTGATTAGCTAATAGTGAACTACCACATTCAACTGAGCACTATTACTTACTAATTTATTAATCAGAGTTTTTTGTTATTAATAGTAGTTACTAGAATGTATATACTAGAGTGCATTACTCATTTGTTCCTGTGTCATTCATTAATGACGGAACAGTAATCTAAAGTGTTACCCCAAAACACTGCAACAATATTTTTTAAAGTATAATTCCAAACCTCTATAAGCAATACCATGCATATTGCTGAGGAGATATATACACCCTCTACGACAGGGATGGGCAACTCCAGTCCTCGAGGGCCACTGTCCTGCAGAGTTTAGCTCCAACCCTAATCAAACACACCTGAACCAGCTAATCAATGTCTTCAGGATTACTAGAAGGCTACAGGCAGGTGAGTTTTATCAGGGTTGGAGCTAAACTTTGCAGGACAGTGGCCCTCGAGGACTGGAGTTGCCCATCCCTGCTCTACGAGATGGCTCTACTCATTGAAGTGGAACCGACGACTGGTGCTCTTCTCGAAGTCCTTAGCACGACCTGATCGTCCGGTTCCTGAGGGGGGCGAGGAGACTAAATCCGCCTCGCCCCCCCTCTATAACCTCTTGGGACTTAACTCTGGTGCTTACCCCTAAAGATAGGCGAACCCTGACGAGTCCTCCGCAACCCGCGGCAGTCGGATGTGGCGGAGCATCCGACGCCAGGTCTAACACTCATATGCATTGGTGGAACCTGTGTTAGGATGGGTTCCGTATGTTGTGAATTTTTCAAATAAAATAATGGCTTTTTTAAATAATTTAGTTTGACAACAAACACACTGGAAAGCTATACAGCATAGTTCAAAACATAATAATTAATAACTTCTGAACATTGACTCTCAGTTTTATTCACCCTTTTCTCATGGTTTCTCAATATAATTAATAAACGAATATAATAGCATAAATCAAATAGGGGCTCATTGTAACGCAGTGTGACAACATGCCCCACCTGCACAACTGGGATTTAAACCCGACTCATGTCTTCTGCTGGTTAGATCAGCATTAACCACTTATGTTCTGGGAGCATTTTTGGGGATCTCCGCCTGGATCTCTGCCTGGGTTTGGCCTACCCAAATTGAAAAGCTTCCCATACCCACATACAGTGCACTCTCAGAAAAAAAAGGTACAGTGGAGGTACAATTTTGTTCCTTGGGGAACAAAACGTATAACTGTACCTTTAAAGGTACACAATTGGTCCTTAGGGTACAATTATACCACAGTTTTCTTCTACTTAGAGCAGGGATAGGCAAGTTCGGTCCTAGAGAGCCGCTGTCCTGCAGACTTTGGCTCCAACCCTGAAGACATCTATAGAAGCTCTTTTTGAGAATTAACAGAGGTTTAGATGTTGATGTTTTATTGAAAATGTCACCATTATGGTGATCAGTGTTTGATTTAGTTGGGCAGTTTGACTCTTGGCTTTTTATGTGAGTTTGTGGTTTTTGCAACAGTGTTAACAAAACACATAATCTGTTCAAATCAACAGAAGCCATAAACAAACATTATCATGAAGAAAAATGTTTGACTAAACTCATCACTGACAAATTTTTTTAATAAATAATATTCACCAACAATACTTTCTTGCCACAGATCAGACATTCTGAATTCGGATTTTTAAATACATTTAGATGCACACAGATATCAAGAACCGGCATATGAATCTCAACAATGGTGACATACTTAATGCTGCCATACATGCTGGGAGCCATGAGTTGTATACTGTGGTGGCTTAGTAGGGTTGGAGCTAAACTCTGCAGGACATCAGCTCTCTAGGACCGAACTTGCCTACCCCTGACTTAGAGGTACAAAAACATACCCTTAAGGGTACCATCCCAGTGACGGCCACTTGTACCTTAAAGGGTACAATTTTGTACTCTTTTTTTTGAGAGTGTGGTCCAAATACCCAAATTTAGTGTCCTTTTACAGGAAACACTTTGAAGTTACATAAAACACTGCTAAACGTGATAAACATTTAAAGGGTTAGTTCACCCAAAAATGTAAATAATGTAATTTATTACTCACCCTCATGCCGTTCCACACCCATAAGACCTCCGTTCATCTTCAGAACACAAATGAAGATATTTTTGTTGAAATCCAAAGGCTCAGTGAGGCCTCCATAGAGACCAAAGCAATTTACACTCTCAAGATCCATTAATGTACTAAAAACATATTTAAAGCAGTACATGTGAGTACAGTGGTTCAATATTAATATTATAAAGCGACGATCATATTTTTGGTGCGCCAAAAAAACGAAATACTTCTCTTCCTTCTCACGGCTAGGGCGGCTTCGGTGGCTCGGGTCTCAACACAGCTTTGGGTCGAGGTCCCCGAAGCTCCGGCTGCCTGCTGCGGCTCGCTGAGCATGAGCGTTGCCGGTTCCTGGATGTTGAGCGGGGCTGTGAGGTTGGCGGCGCCGCCTTGGCGGGCTAAGGGGTCGGTGCTTTGTGAAGGCCAGAGAAAGAGCTGGAGCGTTTAAATGGGAGCATCCAGGAAGGAGGCTTTGTCAGAGTCCTTCAGCTCTGAGTCGACGCTGGCTTTGGCGCTCGTGGTTGACTGCGTCGAAGCGGAGGGCTCCGAGACAAAGTCTGACCACTCGCTACCAGACGCAGCCATTGAAAGGCTGTCCTCCTCCTCCTCCTCCTCCTCCTCTTCTTCTATTGCTGGTCTGCCGAAGGAGACAGAAGTTTAAGAGGTTAAAGAACAATCTCAACTGTTTAATAAATAACTGATATAAGATTACAATAAAATCAGATTTGTCTTATTTTAAATAAAGACAAAAAACTGAATTGAAAAATGTACTTAAGTAAGAAATTTACTTTTGATATGGTTAAATAAATTTTCAGTGATATCTTCCAAAACATTTTTTTTAATTTTGGTGTCTTTGTTACAGTGCAATTATACATTTGAGTAATATTAAGTAACGA